>JAOXOE010000256.1:11509892-11523910 GCA_028565055.1 Phoeniculus purpureus | reverse complement strand
TTCATATAATTTTGAAGGAGCATAAAATCTCATCCCATTAACATCCATTGAACGCCTAATTACTATAAGTAATTGACCGCTCTCATTAGAAAGAGACAAAACTAAAGGGAATTGAGGTCTTGATCTTGCAATTGGATTTCCATGAGCCAGTGGCTTCACTGTTTTGAGTCTCTTAGGCATATGTGGGCTTGGTTTGGAAACAGGAGACCGTCTGTGCAAATGTGATTGTGAGATCAGTGCTATCACGGGAATCAAGAGGAGGATCTGCTCTAGAGTTAGAAAGCAAGTTGAGGTTATCCATTGTCAAGGAATTCATTTGTGACAGCTGGAAACCAGTGCAAAAAGCCCCACTCTCCATTCATTCATATCCAGAACTAGAGAAGAAGATCACTTTACAAACTTGTTCTTTGGACTTTTTACGCCATTAGTGAGCATTTAAAAAGTATTATTGTTATAGAGAGACTTAAAGAGCTGTGTGCTGAGAAAAATACCTCAATCCTGTTAACAATAATAAGATTTACTCATGGACCTCCCCACACTCATCTTTGCAAATTTATCCCTCAAGCTTTAATCAAGCATTTGGGGAATAATAAGAGTTTTTTATTCCTGGCCAGTTTTAAGATCAAATGTACTGTATCATACCTACACAAGACAAGTTCACTCCTAATTTATTCATGTCCAGCTGGGTGGATGGTGTGAGCCAATTTACCCATGGACTAAACAGCTGCAAATCCCATTGGAGGGCTGTGATTAATTGGTGGCTGAGCAATACTGCGTGTTACATATGGCAATAAATTGTTAGGAAACTAAATGAAAGTGGTGTGCTAGAGCAAATCTATAAGAATGTAGTAATGAGAGTGTACGCAAGGACAAGCTGTAGAACGATCAAAGTAGTTTTTATCTGATCTCTGCCAGAGTAATTGACCCCACACACTTGCAAGAGCTGCTGCCTCGCCGTGCTCCCTTTTAGGATCATCCCCTTCTTGTTGGTGTTGCCACACTTTGTACAACTACACTAAATAGATGCAATACCTTTTGCTACACTTCTTTGCACTTAAGATACTTGCTGGTGGAGATACTAGTGCATTAAACCACAGACTCCAATATCTGGAAGAACAAACTTCTGCCAGCTGGATCCAGGATGCAGCTAAGCTCATGAAGTTTGTGGATTTGTACCTTCTGCCCTCACCACAGAAATACCGGGGAAGGACAGCCTTTCCCATCTCCTGCCCCCACAGTAGCACTTCTTACACCCTTCCACAAGACTTTTACCTTGCCTTCATGCACTTCACACTTGAAAAAGACCCTCAAGATCACCAAGTCCGATTGTCTGCACTACAGCTTCTAACCACCAAACCATCTCCTGAAACAGCATCTCTACCCATTAGTTAAACCCCTCCAAGGGACAATGCCTCCACCCCCTCCCTGGGCAGGCTGTTCCAGTCCCTCACCATCTCACTGGCTTTGGTTCCTTTTCAAGATCAAAATGCACTCCGAAACATGGCACATTTGGGGGGAATATCATCTAGGACATGGCTTTCAAAAAAGAGAAAACCCCACAAAGGTCAACTTATGCTGCTGTGTAGGTTTTCTAGCCTCGTGTTTGAGCAGGAGATTAGAACCCTCAGAAAATAGAGGGTGGAATGTCTATTGTCTATTCTGCAAAGTCACTGTGGAGTGGACAGACAGTTAAAAAAAGAAGAAAAAACCCACTTTTCCAGCACTATGTGTGTAGGGCATGGACAACAGTAGCCAGAACCATAAATATCTTCGTAGCTGGGAGTGGAGAGTTTATTGG
This sequence comes from Phoeniculus purpureus, assembly GCA_028565055.1. Classification (NCBI taxonomy): domain Eukaryota; kingdom Metazoa; phylum Chordata; class Aves; order Bucerotiformes; family Phoeniculidae; genus Phoeniculus; species Phoeniculus purpureus. Next base: position 11,522,112 of record JAOXOE010000256.1, on the reverse strand, counting down.
CTAAGAAAAATGGAGTTTATTCTATTGCAAGAAACATGCAAGAAAATCAGATGATGAGGATACTGCAAGAGCTCTGTGTAAGAGCTTTGGGGGTTGCTAGCTAGCAGAGCTGAAAAATACAGTGCTGAACATCTTGGTTTTCCTCATGAAAACAGATGTTTCATTCTTGGTGAAATTAGTGACCATTTAATATTAGTTTTCTATTAATCAAACACTAATTCTCAATCATAACATTTAGCCTAGATGATGTTATGTCCAGGTAACTCTCTCTTGTAATCCTGAGTATTAATTATGTTGTAGCCAGCAAATGGGATAACCATTAGCTGCAGCAGCACACAGCAAATAACCCCCTTAGGCAGATAGTGCTGTTGAGTGACAGCAGTAAAAATATTTGAATATAAATTATATAACATGATATAAATAAAATATAGACTATTTTAAGATAACATAGTAAAAATATTATATATTACATACATGTAACATGAGGGAGTTATCTTTCGGAGGAAAGTGACAGAAATAGTCCAACTTTTAAATGCCAAAGAGGAAAAAACCCCATGAGCAATGTTTTTCAGATCTTGGCTAGTAGCTAGAACTTATTCCAAGACACATTGCTAGCAAGTTAAAGAAAAGAGTTTGTGATCTTTTACCGAATGGCATTGCTGTCGTGAATTTAGCTTAGAGGGTTGCCATTCGTTCTTCTAAATCAGAAGGCAGAAGTGCAATACAGGACTTCTGACCTGGCTGGCCCCATTTTAGTGTTCAATTTAGCAAGTCAAAAACACCAGTCAGACCTTTAACAAAAATGACCTGGCCTAAGATGTCTTCTCCTATTGCCTTACTTTTACTTTCTTGATAATGGAGGGAGTCTCACAGTCGTGGCTGCAGTATGAGAGAAATCCAGAACGAGATGAAAAGCCATGAGTTACAGAAGGTGAATGTTCTTGTCTGAGCCTCCTCAGCCTTTCCACAAGGGAGAATGATGTCACAAACAATTGGGACACCACCTTCAGTAAAGCTCTTTTGTATCCTGCACCCCAAAGCAGCAGTTACACTTGCCCAAATACTTAGGTTGCAGTAGGGATCAGCATGGGATGCAGGGATGCGAGTGTAGCCAGATTAATTACGTGTCCCTATGCCTCATTCTTCACATCTCCCTCAGCTGGGAAGTTTGTACCATATTGCTTTCAGCATAGCCCAGAATATACATTCACGGGAGCAGGAGGGTAGAAAAGTTCTCTTAGAATGAGTTAGAGTGAGAATCTGATACTGAATATTATATAGATATAATAGAATACTAATAATACATACTATGCCTACAACATATAATAATACATCAATATTATAATACTATAGAATTACCATTCTTATTGACAGAATAAATAGATCTTGCTTTTTGTAGAATGCTGTTTCCTGAATGTGCTTACTAGAGAGTAAAATTGTGCTTTACTGTATGAAAACAAAAGCCCAAATATGAGTGTGCTGCTCGGTTCCATTTCATGCACACATACACCCACACATTTACCTGTCTGCAGCACGCTCTCTCCCACCTTCTCTGCCTATATCTATCTTACACAGACTAGTATATATTTTCATTAAATTAAAACAGGCTACTTCTGGCACCACCCCTCCCTACGCTGCCCTACGTGCAAGTAAGTAGCAGGTTCTAATCCAGGTCTTCACAGTGTCCTAAAGCCCATGTCTCATTTTCCAGTGGCAATACCATTACTTCGATATGCTGCAGTGATTAGGGTAGTGTCTAGAAGGCTACTGCAAGGATGCTAACTACGTCCCAGTTCAGGACCCTGGACTGTCATGACATTATTATTTCAAAAGGTTTACACTAATATAAATCAAGGACCATTATTTGTAACTTCATGCATATTCCTTTGAATTTAGAGTGGGTTCAATCTGTATGCATAAGCTTATCTGTTAAATGACACGGCCATCCCGTTCTTGCAAACGTACAAAATGAGGGGGGGAAAACTCAGAGAAATATGTGTAAGGAAACTTACTGGTTAAATGTCTTCTCTCTAGTGTCTACATAAATTCTTCTACATTTTTTAATGAATGGGGTATGATATTTACCTTTCATAAAGCAATGAGACAAGACATAACATGACAGTGTTATCCATTGGAATGCTCTGATCTTGATCTTGGAATCACAGAATGATCATGGTTGCAAAGGATCTCCTAGATCCCTGAGTCCAACCATACCCACAATAACAAAAAACCTAAATACTTGAATCCCTAATTACCTGGTTGATCGTCAAACACAAAATATCCCCCTGCCACTATAGCAGGTAGTGAAGCACCATGTCTACATGTTTCTTAAAGACCTCCAGGGATGGTGACTCAACCACCTCCCTGGGAAGCCCATTCCAGTGCCTGAGGAAGCGGTGCTTGAATGTTAACCAACCTTCTAGGGCCCCTTTACCTTCTAGCATCCTGTCCCATGGGATGCACCCTACCAGCTGCTTGGAAAGGCCAAAGTTAGCCTTGCTGAAGTCCAGGGTTGTGATTCTACTTGGTACTTTGTAATTCACAAATCAGGAACTGGTGAACTTTAACATATTCTTATGATGAACCTTAACATAGTCTATTTCTTATTTTAACATAACTGAGAAAACCAGAAGAATTTAGAAGCAAATAGTTGATAGTTTCCTATCATGTGAGGTACAAAAAGGAGACAGATGCACCACCAGTCGCTATTACACAGCAAATTCAATGGGCTTTTCTCTCTTGCTATCTCTTTTCTTTGACTAGGTTTTGTGGACTAGTGGAATGCAGTGGCTTTTAATACTATTACAACAGCTCTCACTACTAGAATTCCTCAAAACAAGAAGTTCCTGGTTAATAAAAGACATTTATTCAGTGCAAGAGAAGCCAAGAGGGCTTTTCTTAAAGGAAGATAACACAGGAAGAATCGGTACTGCCAGAAATAAATACAGCTCTGCTTGATCCAGTAACATCTTTAGAATTCAAGGGTTTCATAAATTGTTTAATGTGCTTTATAGTCACAGCAGCAAATTCTCTCAAAGGATTTGTTTTCAGAAAGCTCTAACTGTGTAAACTTTATCACCCACACAAAATCACACTGGCTCCTGGGAAGATGCGGGCTCAGTGTGGAAGGAGCTGTTTGCCTTTTTTTTGTTTCCCATCGTTCTGTGAAACGTAGTTTTCACACCGAGGATCTCTAAATCGGTACTCGTTTCAGGGGCATGACTGGAATTTAATCTGCTATCTTTGTCTTGGTGATACAGCTTGCCATCTAGTTGGAAACTCTGCTGAAAAGGTAATCATAGAACAGAATCCCCTATACCTGAACAGCCAGTTCTCCACAGAATTCCAAGGAAGTTTTCCACCAGGCAAACTCAAAAACTGGAGGCATGGGGAGAGTCAAGGGGGGAAACAGAAGAGGGACTAGGTTATTCCTGACATGACAAAAGTTAAGCACTAAGATGTCCACATTTCCATCTATCATGGTGAAAATACACTCTTTGCTGCCTGTATTTGTGTGGGTTTGTGCCATCATTGAAAGAGTAATTTTTACCAGTAGTCAAACCAAGACTTGTCTGCTCTTCTGCCACGTGAGGATCATGGTAGGAGGTAAAGATTCTGTGATAATACACACCTAGGGTGCAGAAGAATCAAAGATTATATCACTTCTCCGTTGGCTCCACAAAAAAACAGAAGCAGATTTCTCTCCCTAGGTTAAGTGCTCTGACTGCTATTGGAGCATGGAGAACTCTATCCTCATAGAACATAATGACCACTCAAGTTAGCAGCCATAAACTTTAATGTTTTAAGGAATAGATTAATTCAACATAAAGAAAAGAGTATGAAACAGTTGAAGACATGAGTAGCATCTTCAAATGAAGAGTCATTGCAGGAGGAAACACTGTTAAGTGGTGTCTGGAGACTACAATGAGCAGGCTCCATCTTATTTTATGTACAGATACAAGGAACCTGCAAAGATAATGAAGAGAAGAAGTTTCTACAAAGCTGCAAGTGCAAGGTCCTTAGCCTCAACAGCCACTGATCAAACATCTATAGGATTTTCCATGGTTTTCAAGCTAAGAGTTTAGTACAGGCAAAGCTGCTGTTCAAACAGACATACGTTGAGCCTTTCAGTACTGACTGTCCACCACACTGCCACCTTCTCTCAGTTCGACACATTCCAAGGTCTTTAAATACACTGACAACTCCTGTTATCCCCAGGGCTATTTTAATCTAATCTAAATAGGACATTTAGTATTATAGATATAGGTGCCAGCAATACGTCCTTTTGTTGTGGGCTTATGAAAGGGCAAGCGTAGCCTTCAAGACCTTTCTGAAGTGTGCGGTGGAAGCCTGCCACCGCACACAAATTGCTGGTTACCTTCACCAGACAACAGAAATAAATTCAGAAGCAGGCAGGGTTGGGATTTTCCTCTCCCTTCCAAATTCTGCTCTTGCTGTGAATGTCTCTGTGTGCAAAGCAAGTATGGCTCATCAAAGTACAGACTGCACAGAACAGCTCAGGAGTGACTGCACAATGTGGTCTGCATTTCCAGGGCAGGCACTGCTGTTCCTTACATAAATCAGTTGCAGCAGCGATGGAAGAAGCATCCTGAAGCATGAACTATATTGTTAAAGGTTTTAGTAAATCATTAGAGCCTTGAAGTTGGAGCATTTCAGGTCTGTTAAAGGCTGCTGACTCTCCCATAATCGCATAGAAAGCACAGGAGAGATTCAGTCACTAGATGCTTGTGGACAGGTTCTACCCCAAACAACTGCAGACATACTCATGCTCTCAAGGGAAGGTTTTCCCTCCAAAGGGGCTGCCAAAATCAGCATTTGCTTCTCTAACTGGATCACTGCAAATCCAAAGACCTCCTTGTGTGATTTCAGCAATAAGAATTGTAATTATGGGCAAGTAATTTTCCAGTTAATTCAATAGTTTTTTAAGTAATTCAGGTCCAACATGATTTTTCTAAGAGTGAAAGTCTCTACAAAGCAATCAAACATAAACACGGAGAATCATTTCTGGACAATAACAACTTGTCTTAGTCTATCTGATGCAGACAATAATATATGAAATAACACAGAATCACAGAACATCAGGGATTGGAAAGGACCTCGAAAAATCATCTAGTCCAATCTACCTGCCACAGCAGGTTCACCTAGACCAAGTTGCACAGGAACATGGCCAGGTGGGTTTTAAATGTCTCCAGAGAAGGGGACTCCACAACCCCCTTGGGCAGCCTGTTCCAGTGCTCTGTCACCCTCACTGTGAAGTTCCTTCTGATATTTATGTGGAACCTCCTATGTTCCAGCTCGCACCCATTGCCCCTTGTCCTATCACTAGATGACACTGAGAAGAGCCTGGCTCCACCAGAAGAGCCTGGTCTTAGAATTAGGGGATGTCACCAAGTGTGCACAGTGTTGTGGTAACACCACCAAGCCTGCTGATAACATGCAAGCAGGGTACAGAGTCCTCTCAAGATATGACAGCTATGCAAGCTGCTTAGATAATTCAGGTCCACATTTTCAATCTATGGTGCATGTCTGGTTCTCAGATCTTCTAACTCTTTGCTGATCTCCATGACTTCACCTACAGGCAGCTGTTACATCTAAAGCTAAGCCAAACAAAAGTTTGGTGTGCACCACACACCAAATGGGGGATATTTAGGTACTTTGTACTAAAATAAAGCCAGTGACGCTTATGCTCCCAGCTTTGTCAGGCAGAGATGAGTTGTCACGGAGTAGTCACCCATTCCATCCTATTTAGGCTGACTCCTGCTTACCTCCTAAGCATTTGTGACACCAGCACTTGAACAAAACATGCTCGGATTTACAACACCAGAGACTTGGTTCACTCTGCGCTCTCACAAGGTATCTGGTTTGTGGAGCAGCTCTTCCTCAAAAATGATCAAAGCTTAGGGCAGTCCATCTGTGAGGACACTTTTGTACCAAAAAAGTGTGAGTGCACTTTTGTACCAAGAAGCCTTCCTCCCTGAATGTCATAATTGCTGCAACCAGTTTCTTTTTATCATGCAGCATTTCCCCTCCGTGAATGCACCGCTTCAATGAACTCACAAACCAGCTCTGCCTGGTTCAAATCCACAAGCCTACCCTTACGATAAGATAATGAATGCAACACTCATCAAGCAGAACCATATTGAAAGTGCTGTGGGCAAATGTACAGTGGAATAAATTTTGTTAAATGGAGATGATGTATTTTTAGAGGCACGTAACTTCTCAGAGGGGTTTGTTCACTCATCCGGCCTCAGTCCGCAGCACCGAGCGAGGCATTTGGTGACTGTGTGTTCAGAGAGATCAAGTAATACAGAAAATGTAAATAAAGAAGGTACTGACAAATATATAGGTAGATATATACAGGCATAGTGTTTAATTAGGGCACTGCAATGTACAGAACTGATTCAAACGGCTTCATACATCATCATAAAAATTGAATCAATATCACATATTGATTCAGTGCCCTATATATAGGGTATTGGTATGCATATGATGTGTATATATATATATATGGAGGGTGTGTGTATAGACACCATACGTAGTGCTAGAGTAAATATAGATGACTTAACCAGCAGCACAAAACATGCAGTAAAGGAACCTATCTGCAAGTTTTACTGTCTTAAACCACAAAAGCCAGGTGATGGGTTTTTTCCCTGCTACTAAAAAAAGGAGGAAAATAGAACTCCCTATGGCTCCTTAGACCAGGGGATGAAAAGTGCTTTATGTACAGAAGTTATCATTTCCACTAATACTGAACAGCAGAGAAATAATCAAAGCAGCCTTAAGAAATATGTAGTGGTCTATATGTGGGGTGGATTTAGACTGGAAACAAGGAAGACATTTTTTATGATGAGAATGGTGAGACAATGGAACAAGTTGCAGAGAGAAACTGTGATGTCTCACCATTGTAAGAGTTTAAGGTCACGTTGGATGGGCCTGTGAGCAACCTGGTCTAGGGAAAGATGAGACAGATGGTCTCTAAAAGTCCTTTCCAATCTAAGCCATTCAACGATGATAGCAAAACACCATGGGGTGCGTGTAGGAAAGGGATTGTCTCATCCAGGCTTTAAGAGTGAACTTCAGATCTCGTTTGGTGGATCAACATAGTCACACATATAGAGATTCAAATTGACTGTAAAAAGGCATGTTAAGATCAAAAAGGCTGAGAACTTAAGAGCTAGGTAAGAAACCGTGCGCTCCTCCGTAGATGTACAAGATATTTCGCATCCCTAAGATCCAGTGAGAAACAAATCCCTTGACTTTTTCCAATCTCTCGGCACAGCTTTTAAACATGGTTCTATTCCAAAACGAGGTTAAGGCTTCCGTGAGTTTTACAATCCAACACGGGTGATGGACACTTTCCATCCTATTTATAAAGCACAACATTTGCTATCTGATCTACGACGCCTGGACAAACCCGTACCAAGGGTCACCACACCGCACAGCAAGACGGTGCTCTGCCTTTTTCTCTAACTAACAGTTTATCCTGAGCAGGAGTGTCAGCAAATTGCAGGCACTACGATATATTATCTAAGAGAAGAGAATTCATTTGGGAGCAAGCGATAAACTGAGTTCAAAACTTCATTGTGCTGCATGAATCAGCTCAGTTACGTAAGGCTAGCTCTCTTGACAATAACAAGCCTGGATCAACTGCTGGACGGCTCAGCTTAGCCATGCTACGACCTGCTTTTTTAAATCTTGTTGTTGCTAACGAGTGAGCAAGAACAGTTGTGCATACTGATAATGTCCAGAGAATTTTTGTTCTCTCAAACCGAGAAGGTACAGAGCAATTGCATGTATAATTTCAGATGTTACTTAATAAATGTGATCTGCTCACCAATGTCTCACTGCTACTTTTAACTTCATGTTTTCTTTGTCGATCTGTATGTTTTCTTCCAAGTTTCTCCTAGCATTTCCTGCAGTGGAGCTCTCTGAGTCACTCAACAGTCTAGAGAAAGGTGAAAGGGGCCTTCAGGCATCTTGGGCAAATTACTAATCTCGTGGAAGGGTCAGACAGAAGGGTAGTGCTGGAGTCACGAGTGCCTGTATGTACATCCAATACTGCAGAGTGACAGTGTTCATAAAATCTTCTTCAGCAACATCATGTTTGCACTAGAATCACAGAACGGTTTGAGTTGGAAAAGATCTTCACGATCGCCAAGTCCAACCATTGACCCATCTCTACCAAGCCCAATGCCAAACCGTGTACTTGAGCACCGTAATTACGTGACTTTTAAACGAGTCCAGGGGTGGTGACTCCACCACGTCCCTGGGCAGCCAGTTCTGAGGTGTCATGACCCTTTCAATTAAGCTTTTCCTCATGTCCAACCTAAACACACAACTGGCACAGCTTGAGGTCGTTTCGTCTTGTTCTATCACTTGTCATGTGTTTTTCGGTTCAGTAAAGTTGATGATGCTAGATCTGAACATCTTCATAGCAGCACCGGTTCTGTGACATTCATGTGACAGCCCGTTACACAGTAGGCTCAAGTCCTAACAAAGAATTGCACTTCCCCTGACTACACTTCTACACATACCTCTTCAAGCCTACGGGTTTAACTCGAATTAACTCTAACCAGCTATTGAAATCCACGTTCTGCAAAGCTGATACAGGCCAACACCTCTCCATCTCCATTCCATTAGGTATCTTATCGGCCATTCATGCTTGTAGTCAGTCCGAGTAGTTCACTCATGCATATAAAACCTCTTTTTCTGCCTGATCTATTCCTAGACACTAAGGCAACTTCTCCCTTGAATTCATTTAAATTGAATTACAAAGGTAACTCAGGTAGCCTCCCTAATGGCTATTCACTTAAGGACAATCGGCAGCACGTAGAGGTGGGAAACTGGGGGTAGGACGTTGGGCTTTTTTTAGCACCAGGCAGCACCTCAGCACAACAGCTGTAGCAGGGATACAGTATTTGGTGTATAGCTCGTTCAGGAAATAAAATACTGAATCCCAAGAGCAGTCTTACATGTAAAAGAAGAAGATGTAAATGTGATTCTTTTAAAAAGAAACAGGAACAGCAGTGGTTGAACTCACACACCCTTGAGTGGGAATGACCTCTGCCACATGTTCTAGGTGGTCCTGCTGTGGCAGGGGGATTGGACTAGATGATCTTTTGAGGTTCCTTCCAATCCCTAATGTTCTGTGATTCCGTGTGACATCAGTAACTATAGAGACAGAGTTAGGAATTCACAGACCTGAACAGCTGAAAAGCCAGACCTTGGATCTGAAAAAAACTGTGGCAACAAGTAAATTCTGAGTACCTGAAGTGATGATTCAGTAGGCGTGAACTTCCATGCTGATTATTGAATGTTACACAGAATCACAGAGCATCAGGGATTGGAAGGGATCTCGAAAGATCATCTAGTCCAATCCCTCTGCCAGAGCAGGACCACCTAGACCAAGTCACATAGGAACACAGAAACCCAGCAGGAACCTTGAAAGATCATTTAGTCCAATCCCCCTGCCAGAGCAGGATCCTGTAGACCGAGTCACATAGGAACATAGAAACCCAGAAGGAATAGATTCCTGACAGGGATAAGATCTGTCTTGAATTTCCAAGTTATGTGAACATTGCAATTCCTCTAGGTTTGAGTGTTGTTTTTGCAGCGTGATAATTGAACACAGCCTGATGAGAAGAAAGGAGATAGACCTAAAAGCTTCTGGCTTCACTTGCAGATAACATTGTTTAACCATTTATCTCACCAAAACTGGCTTTGTGGTTAAAAGACAAGGTGATCAATACCATGAAAGGTGATACCTAAACACACTAGAAGGGGACAGAGGGAGAACCATGGATGGGAGAAACAAAAATATTAATAATTGGGTGGTTTGGATAGGCTGTAAATCCTGGAAGACTCAGTCAACGAGGAAACAGAGGAGGGAACTTCAGCTGGGTCAAGGGAAACTTAAGTGACTGCTAAATCTGTGACTGGTGTTTCTACTGGGTAGGACACCTGGTCTTGCAAATGCGTCAATAAACTGCTTCACTGACGAGTCTGCCTGGACCCAGTTTATTGTCTAATGAGCATTTCTCACACAAGTGTTTGTGAACTGCAGAGAACGCCAGCAGTAAATATCTGTTAGTCCAGCTAGCCATTCTGCAGCTTGCTTGAGACCATTTGCTATAATAGCCAACGCAGCTTTCAGGAGCAGTTGTTTAGTGAGGCAGGTAATGACAGAGCAATGAGAGAAAACTCTGATCATTACAGCCCTTGCTACACTCTGCCCATGCAATTCCTTGTGAGGACGTTTAATGATCAGCAAACTTCAAGTGCCTCTGAAAACTGTAATTCCCCACTCATGGAAATACTGATGGAGCAAACTTCAATTCAGCCGTAGCAGAGAAAATTCCCACTTCTTTACGGCCCACTCCTACTTCATTGCCTGCTGCAAGTGACTTGGATGAAAACAAAACTGAGACGAGCGGTTTGCAGCCTTTTGTCACTGATTTGCAATCTCGATTCTACTTGTATTTCTGCTCAAACACCAGGCGTTTTATTTGCCTTTTTTCCATGAAAAAAAGAGTTAATGAATTGGTTCATCTATGTGAAAGTTCACATTCCAGGTGCTAACGACAGTGTGGTTAGTTAATTCAAACTACAGCAAAGTGCTTGAAGCATAAAGGTGAGCAAGAGCAGTGGTGAGCAGGGGTCCTGAAGGAAAGCTCACTTGGTGCACGTACTCTAGCCGGTCTTAACAGGAGCAGACTAGGAACAATCAAAACTTGTTGCATCTTTGTGTTACCTTGTGAAGTGGGCATGAGGTGTTCAATGAGATCTGCAGGTCTTGTTTAATCCTCTTTTATCCCTGGTAATTGTATAGTTAATACATATAGGTGGAGAAGGTGATGCTTTTGATTTATTCACATGCTTTTACAAAGTCAGTTTATTCACAGTGACTGTGCTCAGCTGTTTAACACAGAATCACAGAAAATTAGGGGTTGGAAGGGACCTCAACAGATCATCTAGTCCAATCTCCATGCCAGAGTAGGATCACCTAGACCAAGTCACACAGGAACACATCCAGGTGGGTTTTAAACATCCCCAGAGAAGGAGACTCCACAACCTCCCTGGGCAGCCTGTTCCAGTGCTCTGGCACCCTCACTGTGAGGAAGTTCCTTCTCATACTGATGTGGAACCCCCTCTGTTCCAGCTCACACCCATTGCCCCTTGTCCTATCATTAGATGCCAGTGAGCAGAGCCTGGCTCCATCCTTCTGACACCCACCCTTCACATATTTATACACATTAATGAGGCCACCCCTCAGTCTCCTTTTCTCCAAGCTATGATTTTAACTTCCCTGCCATGGACTTCCACAACATGGAAACTGCAGAAAGTTCACACCAGATTAGTTGAAAGAGCATGCATGATACCACCTTCCATAATCAGCACTTTCGTATTGCTTTCAGCAAGATGCTCTATTGATTACTTCTTATGCTTAATTGATTCTCCTTCAAAAGTGTGTTGATGAAAAAACTAGGTGGTCCTGGTGTGGCAGGGGGATTGGACTGGATGATCTTTCGAGGTCCCTTCCAAACCCTAATGATTCTATGATCTTTGGTGGCAGAAACAAAATGGCACTGCAGCACCAACACAGGTTTGTTTTCAATGCACTAAACCACTAGCTAGTAAAAGCAATTAACGAGTGACACAAAAGCCTGGAAATTACAACTTGTATGATACCAAGCAGGCATCATTACAGTAACAGTGATAATGCAATTAGGCTTCTAGTCAACGTTTTTGAGGAAGCATTTGTCAGAAAGGCCCTTTAACAGACACTTAATGCTGTCTGTGGGTATCAGTGCCCTCTGCTGGACAGAGTAAGAGCCAACCCACCAGCGAGCCTCCCAAAGCCTCTGAGTCGTGCAGAATCACAGAACATCACAGACTGGAAGGGACCTCGAAAGATCATCCAGTCCAGTCCCCCTGCCACAGCAGGATCACCTAGATCAAGTCACACAGGAACGTGTCCAGGCGGGTTTTAAACTTCTTCAGAGAAGGAGACTCCACAACCCCCCTGGGCAGCCTCTTCCAGTGCTCTGTCACCCTCACTGGAAAGAAGTTCCTTCTCAGATTCATGTGGAACCTCCTGTGTTCCATCATACAGCCATTGCTCTTTGTCCTATCATTGGATGACACTGAGCAGAGCCTGGCTCCATCCTCCTGACACCCACCCTTCACATATTTATCAACA
>JAOXOE010000256.1:11475600-11487440 GCA_028565055.1 Phoeniculus purpureus | reverse complement strand
GTTCCCGGTTGCCATGGGGAGGCGGGGAGGGCGGTGCCGCCGCCGCTGCGCAGGGAGCAGCTGCTCCCTGACACATCCCCCCGCTGCCATATTGTGTCCGCGCCGCACGGCTTCATGACCGAGGTGAGTGGGGACGGCGCTTCCCCTTTGCCCTCTCCCTCTCCCGCCGTCCCCACGCGTGGTTTTGGTCCTTCCTCTCTTTTTCTTTTCTTTCTTGCTTAGTTTTCCTTTTTTCCGGCGGTTTCGGGAATGGGTGTTTTGCCTCTAACGCTTTAGGAGGGCAGGGGAAAGCGTGGAGAGCGGCGCGACGGGTCCCGTTGGGGCTGGGAGCGGGTTGTGGGGGGGTGGGTGGCTGGCTGGTGCTCACCTCGGGGGATGCTCCACCCCACGCGTGGAAGGGGTGAAGCGACCACGTCCCCGCCCTTCCCCCTCCCAGCTGTGGCGGCTCTTCCTCTCCAGCCGAGCTCGGTGCCGATGCGCGGGGTGCACGTGGAGCGTGGGGACCCCCCCGCCCCGAGGGCGGCTGTGCCGACAGCGGGGCCACTCGCACCTACCGCTCTCCCCCTACCCCGCCACTTCCCGCAGCTCCTCCTCCTTCTCCTCCCGGCGCGGCTCCGCGGAGCTTCCGTCTGTCCGTCCGGGCTGTGTGCGGGGGATCCCTCGTGGTAGCGCAGACCCGCGCTGCTAACCCGCGGGGTGATGGAGTCGGTGCCCATAGGAACACCCCGAAGGGGTTTGTTTGCAACAGACGCCCCTTTGGCGTTGTCCCGGTGCGCCCCGCATCGCTGGGAAGCCCCCACGGGTGTGCGAGGGGCTGTGGCTGGCAGAGGTTGGCAGAGGCACCCGGCTGGGGTAACACTGGCAGCTGCTGCTGGGGGTTGGAGGCGACGCTGGATCTGCACGTGGCCCCCCCCCCACCCCGCCCAGACTTTCCCAGTTGTTGGGGCGGTTCTGGTGGAGTTGGGGAAGCAGCGAGGTGGGCGCTGAGGAGCAGCATCGTGTTGCCCTCCTGGCTCAGGCACAGGAGTACTCCTGGTCTCCCAGTTTATAGCGGTGCCGAAACTGCCTTTTGTTGATAAAGATTCAGATTGTGCGGCGGCCCAGACAAAGAGTAAGGAGGACAAAGAGTAAACCCAGAAAATAAGGAGTGAGTAACCTTGAGACTGCCCAGCCTTGGCGCCTCCCTGAGAACGGGCAGTACGTGCAACGTGTAAAGTTAAAAGTGCTCAACTGTGGTGGACTTCAGCGCTGTGAAGGTGACTTGGGTAGGTTTGTGGCTAACCTGTAAAGTCAGGCTGATCTTACGTCTGATACACTCCGTATGTAGGTACCCACACACAGACACACAGAGCCTCCGAGTCTTGGTACTGGTGGACTTGATTTTAGCCGGGCTCTGGTAGTGGTTGAGTTGTCCTACAGCAACAGTGTGAATCGTTTAACTTAGGTTTTGGTTCTTGATTTGGGGTCTTTGTTTCCATCCTGGAAGTGTGGTGTGGTGATACACCTATGCAAGGAAAACCAAGCTGGTGTTATGTCGGAAAACTTGGACTAGTTTGCAGTTGGGTGGTTGTTTTGTTTCTTGGCAGGTGCCAGCTCACACTTCCCAAGCTCTGCAGAAGGTAGTTAGAGACATTAGCTCTGCCCTGAAAGCTAAACAGCAAATAACAGGGCACAGAGCTTGAGCTGATGAACTTTGCTGAGTGCTGGGATATGTGATTTTTGAGCTCAGCTGTGTGCTGCTGCAGGGGCTCAGCTTCTGGGGGCTTGGGTTATGTAGAAATAGGGAGGAGATGGTAATTATCACTTTGTACCTTTGAGTTGCCTAAAATATGTACAGCACTTCTCTGTTCTTGTAGTACTTTCTTCAAAACAGGCCCATGAACCGAGCGGTTCTGATACCAAATGTGTGTCCTGTGCCACTGTGAACTATACAACATGCTGCAGTGTGTGGTGGTTACACTTGCAGCATGTGCTGGAGATGCTGTGCTGTTGACTCTGCCTCTGGTGCTGCCCTGGGCAGCTGGAGGCACTGACCCTGTATCACTTAAGGTGTGTGTCGCCCAGGGCTGCCAGGGACTTTGCTGGCATAAAACTCAGTTGGTGTCTTTACTGGCAGTGTCTTCACCAGAAGATGAAGTAGTGACCTCCTGTGTGTGTTGCCACTGAGGCTGTGCTGAAGGACCTCCACAGGCATTGTGTAACCCAGACCTAACACTTTTTGGTGGTGTTTTTTTTTTTTAATCTGAAAGGGACATCAGTCAAGGAGTGTGCCACTGCCTCAGCAGCTCCAACCACCACAGATTTTCGGCTTGAGGAGCCCTCTGGGGAGCTTGGGATGGAAAGCACCAGCAACTGTCTTAAGTGTCAGGACGTGCCAGTCCAGTAGGTAATGGAGCAGATACAGGGATGTGTAATGGTCCCATTGAACAGGAAAAAAGACTGCCTGCCGAGCAGGGGTAGTGCCTGGGAAAGAACACAGAGGCTTAGGGGCATGTCAAGCTGATTTTTACCATCCTTATTAACCTCAGGCTCTGCGTGCTCAAAGCACTGGACTTGAAAACCTGACACAATGAGCAAAGGCAGACTCTTCCAGTGAAGGAGATGGTTTGGCACCTGAAGATGCTGTGTATGGGTTTAGTTTAAACTGGTGGGAAAGTGAGGGAGTCCTTGAGTAAGAAAAGTTGGTTCCCATGCAAGCAGCAGAAGTTTTTATGCGGGTTTCACTGGGTTTGTAATTCTACCTTCCTCCCACTTCGTCTTTCCTTGTCTACTTCTTGCTGGGATTAAAAGGAGCCAATATTTATGAGAAGAAATACCCCAGAGAGTGCGAAGACTTTTTTTTTTCCCAGGTGCAGGTTCGTGTTACCTTATCAGAATGAGCTGGCCAGTGGGATTATAGCCAGCAGGCTGACAGAAAGTAGAGATGTTGGGAGGAGTGACCACGGTGTGCCCGCTGTGCATCTCTTACACCGTCCTCCTTCATTGGGGTAGTCTGACTGCACTGCCACAGTGCAAAATGAGCTCTGTGAGATACAACTTTCCTGGCTCTAACCTTGGTCAGTAATGGCTGTCAGTGATAGGGATGCATAGACTTATAGAAAGGTTTAGGCTGAAAGAGACCTTGAAGATCATCTTGTTCTAACCCACCTGCCATGGGCAGAGGCACCTCTCACCAGACCAGGTTGCCCAGAGCCCCATCCAACCTGGCCTTGAACACTTCCATGAAAGGGGCATATGTGACCTCCCTGGGCAACTTGCTCCCGTGCTTCAGCACCCTAATTTTGTCCTAATACCTAATCTAAATCTAAGTTCTTGGCCTTTTAGCACAGGTGTATGTTCTGTCCACCTTCTACCATTTTGGCTCCTTGTGTTTCCTTTTTCTGGCTGTTGCTATTCGTCCTCCTCTCGGCCATGAGGTGCATTGTATATTAGCTCAGATACTGCATTCACTGCAGTTTTTTTGAGGGAAGTAGATGGAGGCAGCGAGTGTCCCATCCTAGTGCATGTGCATTGCTGCTCAACGATCAGAATGGTGTTGCGCAACTTCCTGCGCTGCGCTGCTGCTTCAGCGGCGCTCAGTGACTCACGTCAGCACACAGCTTCATCTCAGCAAGTGTATGCTTGCACACTGCAAACCCCATCCCAGGAGCTGAGAAGTCAGGTTGGGTGCATGTGGCCTGTCTCTTCTCTGGTCTGGCACCTTCCTTGGCTCCCAGAGAAGACACCACAAGTGAAATGAGAACCCTGAGATGCTGCTTCGGTTTATTTTTGTGGCTGGACCTTTCTGTGTGATACCTGCCATACTACACGTGCCTTCTGACTTAGTGCATGCTGTGTGATGAAGAGCTTTCCATCCCTTCTTCACCATGCTGGGTAAAAGCACATAGCACAGCTCCAGGCTCCTTGCAAAGTGCAACTGAAGTCAGCAAGTAGGAGACAGCTCACCCATGATTCAGTCGTAAGTTAGGTGGTATGGAAGAAGTGCTGTGTGATGCCAACCAGTGTCTTTATGACCTCTGGTATTCTGTAAGATGCTGTGAGGGCTGTGTCACACTTGCTTTTGGAGAGCACAGCTGGGTGCTCCTCAGTGCTGGTGCCTGTGGATCTGTGCCACTGGCAACCAGCAGGACTAGCTGTTGTGTTTGGGGTAGAAATACTCGTGACACCGAGCAGTTACTCACCTAGCAAGACCTCTCTGAGAAAAGCTTGGAATTAGTGCAGGTAGGATAATTTATACAAACAGTTAGCGATGTGGATGTTTGCTGTCTTTCGTGTTATTCTCAGTGTAGACTTAGAGTCCTTACTCTTTCCTTGAAGGTTAAGTTATGTTAGACACTCCATTAAATGGTCTACAGCTGCTGCTGAAGTGACTCCCACCCCTTTTCTAAGGGATTAGGAGTGTTAATTACACAGTTTGTTTGTACCTGGTTCTCACTGGCAGAAAATCCCAGTACAAGTCCTTTGGGTCAGTGGTACGTTGTCTGCCTTGCAGGATGGCAGTTGTGGTCTAAGGTTGCTGAAGCTGCTTCTCTGAACTTGAAATGCAGAGCTGGGGAGGGACCAGGTCTGCAGCCTCCAGCTGTAGCACGTATGGCTGCGTGTGGACCTTCCCTTACGGCCAGCTACAAACCTGGTCTTTGCAGCCGCAGACCCACACGCTTCAACGCGCCTTGGAGCGGGCACCTTTGACCTTACTGGCACAAGTGCATTTTCCATCTGTGAAGCAACTACTATGAAGTAGTTGATGCTGCTTGATCCTCACAAGATTTGGTTAAGCACCTGTATATCCCACTGGTCTGTCTTGTACGACTTGCTCTTGTGTTTTTATTGTGGACTTTGTGATGTGTGACTGGAGGTATTCCCGGAGCCCATCTCCTGGAGCACTTTATCTTGATGCCACACTCAGTCTTGGTTTCTTCCCTCTGATTATTTTCAGTGCATTCCTATTCTGCAGTCTGTAGCTGTGTTTGTAGTCTCCTGGTTCACATGCTGTCTGTCCCCTGCTTGCGTCCTTTTCAGCTCTTACTGGATTACATTGTGCTTAGATCTGGGGCAACTATATGGTCGCCTGGAAGCTAATTGCTGGATGTGGCGAGAGCTCAGCGACTGGAAAACTTGCACAAAGTATTGCTGAGTGAGTGGGAGCAGGGAAGCTTGCTGCGGGGCAGCAGCAGCTGTCGCTCATCTCTCTTTCTCTGCTCTGTGAAGATCATCACCAGACTGGTTTAGGGGGTTTTGAGAGGTTTTGAAAGTATGAGCTAGGATGCTTTTGTCTGTGCTGCATGAGAAGTGTCAGCTGGCACCTTGCCATCCTTTGCATCACAGAATCATTAGGAATTGGAAGGCACCTCGAAAGATCATCTAGTCCAATCCCCCTGCCACAGCAGGATCACCTAGGCCAAGTCACACAGGAACGTGTCCAGGCAGGTCTTAAACGTCTCCAGAGAAGGAGACTCCACAACCCCTGTGGGCAGCCTGTTCCAGTGCTCTGTCACTCTCACTGGGAAGAAGTTCCTTCTGATATTTATATGAACCTCTTCTGTTCCAGCTCACACCCGTTGCCCCTTGTCCTGTCATTAGGTGACACTGAGAAGAGCCTGGCTCCATCCTCCTGGCAACCACCCCTCACATGTTTATAAACATTAATGAGGTCACCCCTCAGTCTGCTCCAAGCTCAACAGACCCAGCTCCCTCAGCCTTTCCTCGTAAGGGAGGTGTTCTACTCCATCATCATCGTGGCTCTGTGCTGGACTCTCTCCAGCAGCTCCATGTCTTGTATTTTACACTTTAACATATAATACACATTTTTTCCAGGCTTTGTGTTGGGTTAGTTCCATTTTCCAAACTAATTACAGTATCTTCACAGAATCACAGACCATTAGGGATCGGAAGGGACTTCAAAACATCATCCAGTCCAATCCCCCCAGCGCAGCAGAATCACCTAGATCAAGTCACATAGAAACATATCCAGGCAGGTTCTGCTCATGAAGTGAATATACTGTGTCCCATGAGCTGACTTCAGTCCTGTGAAAGAAATAGCAGGTGAGCAAGATCCACCTGGATATGTTCCTGTGTGACTTGGCCTAGGTGATCCTGCTGTGGCAGGGGGATTGGACTAGATGATCCTTCGAGAGCCCTTCTGATCCCTAATGAGTCTGTGTAACTGCAGCTGAATGTCCATGCGTACTGCACATCTGTAATGGATACACACAAAGTAGAGGGGGTTTAAAATTGAATAGTAAGGTTCTGCTATAGGATATCTTACCTTTTCTATGCTTCACTACCAATCTCAGTGCTTCTCGATTTAAGAGGTTTCTTTATCCCTCAATGCTAATATCTTCTCATGAAGTTTGAGGTCAACAGATGGATCCTGCCAGCTGCTCCAGCAAGAAGCGACCCAAAATGTTGAGGTAAATTTCAGAGGCAAATTAAAAGCGTTTGGGCACAATTAAAGCTTGTGTAAAATTAGTGATTTGGTGCATAGAAATTTGTTTATACCTACAACCAGTTGTGTCTGCTATTCATGAACACAGCCGCTTCCTGAGAACCACCAGGTTGCAAAATGCTGTCTCAGATAGGTGATCCTGCTGTGGTGGGGGGAATTGGACTGGATGATCTTTCGAGGTCCCTTCCAATCCCTAATGTTCTGTGATTCTGTGATTTTGCTGGCTTCTCTTACACTGAAACTTCTGTCCTTGGTGGTCCCTTTCAGGTTGCAATATCATAGAATCATTAGGGATTGGAAGGGACTTCGAAAGATCATCTAGTCACACATCCAGGCAGTCCGATGCAGCCGTAGTCACAGGCACAGTGAGGTTTCACTGTACTGAAAGACTTTCATATAGTGTGGAATTTGATAGGAGAGAGTTTATAGGTTTCTCCGGGAGGAAAAATAAAAAGGTTTTATATATGAAATTGTAAATCACCGGTATTTACTTTAAATTTTAATGGAATCCAATATGGTACCGATGGCATAAAGCACTTTAAACGGCTTCTTTGTACGTGTGGAAAAGTATAAATAAATATGCCTTTACTCCATTTCCATATTTTAGTTCTTTAATAAAGTTTTAAAGGTAAAAATTTATTCAGCAAAATAAACTTACTTTGCAGTATGATGGCAAAGCCTCAAAATGCAGCTTTATAAGTTGGACCAGAGGGGAACTGTTTATGTTTAAGCTGAGTAGAAAGAATATACACATGAATTACTACTGATAGGCAAATGGCTCGGCTTGTACAAATGTAAAAGCAAAATTCTTCTCACCGTGAAGTACTGTAGGACTACTCGCAGGCAAACAGCATGTGCTTTATGCCTTTGCTGGAGCAGATAATAACCTTGTAGTGGCAATGAATCTCCTGATAAGACAGGCTTAAACAATTGAGCATGTCCTAGTTTATATTTGGAATGGGCTCAGCCTACTACTGCTTTGAACCTGTGACTTGTTTCCAATGAAAATATTTCTGACAGTTGCACACAGTCCTCGCCAAGGGTCTCCCGAACTTTTCCCACTGGTCAAAATGTCATTGCCCTTTAGACAGTGGCCAGATCAAGTTCTTCAGAACCAGAAAGAATTCAGAAGAAAAATAAATATATAGAATCATAGAATCACTCTGGTTGAAAAAGACCTTTGGGATCATCGAGTTCAACCATCAACCCTACTTTACAAGTTCACCCCTAAACCAGATCCCCCAACACCACATCTAAGCAACTTTTAAACGCATCCAGGGACAGGGACTCAACCACCACCCTGGGCAGCCCATTCCAGTGCCTGACCACTTTCTCCGGGAAGAATTTCTTCTGGTGTCCAGTCTAACCCTCCCCTGCTGGAGCTTGAAGCCCTTTCCCTGTGGTTCTGTCGTTAATGACCTGTGAGAAGAGACCAGCACCAACATCTCTACAATATTCTTTCACACAGCTGTAGAGAGCTATGAGGTATCCCCTCAGCCTCCTCTTCCTCAAACTAAACAGCCCCAACTCTTTCAATATCTCCTCATCAGATTTATTCTCCAGGCCCTTCCCCAGCTTCGTTTCCTTCTGCACTTGCTGCAGCACCTCGATGTCTCCCTTGTACTGAGGTGCCCAAAACTGGACCCAGTACTCAAGGTGCAGCCTCCTCAGTGCTGAGTACAGGAGGACAGTCGCCTCCCTCCACCTGCTGGACACACAGTTTCTAATCCAGGCTGGAAAATGAAAGAGTTTACATTTCATAGGCTGTGAAACTGATCTGTCCTTTTCCCAGGCTTCATGAAGTTTGATATTTATCTAATTTTAAATAAGCTCATGGTTTTTTTAGGCAAAGAAGTCTCAGAGAGTAGGGTGTAGTATGTGCAAATTCTGGACTTTTCACTTCACTATTGAAATAAGTGATAGCAAAATGCTGCGAAGGACTCATATGTTCTCATTTTTTCGAGTTTCTATGTACCATTGTCTTAGGTTATTGCATTTCCTATCCCATTTTCCCTCCAGAGTGATTTAGCAGCAACACTGATAGGTGAATGGGGAGGTTGCTGAGGGGAATGTTTTGAGAGAACATAGACACTGTGTGTGAGGTGGGAGCATGAAAGGGCTTCTAGGAAGAGGGAATAGAGGGGGGAAGCCAGATGCCAATCTGATGTGGTCTGTGCATTTCTTTTTCAGCTCAGCATTTCACCTTCACAGCCTTGGCTGCCTGGGCACCCTGACTCCTTTTTGGCTTCAGTTTTTCCTCTGAGTTCTACGCCAGGACTGCAACCTTTGCGCTGGCTGCAGACACTCTGGGACCACATTCCGCAGTGCCTGGCATACCAGTTCCATCACCCCCCTCCTTGACACTTCGCCACGCTGCTGGCCTAGCAGCTATCCAGACTGCAGCTCTGGTTGTACTGGGTTTTTTTGTACATTATTTCTTACTTCTCTTGTACCCTTCTTCCTCTCATTATCCCACTTACTTTCACCCATATTATAGGGTGTTATTTCAGTCTCCTGATCTGTCTTATTCTAAAATTCTCCTATTAAAAAGAATCTGCCCTATGGGGGTTCCACCTTTAACCATTTACAGGACAGTCATTTACATTCAGGGGATCTATTCCTATGTAACCTGTAATGGTGAAATGGGTGACCTATTAGAAAGGGGAAAGCCACAGATACTGCCTACTGTGTTGATAATTATCCCCATAACTGCCACGGTTCCTTAGCACCCTTTATGCCAGTCAAATGCTTCCCTTATAGCAGAGAACTCCAGAAGTGTTATATAAAAAAAATAGCCAAGAGACATTTCACTATGAAAAATAGTTCCCAAATTCATTGCCAGACTCAGGAAATGAAAAAGAAGAGATTTGTTTCTCTGTTTCTTTAGGAAGGAATAATAAAAGGACAGTGCTTCTATATCAAATCAAATAAAAGGTTTATCCCTTTCTGAATTTTTAACGTCAAGTGAAGGATGAAGGAATTCCAGCCGTGTCTCTAATAACAAAAATACAAGCTAGCATTGTTTGTTTGTAAGTAAGTGTGGTAAGGAGAAACATGTTTAGAAACCAGCCACGAGGCAGTAAAATTGATTCTTGGTTTATCTGGTATAGGTCTGAGCATCTCACTGAGCTGGGAAATAATTGATTGCTCGAAGCCTTGTAGCAGTAGTTAAAAATTGATAAATGCTAAAGCTGGCACAGTAGTTTATAGATTCTCAAGAATTGTGGAGCCTCCATATTTCTTTCTCATCACCAGCTCTAGATCATGAGGAGAAATTTAAAAGGTGTTTCATCTTAGTCTTAGTAAATTATATTCAGCAACTCTTAAGGCTTTTCACTGTGGGAGACAAAGCAAAAGCCTTACTTCCATAGCAATACTGATCAGTAAGGTGTGAAACCAAGTGGGCTTTTTGCAGAGCAACACCCTGGTTTACATCAGCCGATCAGATTACATTAAAACCAAACAAACTAACTAGCTATGTCCATAATCACAGTCTGTTAAATCATGGTCTAGAAAACGTGTTGGTATTGATAACTGAGATACTATGAAATTAACTGCTATAAAAAATTTTAGAGTTAGGTCCTATTTAGCAACAAGTTTTCCTTTAGTAGTGCAGAACACTGGCTTTTTATATGAGCTGACTGCTGACTTTTATACTGGGGTCAACTTTAACATCATTATGAACATATAGGAAGCCAGATCTTCTCTCACTACCTTCCATGTGAGGTTCAAAAATGTTCAGGTGGTCAGTTTGGATAAATACCTAGGCTTCTGTAACATTGTCTTAACAACAGAAAAACTGAGATCAACTTTTTTTCTCCAACACTTCTTGGGTGTCCTGCACTGAAAATAAGTTAAAACAGATACTCAGATTAAACTAGCACTTACTTATAGAGTCCTTGACCCAGCACCAGGTTGCAACAGTAAGATTGTTCACACAGAGAATCCAGTTACTAACTGACTTAACTACGATAATTATTGTAATCTTGAGTAGTCCACACAAGAAATCTAGGACTCACTCTGTTTACAAGAAACATAGCTTGAAAATTAAATTCTATGTGAACAGTGTCTGCAACATCTTAAGGCAGCTTATCAACATCAAGCCCTGAAATTATTTTTAAACTCCACTTTTACCTTATATATACAGAATCACAGAGCATTAGGGAATAGATGGGACCTCGAAAGATCATCTAGACCAATCCCCCTGACACAGCAGGATCACCTAGATCAAGTCACACAGGAACATGTCCAGGTGGGTTTTAAATATCTCCAGAGAAGGAGACTCCACAGTCTCCATGGGCAGTCCCTTCCAGCGCTCTGACACCTTCACAGTCAAGAAGTTCCTTCTCATATTTATGTGGAACTTCCTAGGTTCCAGTTTACACCCATTGCCCTTTGTCCTATCATTGGATGCCAGTGAGAAGAGCCTGACTTCATCTGCCTGACACCCACTCTTTCCATATTTATAAGCAATGACAGTGGAGTCACCCCTCAGTCTCCTTTTCACCAAGCTCAAGAGATCCATCTCCCTCAGCGTTTCCTCAGCAGGGAGATGTTCCACTCCATCATCTTTGTGGCTCTGCGCTGGACTCTCTGAAGCAGTTCAGTGTCCTTCTTGAACCGAGGGGCCCAGAACTGGACACAATACTCCAGATGTGGTCTCACCAGGGCAGAGCAGAGGGGGAGGAGAACCTCGCTCCATCTACTAACCACCCCTCTTCCAATACACACCAGGATGCCATTTGCCTCCTTGGCCACAAGGGCACATTGCTGGCTTTTGGCCATCCTGCTGTCCACCAGGACCCCCAGGTCCCTTTCTCCTACGCTGCTCTCCAATAAGTCGGTCCCCAACCTATACTGGTACCTGGGGTTGTTCCTGCCCAGATGCCAGACTATACACTTGCCCTTGTTATATTTCATTGTTTCTCCCTGCCAGCTCTCCAGCCTGTCCAGGTCCCACTGAATGGCAGCACAGCCTGCTGGGGTGTCGGCCACTCCTCCCAGTTTTGTGTCATCAACAAACAGGGCGTCCTCTGTTCCCTAGTCTAAGTTGAATACTGTTGAATAGTACTGGTCCCAGTACCGACCACTGGGGGACTTTACTAGATACAGACCTCCAACTAGACACGGCCCCATTGACTACTCAAACTACATACCAGACACAAACCACATATGAAATGAATTTAAATTAATAGTTTTGAAATTGTGGTTATATGGATCATAGTTCAAATTATCACACCATAATGATGCTTTTGCTGCATCAGATTAATAAACCTTAGTTTCACAGAATCACAGAACATTAGGGATTGGAAAGGACCTCAAAAGATCATCTAGTCCAATCCCCCTGCCACAGCAAGACCACCTAGACCAAGTTGCACAGGAACATATCCAGGCG
>JAOXOE010000256.1:11460254-11475500 GCA_028565055.1 Phoeniculus purpureus | reverse complement strand
GCCCCTTGTCCTATCATTAGATGCCCCTGAGCAGAGCCTGGCTCCATCCTCCTGACACCCACCCTTCACATATTTGTAAACACTAATACCCAGGATTTAACAGCGGCTGCTGGCAGGACCATCGCAGCAATATCATCCCCTATTAGATGAGTCTACATCATCTCAGTTCGCCACTCAGGCAGCAGTTCTCTTTCTCTGGCAAGGACAGTGCTCCAAAAGCCAAAATCACTCACACAACCCATGCGAATCAAGTTATCCTAAATCCAAAAGGAAAATTCACTTGGTTAATGCCCTCGTTACTGCGTGCGAGGTCCTGGTAGATGATTCCACCAGATCCTGTGTGGATGTCTGGCTGATCTGCCTTCAGGATGTTAATAAGAAACTGGAAACACGAGGCTGTTGCTACAGGCTTTAATAGTTGTACTTGGGTCTATGAATGTATTTGAGTCTCTCAGACCTCTTGAGTAGGTAATATAAACGAGAAGCAAAGATCCTCATTCTGTCAGACAGCAGGAGCTACAATTTGAGTCCTAGCTAGTTCGCTCTAGTTGTGTTGCAGGCGGTGAATGCATCAGTCGTAGTTGCTTTGTCTTACTAAAGGTTGTGTCAGGGAGTGCTGCAGTATCTCAGGAAATGAAAGTTAAAATAACTGGGGGGGATAAGTTCAGTGAAAAATTAATACGAGCGTTTATTAGCCCAAAATGCAAAGTTAGACCTAAGTTGTTAAACAGTAAAACAAGGAACAGCTCAAAATCAGCATGCAGTTGTAGATGCACCCTGGTTTAGCCCTAACGTAGTGTGCCTCTCCGCATACGCAGGTGTGTTCATTGTGTGGTGTTTCTGGCAGCCCCAGGTCCAGATCAGTCTTCCTGACTGGCCACTCTGTATAGGAAATATCTGTGAAGATCTCAAGTGTCTTTTTCTTTCCAGTTGTCTGACTTGTCCTGACTGGAGTGAAAGCTCAATCTTTCAAAACAGATCTGTGATAACAGAGCCAAAAGATGGACTAGAGAAATGTCCCGAGAAAAACATCCAAGGAATCTCAGCAGAGAATCACAGAACATGAGGGATTGGAAGGGACCCCAAAAGATCAGCCAGTCCAATCCCCCTGCCACAGCAGGATCAAGTCACATAGGAACATGTCCAGGAGGGTTTTAAACATCTCCAGAGAAGGAGACTCCACAACCCCCCTGGGCAGCCCCTTCCAGGGCTCTGTCACCCTCACTAGGAAGAAGTTGCTTCTCAGATTGATGTGGAACCTCCTCTGTTCCAGCTCACACCCACTGCCCCTAGATGCCACTGAGCAGAGCCTGGCTCCATCCTCCTGACACTCTCCCTTCACATATTTATCCGCATGAATGTTTTTAAATGTCTCCAGAGAAGAAGACTCCACAACCCGCCGTGCAGCCCGTTTCAGTGCTCTGCCACCTCTGTGAGGAACTACCCATCCCTTTCCAGCGTGGCACTGGGTCATTCTGAGTTGTGGACAAGCTCAACACACGTTTTGTTGTAATCTGTTTGGGGTTTTATGGGGGAAGTCTAGGGAAGAGAGGAACTGTCCACGATAGATAGACATCAGAGCAGCCCTCACATAGAGGAGCGACAGGAGAGACTGCTTTGGAAAATTATAAGATCCCACCTAAGCAGTACTGAGACCACAGAGAAGGTATTTGGTGTGTTGCTAGCCATCAGGCAGCTTTGTGCTGAGGAGGAGTCCTACCGCCCGAACCTCAGCACGATTGGTCTCTCCTAGGGAAGCAGAGCGAGAGGCGAGCAAAGCAGTTCTGCCCTCCACGGCCCTCACTTGGAGCTTTATTTTCTGTTGCATTAAAATGAAAACACTTGTGTTCTTGTCAGCTGTGGACATGCAAGCAGCGTCACCTCCCAGAACAAGAACACACCAGTGTGTGCGTCCTGAGGCTGTCTAGAAGATCAGGCACCGGTGACCACCAAGGATCCCTTTTCCCCCGGTGAAATACACTGCAGGAAACGCTTCTGCCTCCCTCTCAAACAGAACCAGCAAGAACTTGGATGTGTGGCTTGTCCTGTGTTTGGAAGCTGCTTCCTTCGTCTGGTGATGGAAGTTAACGACCAAGAGGCAGCCAGTGGGAGCAAAGGTGGGTCAGTAGGGCTGGCACCTTCACGTCACCGAACAACAGAACCAAAACCCACCCAGAAAAGGACACAGTTGAGCCCAGAGCCCTTCAGCGTCACCGAAGGGGGGGTGTTCACGCAGAGCCTGCTTTGTTCCAGGCTGCCTTGTGCTTGCTGCTGTTCATATGTTGGCAAATGTTTTTCCTGTGGGGTGGAGATCATCCTCTAACATTTTGCTTTGTGTAACGTTAGTAAGTTTACGATCTCTACTGCTTTTGTGGTTTCTTTTGTTTACTGATTTCTTGCTTCCTGCAAACCAGGAAAAAGCTTTTCTTTTGAGGAAATGTCTTGATGCAGCCTTACTGTCCCCAGAAGTTTGATTCCTCCTTGCTCATTTGTGTCTAGGATTGTGCAATCAGCAGTTACCTGCTTGCAGCGGCGACTCAGTAGGTACGCGATGTGAAGCTTTAGCAGAGCTTTTGGAGTCAAGTTGAGAGGACAAAGAAAACAGGTTTGTTGGCTTTAAATGGACTTTGTAGTAAAAAGAGAAAGAATTGATTAGAGATCAAAGCAGAGTTAGGAAGTATTTTCAGAAGCTCTCCTGAAAATACAGCCAGGAGAACACTCAGTTGAAGACCAGGGAAGGTTTATCCTGATGGGATTATCCATCAGGCTTGGATAATCAGTCTCTGATTTCATTTAATTTCATTTTAGTCCGGTTTTATTTGTCTTAATTAAATAGCTTCGTAACCAGTCTTAAGTGATTCCTCCTATTTAGTATCTGAGACGGAAAGGACTGTTTCCCTAAGTGAACAGATGAACCTTGTCTGGAAGGAACCCGTCACAGTTGTGCCAGTAGATGGTTGAGGTCCTTTCAGTAGCTGTGTGGTGTTTGCGACCTGTCTGTCAGCAGGACTCAACACTCTTTAGTTAAAAGATTGTGTCAGCTCAGTTTAATTAATTAATTTAATGCCAGCTCATCATTTAAATGGATTGATTGTGCCTTTTTTGATCTTGGGAATTCTGCCTCCGAACAGAAATGTATTGAAAATACTAAATAAAATTGGGGTGGGGGGGTGTGATAATTTCCAGTGTTGTGTCTGAGCGCTACATGGAATAAAGATGAATCCGTTGCACAAGCCTCGAAAATGTACTCAGTGTATTGCAGAAGGGTACGCGAGGGTCAGCGTAAGTCAGGTCCAGCGTGTCGTTCGTTCACAGAATTCCAGCTGGATTCTCCTGGCCTGGGTCAGGAATAGCGTGGTCAGCAGGAGAAGGGACGTTATCGTGCCCTTGTACTGGGCCCTTGTGAAGTGTCTGTGATTTCAGACACCAGGAAGCTGCTCTGAAACGTCCTCTGAGCCACAGAGGGTGAATTTTGCTGGACTGAAGATGTACTTTGTGAGCACAGCCTTCCTTTGTAACCACAGGCGGCTCCTGAACACAAGCATTTGGACATTTTGTGTTCAATTGTGCTCTTTTGTGTGAAGGATGAAACTCCTGGAGAGGAGCTGTTCTAAAATCTTCATGACTTGGGACTTAAAGTCGGTTCTGCAATCAGAACCATCCAACAAGCAATCTTCTGGAGAAAGGAAGTAAACCCACCTGGACACATTCCTGTGCCACTTGCTCTAGGGGATCCTGCTGTGGCAGGGGGATTGGACTTGAAGATCTTTCGAGGTCCCTTCCAATCCCTAATGTTCTGTGGTTCTGTGTTACTACAGGGGTGTTGTACTGCAACACTGCAGGTCACATACAGAATCACGGTTGGCCACTCTGTATAGAAAGTACCTGTAAAGTTCTCAAGTGTCTTTTTCTTTCCAGTTATCTGACTTGTCCTGACTGGAGTGAAAGCTCAACCTTTCAAAACAGACCTGTGATAATAGAGCTGAAAGATGGACTAGAGAAATATGCCAAGAAAAACATCCAAGGAATCTCAGCAGAGAATCACAGAACATTAGGGATTGGAAGGACCCTGAAAGATCATCCAGGCCAACCCCCCTGCCACAGCAGGATCACCAAGACCACCACAGGAACTTGTGGACTTGGTGGGTCCAGGTAGGTTTTAAACGTCTCCAGATAAGGAGAATCCACACCTCCCCTGGGCAGCCCCTTCCAGTGCTCTGTCACCCTCACTGGGTAGAGTGTCACCCTCACTCTTCCTGCTTTGCTGGCATCAGACACCTTCCAAACCACGTGTGATGGCTGTTCCTGCAGTGCGGTACTGACTCAGGCTGAAACTGGGTCCTGTCACTATTGCCTGTACCCCTGTGGGTGGAACTGAAATCTGCATCAGCCAGACTGGGATAGGAAGGATTATGGTGGGATAGGAAAGATCTTTCCCAGCACAATGAAGCGTTTGCTTGTTTACTTCCCAGGTCCAGCTCCCTTCCCTTTAGCCTCAGGCTGGAGAGTACAGTGTTTATCCACTGAAAGCACTAAGAAAGTATCTCAGCAGTGACTCACACACAGCTGTGATTATCATCCTTAAGCCTTGCAGATTACACCCGATGATGCAGCATGGCAAGGGGTTTGGACTGGATGATCTTTCGAGGTCCCTTTCAATCCCTAATGTTCTTTGGTTCTGTGGTTAAAGGTGTGAAAACATCCAACAGCTGCTGGCATGTGCTTTCCCTCAAGATCTCAAGTGAGTTTTGACATCTAACATCAAAACAGTGCGAACACATGTAGCTGCTGCTTGTCCAAGTAACGAGTGTTTGTTAATATCCTAGAAGTAACTGATTTTACCTTTAAAGGGGTGAAGAATGAGCAAGAATGGAACAAATGTTGTTTTGTGTAGCCACAGTGCCTAAGGATGTGGTTTAGTTGAGGACTTGTCGGTGTTGGGATGATGGTTGGACTTGGACATGGTCCTGTGTGACTGGATCTAGGGGATGCTGTTGTGGCAGGGGATTGGACCGGATGATCTTTCGAGGTCCCTTCCAGTCCCTAATGATTCTATGATTCTGTGAGTGGACCGGATGATCTTTCGAGGTGCCTTCCAATCCCTAATGTTTTGCGATTATCTCGAAGGTCTTTTCCAAGCTGGGCGGTTCTGGGGTACATCCCGCCCTGCCCCATCAGAGCCTCAGCCTTCCGAATTCCTCCTGATCACTCGGATTAGCACTTTTTCCATCACTCCGGCAGCAGAAAGGCCCTCAGCGCTGCCCCTGCTCCCTGACCACACCGCGCAGTCCCACCGCCCGGCTCCGGCCCATCGGCACCAGCCCGGGGTGGCCCGCTGGACCCTCCCGTCGCCGCCAGGGGGCGCCGGAGCGCCACGGGAGTCGCCGCAGGGGCCGGGGTCCTCCGCGTCGCCACCGCCGGGGCGCAGGGGAAGCGCCTCCGGCACCCGCGGGCTGCGTTCCAGAGGAGCGGCCCCGCGAAGCAGCGGCGGCCGTGGCGGGGCCGCTCAGGGAGGCCGCGGCGCTGCCTGGGGTGAAGTTCAGGAAACAGCCCAGAAAGTTGCTTATCGCGACGTTTCTTCGCAGCAGCCCCGCAGCCGCTCGGCCCCTGCGTGAGCAGGAGGAGGCATCGGGGCGGCGGACGAGCCCCGCCGCGGCCCCACAGCCGCTGTCAGGGCCGCAGCGGGAGCCCGCCCGGGCACTGCCCCGCCAGCGCACAGCCCGGCGCCGATCCCCGCCCTCCCGGCGGCAGGAGGTGGTGTCGGGCTGCTGAGGGGGAGAGCAGGAGGGAAGGAGGCTGTGGCGGACGCCGAGGCCGCCCCTTTCCTGCCCACTGCGGCCCGCCCAGGGCCCGCCCGGGGCCGGCTCCGCCGCTGCGGCCGTAGCTGCAGCCGCGCCGCCCGTCGCAGCGCCGGCGCTGATGCCTCCTGCGGTGGCCCGGCAGGGAAGATGGCGCCGTCCCACGTCCTCAAGTGTTGCCAGAAGGTGTTGGCCTGGGTGCCCGTGGCCTTCATCGCCCTGGTCGTAGCCTGGTCCTACTACGCCTACGTGGTGGAGCTGTGTGTGTGTGAGTGCACCGGGAGGGTGGCGGACGCCGGGAGCCTCCGACGGGCCGGGCGGGGAGGGGAGGACCCTTCGCTACCTTCTCCCTTGCGCCCCGGCGGGGCTTCCCGCTCCTTCGCCCGCTACAGGCTCTGCTTCGGGCGGCCGAGAGGAGACTTTCCCCCCTACCCCGACCCTTCCCCGCCCCAGCTTTACCTGCTCCCTTCCGGAGTGGGTTTACCTGCTGTCCCCCGCCCTCAGCGCCTCGTGGCTGTAGGGTCCCGACCCTGGGTCTCTGAGAGAGGAACGAGGGAAGGGAACTGGGGAGAGGAGGCCCCAGGCGGGAGGTCCGAGGGAGCTTCTTTCGGAACAGCCCTCTCGGGAAGGCGGCGTGGGGCAGGGAGCGCTCCGGGACCCCCGTGGGGTCTCTGCCCCTCGTGTCTCTGCGTTTCTCCTCTCTGTTTTATTTTCCCTGCTGTTAATGTGCCCTCCTGATCGACCAGATAACTCCTTGACCACTCCACGCGTGTATTTGTTCTCCCCCCACAGCTCTGCTTAAGAAGCCTAGTGGCACTGAAGCGTCATGAGACTGGGAACATCCCGCTTAAGTGGGCATGGGACAGGATTGAGGGCTTACGGGGTGGTGTCAGGCCGCACAGGGCTCTCTGAGCGAGGGCTCAGCAGCATATAAATCTGCCTTGCAGGTGGCGTCGGTCAAGATGATACTGACCCTTCTGTTTTCAGGGGGAACTTGGGTTCAGGAGGGTCTTGGCTTTCTGTGGGCAGGGTTAATGGAAGGGCATGGTGGTGGGCAGTGTCTGTCAGGCTCGGTGAAACTTGGAAGCAGTGTAGGAAGACTGAGGAGCATGTTACTGTGTGTTAGTTACAGAGTTCGGGCTGTTTAGTTTGAGGAAGAGGAAGCTAAGGGGAGACCTCATGGCTCTCTACAACTGTCTGAAAGGATGCTGTAGAGATGTTGGTGCTGGTCTCTTCTCACAGGACACTAGCAACAGAACCACAGGGAAGGGCTTCAAGCTTCAACAGGGGAAGTTTAGGCTGGACATCAGGAAGGAATTCTTCATGGAGAGAGTGTTCAGGCACTGGACTGCACTGCTCAGGGTGGTGGTTGAGTCCTCATCCCTGGATGAGTTTAAAAGTCACTTAGATATAGTGTTGGGGGATGTGTTTTAGGGGTGAACTTGTAGAGTAGGGTTGATGGTTGGACTCAGTCATCCCAGGGGTCTTCTCCAACCGGAGTGATTTTGTGATTCTGTTTGGCATGTTTAAGAAAGTTGAAAGGAAAAAAGAAACACACAGCACAGAGAACTGTTTTAAGGCGCAAATAGGGCTGCTTAGTCAGGGCCTTGCACTTGTTGTATGTATGAAATACACACCTCGATATCCAGAACTTAGAAATAAAAGTCTTGTTATATACCTCGTATGTGGGCAGACTTGAAAATGTTATTGATTCCATGATTCTATTACAAATAATCACAGAATCATAGAACCATCCTGGCTGGAAAGGACCTCCAGGATCATCAAGTCCAGCCCTCAGCTCAACAGCTCCCTAACCCCTAGACTGTGGCCTCAAGTGCTCTAGCTACTCAGTTTTTAAACACCTCCAGGGGTGTGGACTCCCCCACCTCCCTAGGCAGCCTGTTCTGGTGCCCAGCCACTCTCTCAGGAAAGAACTTCCTAAGATCCAATTTGAACATGCCCTGATGCAACGTGAGGCCATTTCCCCTCATCCTATCATTAGTAATTTGGGAGACGAGACCAGCACCAGCCTCGCTACAACCTCCTTTGAAGTAGCTATAGAGAGCACGAAGGTATGCTCTCAGCTTCCTCTTCTCAATAACCCCAGACTCAATAACCCCAGTTCCCTCAGCCACTCTTCACAGGGCTTGTTCTCCAGACCTCTCCCCAGCCTTATTGCCCTTTCCTGGCTGCACTCCAGTCCCTCAGTGTCCTGACAGTGGCTGTGTGAGATTAGAGACTCGCTGTGCAACTGGATCTAGGTGATCATGCTCTGGCAGGGGGATTGGACTAGATGATCTTTCGAGGTCCCTTCCAATCCCTAATCTTCTGTGATTCTGTGACTACATCTGCAGGCATAAAGAAGCTGCAGCGAGCCCCTTTCACATCTATAAATCTGATTTATAGGCAGCTGTCACTTTTTGCTCCCAAAGCAACACCTGCACACACAGACTGTTTAGAAAAGGTAGTGATTGAATGAGAATAGCGCTGATTTGGGTGCCTGTGTCTGAGTTTTGCAGTTGTTCCCTGTTTCCATTGTGCTTGATGACCAAGGATTTTGTTTTTCTGTGAGGATTTTATTTGGTTGTTGTTTGAGTTGGGGATTTGTTTGAGTTTTGTCCATTGAGCCTCGTTCGTGCTTTTGATGAAATGCCATCTCATCAAGGGAAAGGAAAGAGGTTTCTGGTTGAGGTTTTGTTGGTGGCTTTGGTTGTGGTTTAATTTTTTTTCTTGTGCTTTTATGCTGCAGCTGAATTCAAACCAATGCAGGGAAGATTTACAGCGAGGTACAGGGGGGGTTGTTTCTCTCATTTTCCCCAATGGTCCTTTAATTTTGGTTTGAGAACTACCACACTGTGTACTATGAAAAACATCAAGGATGTGCCTTCCGTGCACAGCTAATCACAGAGGCACTGAGGCTGGAAAAGCCCCCTGAGCTCATCCAGCCCAGCCCAGGACCTAAAATCACTGCATCGGCCAGACCAGGGCACTAAGGGCCACAGCCAGGCTGTCCTTAAACACCTCCAGGGATGGGGACTCCACCACTGCCCTGGGCACTCCATTCCAGGACTGATCACTCTTTCCATGAGAAAGAGCTTCCTAACATCCAACCTAAACCTCCCCTGGTGCAGCTTCAGCCCCTGCCCTCTCATCCTGTCTCCAGTTGCCTGGGACAAGAGCCCAACCCCCACCTCACTACAACCTCCCTTCAGGGAGTTGTAGAGAGGGAGGAGGTCCCCATGAGTCTCCTCTTTTCCAGGCTAAACATTCCCAGCTCCCTCAGCCTCTCCAGTCAGACTTTCCCTCCAGTCCCTTCCCCAGCCTTGTTGCTCCTCTGGATCCACTCCAGCCCCTCCATCTCATTCTTGAAGTGAGGGGCCCAGAACTGCCCCCAGTACTGAAGGGAACACCTCAATAGGTTTCAAGTGAATTGATTGCATAGGGAAGACTATTTTTAACACAAACCACTGTCCTCCAATACTACTGCAGTATTTCTCTCAGAGTCCTCTTTTCCAGGCAAGAGGTAGGTGTAGCATTACATAGACTTGTGAAGCATTATACCGGCACAATGTGCAATGAAAAGCTTCTTGAGAGGTCTTTCACAGAGAAGTCCTTTCAAGCTTTCAAGTATGTCCATATCAGAAAATTTATGATAATTGAATGACATTTATATTTAAGAATTGTTCATCAGCTTTCAACACTGGAGAGCTCGCAACAGTAATAACAAGAATAATGGGATAATGTAATGGGAAATTATAGACAAACCATCTAGAATAAAATCAGACCCATACCTCTATGCAAAAAAGCTGCATCTCCTTTGTCTGCTTTAATTTTAGTGTCTTTATGCTGTTTTTCTTCACCTCAACAACATTACTGAGAACAGGCTATTTTCAATTATCTTCTGTGAGTTCAACCTTGAATAGATGAAGGTCTTTTGCTTCCACTGAAGGAAAACTTCACTGAAGGAATCCAAAAGATCATCAGAAAAACTACCATAACACTTTTTTGCTGCCTGCTCTCAATCACCTCATTTTGCTAATGTATCTGTGATGAAACTAGTATAATCTGATCCCATAAAGGCAGGAACGTAGTCAGGTTCTGATTTTGGCTTCCAAGTATGGAAGTTATGGGTCAGAAAAACCTTGAAAGATTAAGCATTATGTATCTGTTGTGTTTTGTTGGGGCCTTTCCCCTCTCTTTTTTTACTGTAACGCTTCTCTGTGATAAGGCTAGTGAAAGCAAAGCCTTTACCTGCAGTACCCTCTTAAGCCGAATGCACTCTAGGCTCTGGATAAATAAGGATTCTTAATTTTACTTTTATATAACATGTCTCCCTAGGAAAAAAGGAAAAGAAAAATAACATAAAGGTTCTCTAGGTTGGAAAATATGTTTGAATGGCTGGTTTTTAAGTTTTCCGTGATGCAATCTAAACATCTTTCTGACAACCTGAGCATATGATTTATGGAAGGTGGAGGAAGTTACTCTTATGGAAAAACACAGAACACTCAGGTCTATCATTGTTTGTGACTACAGAGTTGCTGTTGGTTTCTTGCTGTATTGTTTCATCAAAATAATGTATTGCACAGTGATTTTCAATTTTTATATCACTTTTTAAAAATTATCCCTGTAAGTCTTTTACATTATTTAAAGGAGTCAATGCTTCACAATTTTTGCAAATGTTTACAAACAAGAAAATGTCAATTTCTCAAACCTGCCTGTATTTCAGTATTTGATGTTGGGAATTGGCTGACAACAGAGCAAATGCTTATCGTGTACAGTAGGACACCTAAGGTTGTTTTCCTTATATTGTGGCAAACAGAAAACTTTAGAGAACATTCAGTAGAGCTGGCTGCCATGAAATAAATCTTTTCTCATGCATCTCCAAGAAATAATACGTTATAATTAGGTACTTCTTAGGAAATAAGCTGTGTCCTAGGGCAGAAAGCTTGGACAGAATCACAGAACGTTACACGTTGGAAGGGACCTCAACAGGTCACCTAAGTCCAACCCCCACTGCCAGAGCAGGGTAAGCCTACAGCACCTGGTGGACCCAGACTGACTGCCATCCGAGTACAAACCAGACCCAACCCTGCTTAGCTAATCCAACATTCCATCTACCATGACTCTTCATCCATTCCTCTGGGGCCAAGATGAAGAATTTCAAAAAGCTAAACCAGAGATGCCTTGATTCTTGAGATGCTCAGTTTAAGAAACCAGGTTTTCAAGTTATGAGACTGGCTGTGAAAACCCAGCTACTTCCCCAAACAATTGGAGGCAGCAGCACAAGGAGAGATCCATGGAAAAGATTCTGTGATTTTAGTTTTAGAATACACTTGCAGGTGTGAGTCCTGCAGAGAAAATCAGAGGTCAAGTACTATCATATCAAATCAAGATGATAGTTTTTCTCATCCTTACTATGAAAAGAATTAATAAAGAGAGAAGTTCAGCTAGCTCTGTGTTGTAAGTTATTGACAAAATAGAAGCTGGGGATCGCCAGTCTAAAATTGTGGACGTTTCCTCAGCAGTCACCACTTAAATCAGCCAAGTCTCATTAGAAGTCAATGAGGTGATCTAAAATGTATTTAACTTGCTGTGCACGTCCCCGCTAATTTCCACTGGCTACAAGAAACTTAACTTCAGAAGTATTTGGCTACATTTGTAATTTGAAAGGGATTGAACGTTAATCCTGGGATTTCTGGACCACATATAAAGGACAGCGCCAGGTTTCATTCTCGAAGGTCTTAGTGGAAATTGTAGTCTGCTGCTTGGCTTTGGTAAATTGTTTTTACAGAGAGGTTTTTTTTCCCCTTCTTGTTTTGTTAACTTTTAAATTTGTTCTGTCAGATGTGATACACAGTTTGTTTAGGCTCATTATTAAGGTTGGTGTTGTTTTAATGACTTCTCTCACTGTCCTTCCTCCATCTTTTCCTTTGCAAAGACAATGCCCCATTAATCAGACTGATCTAAGTCATTAATGACTGTTAATTATAAAGCAAGAATAAACACGTGTCCTCTCAAACATTTGGTTTCTTCCACAGAGCTCTTCCCAGCCTTTTGAAAGTGAGATCATTTCTAAAATAAGTATGTTCCATCTCATCAGAAATATAGTTAAATTCTATTTCAATGTGGTTACAAATCAAAGTTCCTATAAAACAGTAACGTGTTTTTTGTAAAGATTTTGTTGCTGTTGTTCCTGCTATCTTATTCTTTTGGTTTCATTCTTTGGTTTTTATATGGTGTAAGCTAGATGACTGTTCACTGAAACACAAATTGATGTTCCAGTCAGAGATTCCACCTGCCCTACAAGTCAAAACATTCAAACCTTTTAATTAGCTGACAGAAATAGACAGTCTCCTTTCCCTAGGGCTTCCTGAATGGAAGAACATGAAAGCTGTGCTTCATGTCACATATTCATATTACATTATTAGAAATCATAGAATCATTAGTGATCGGAAGGGACCTCAAAAGATCATCTAGTCCAATCCCCCTGACACAGCAGGATCACCTAGACCAAGCCACACAGGAACGCATCCAGGTGGGTCTTAAATGTCTCCAGTGAAGGAGACCTCACAACTCCCCTGGGCAGCCTGTTCCAGTGCTCTGTCAACCTCACCATGAAGAAGTGCCTTCTCATATTTATGTGGAACCTCCTATGTTCCAGCTTACACCCATTGCCCCTCGTCCTATCACCAGATGACATTGAGAAGACCCTGCGTCCATCCTCCTGACACCCACCTTTCACATATTTATAGACATTAATGAGGTCACCCCTCAGTCTCCTCTTCTCCAAGCTGAAGAGATCCACATCCCTCAGCCTCTTCTCATAAGGGATGTGCTCCACTTCCTTTGTCAACCTCATTGCTCTACACTGGACTCCCTCCAGCATCTCCGTGTCCTTCTTGAACTGAGGGGCTCAGAACTGGACACAACACTCCAGATGAGGTCTCACCAGGGCAGGTCCCTTCCAATCCCTAATGTGCTGTGATTCTGTGACCCAGTATATCATTATTTTTTAATATGAGATGGAACCTACATTCTGCTCCTGACCTTAGGAGTAAAATGTGCTCTGATTAGAAGTGAAAACAACGATCCCTAACCTACCAAAATGCGAAGCCCAAATGAATTACCGCTTCTGCAACTTAATATGAACCCAAACTCTGAATGCAGAACTAATGGAGATTCTTTCTACATTGAACAACACGGGCTGAGCAGCAAGTGATGTCAACCCATGATTACCATTAATAACACCGTTCTAATTGCCCTGAGTATCTCACTGGAGCTGTCAGCCACGTGATGCTCGTGTTCACGACTAAATTTGGCATGCTCTGCAAAAACCTATGGTCACCAGGACAACCAGCCTGGCCAGCAGACTGGCAGGTGTTGTCTGACGCTTGCAGGGGAAGGTGCTGCAGCGCTGTACAGGGTACAACATATGGCACATGATGCAAAATCCTGTTACGAGTGGGGACAGCAGTAGAGTTATTTACGTTTGAAGTAGATAAAAGGACCAGATGCAGCAGCACAATCAGGGTATTTCATTACCTAATTAGCAGCATCAGTAACACGAGACAGTCTTCAACAAATATTTGCTGTCTAAACGAATTTTTTTTGAAGAGCCAAAAATGTCACTGATTTCAGTTTAATAACTTCTTCCTGAGTTCACCTGCACAGTTAAGCTGAGACGGATTAAGTTGATCCTCTTTTCCCATTATTTGCTTTTTCCCTTTTCTTGCCAGGAGCATCACATGAATGAGGACGTGTCACTCTGGATGAACTTTCATTATATCAGAAAGCCTGATTAGGAAGTAAAGAACATCTGGGCTACATCTTTTATGAGCTTCCCTTGAAAGAAAGCTCTTTGTGCACACTGCTGGTAGCCCGTATTTCTCTGGCTCCTGCACGCTTCCCTTTCTCTCCACCAGTGTGTCTTGCTAATAGGGCAGAGAGAACTTAGCAGGAAGGAGGATGTGTTCAAAAACAAGGACCAATTTAACACATATTCTTCTGTTTTCTCTCTAAGAGAGGTGTCTGATTTTCTGTCTCAGCCATCTTGCATGGTAGTTGGGAGTATAGGTCCTGAAGTACTGGATCCTTCTGCAGCTCCAGAGTTTCAGATCTGGTGGCAGATGCGTATCCATCACAGGACTGCTGAGGATGTCTTTATGCTCAGCAAGTAGAGACTCTGCTGGCATCACAGGATTGATCTTGGAACATTGTTTTGAGCCTGGAAAATTGTACTAGAAGAGGTATCATACTTTATCCAAGAACTGGAGCTTGGATGACTTCCCATGGAAGAAAAATCTTTCCCACTTTTTGACAGTGGCAAATCATCTCCATTTTCCCAAAAGGACAAGACCTTTGATTGACTCCCTTTGGTTGCTTTTTCCTGTTTCTTGGAGTCTCCCTCTCTAGAAACTTTAAAAACCCACCTGGACATGTTCCTGTGTGACTGGATCTAGGTGATCCTGCTGTGGCGGGGGGATTGGACTAGATGATCTTTCAAGGTCCCTTCCAATCCCTAATCTTCTGCGATCCCATGTTGGTCTGCATGACAGCAGCTCTGCCTGTTGTTTCCCTCCCTCAGCCCTGCAGCTGAGGCAGCTTTATACTTTCATTCTCAGCTACTTTGTGGAGGCCACTGCATTTAAAAATTAAATAAGTTAGAAAATCTGTAAGTATATGTGTGTAGGTAGATAAAATTGTGCTTGAAAATAAGTAGAGATATAGTCAGATTTAGACTTCTGTTTCTATGGCAGTGCTCAAGGATGGGTACCTGGCAGAGATGGTGGGCATGTCTCTACTCTCCTTAGAAGGTGAGCGAGCCTCATGGTACAGACAGGGAGACACAGGATAGTTTTTATAGAATCATTAGGGATTGGAAGGGACCTCAAAAGATCATCTAGTCCAATCCCCCTGCTACAGTAGGATCACCTAGACCAAGTCACACAGGAACATATCCAGTTTTAAACAGAATATCATTGATACGTAGTCAAGAGTCAACTCTGCCAAAGCAGCAGAGATACCACCAGAGAGCACAAACACCAGGGTGTCAAATTCATATGCTGCTGCCTTGTTACTTTTCACATCCTAATTGTATTTCTTCTATTCATAACGAGAACTTAGAAGAGTTGGCTCTAGTTACAAATACACGTTTTTAGGCTTCTAGTATCTTGCAGTTCACAGGCAAATTTGCTTGTTTCTAGGGAGTCTGGAAGTCTTTCAGAAAGTAAGGTTGTGTCTTACAAATAAATCTCTTGTCTTAAAATGTTAGGTGATGCTGCAGATCACAGAATCTGTGATCACAGAAGGTGAGCGAGCCTCATAGTACAGACAGGGAGACACAGGATAGTTTTCATAGAAACATTAGGGACTGGAAGGGACCTCGAAAGATCATCTAGTCCAATCCCCCTGCCACAGCAGGATCACCTAGATCCAGTCGCACAGGAAC
>JAOXOE010000256.1:11409796-11439859 GCA_028565055.1 Phoeniculus purpureus | reverse complement strand
TTTAAAACCCGCCTGGCCATGTTCCTGTGCGACTTGGTCTAGGTGATCCTGCTGTGGCAGGGGAATTGGACTAGATGATCTTTTGAGGTCCTTCTTGTTCCTAAGGTTCTGTGATTCTTTTGGTATGTTTTCAGTGGAGAGCCCAGACTGTACTCAGATCCTGATGAGAAATGAGTTCCTGAAATGTTCAAGGCGTTGACACTGTCTTGCTTGATATCCTTGTCTCTAAAATAGAGAGACATAGATTTGATAAATGGACTGCTTGGTGGATAAGGAATTGGCTGAATGGTCACACTCAAAAAGAGTTGTGATCGACACCTCAATATCAAGGTGGAAATCAGTTATGAATGCTGCTCCTCAGGAGTCTGTTTTGGGCCCAGTGTTATTTAGTATCTTTGTTGGTGACATGGACAGTGGCGTTGAGTGCCCCCTCAACAAATATACAGATGACACCAAGCTGCCTGATTAGATCAACAAGCTGGAAGGAAGGGAGGCCGGGCAGAGGGACCTTGACAGACTTGAGAACTAAGCCTGTGCAAGCTGCATAAGATTCAACAAGCCCAAATCCAAGCCTGTAAAGACAGGCTGAGGGAATTTGGGCTGTTCAGCCTGGTGAAGGTTCCAAGGGAATCTGCTATAAGGCAGCCTTCTGGTAGCTAAGGGGTCTACAGAAAAGCTAGAGAGGGACTTTAACAGAGAAATCTAGTGATAGGACAAGGGAGATGGTTTCAAGCTAAAAAGGGCAGATTTAGATTAGATCTTAGGAAGAATTTCCTCATTCTGAGTGTGGTGAGGCACTGGAACAGGTTTCCCATGGAGGTTGTGGAAGCCACCCTTCCTGGAAGTGTTCAAGGCCGGGTTGGATGGGGCTCTAGGCAACTTGGTCCGGTGAGAGGTGTCCTTGCCCATTTCAGGGGATTTGGAAGTAGATGATCTCTGAAACTCCTTTCATCTTAAACTGTTCTATGATTCTATGATTGCAGGTGATGATTTCTTCTGCTGATGCCCTGACAAAAAGCTTGGATGAAATGTATTTACAAGTTAGGATTCTTGTCTCTTGATGTGTTCTTCCATTAATTTCTGTGTAACCATAAGTAATATCCTAAAAGTTGAAAGGTCTCATAGTTTATAGTAGAAGAACACAGGGACGTGACTTACATCCATGAAGTTAACTATTCAATTCTTAGTGAGGCACCACCAGTATTTTGTGTAACCTCTTGTATTTATTCTTCACAAGTTCTTCTTTGTGATCTGCTTTTATTATCCCTACTGAAAACCTCTAGATTTCTAATAGAGTGTTTTCATAAGGGTGAGGGAAATCAGATGTGGAACTTTCATTTCAACTACATCTTCCTGGCAAAAGCAGCAAGTGGTTGGTCTGAGTCTTCCACCCACACTGTCTTAAAATGCCCTGGACATCTGAGTGGAACTTGTCCACCCCCATGTCAGACCAACAAACACCAGCTGGATGGAAGGCACTAGGGCTTTCTCTGAGTAATGAGCTTGTCCTTTGGGAGTGAAAAGTGGGACTTCATTATTTACTTATTTACTGTTTTCTAGTCTTATTGAAAAGGGGGAAGGGAGAAAGGAAAAAGGACAATGTAAGATCCTGCTGTGGCAGGGGGATTGGACTAGATGATCTTTTGAGTTCCCTTCCAGTCCATAACAATTCTGTGATTCTAAGACATATAGCAAATACCTACTGTTGAGTTTGTAGCAATTATGCTCTGTGTTATGTTCTCTGTCTAGGCTCTTTGTGCTCACCGCTATGAAAGTGGGCTACACCAAGATCCCAATGATCCATGGATTGTAGAGGCTGTATTTGCGAGCTAGATGGTGAAGCTGCATTGCCAGCCTATATGGTGAGTCTGTCAGACTGGAAGTTCCACATATGCTCTTGAGATGCAAATTTCACATCGTAGTGTGGCATTTTTAACAACGAAAAGGCATACGTGTGTTTGCTGAGAATGCCTACATTATAAGAAAATTAGTATGAAAAAAAGCACTGCAGGAGTAATGTAACATAAGTAATGTTATTTTAACATACAGATGAGTAGTGGAAGTGGATGAACTGAGTGATGAGCTTGTTGAAGATCTGTGCTATTTCCTGAACCATATCCATCTCTTGGGAGACATCAGAAGATGCCAGGCTGGTTTGTGATCCTTTAGTTCCTCCAGAAGCAATAGACCAAGCAGACAAGGAAGCTTCACTCTGTTCCAGAGCCCATCTGCTGTTTCAGAGCTCACTGCTTACCTATCCATCCTTCCCAAGTAGTGGAGAGACAGAAAACACCAAGCAGCACAGAGCAGGTTGCAAATCCTCCCATGCTTTTTGCATCCCATATGCCGGAGAGGTAAGGATTTCTTACTGCCCTGGCCCCAGCTTTAAACCAGAGAAGACCAACTTCTGTGTCATCCTTATGTGATCATAAAACATTTCCCAGACTCACCCCATAGAGGTTAAAAGCAATTTGGTTGATCCTGCTTTGGCAGGTGGATTGGACTAGATGATCTTTCAAGGTCTCTTCCAATCCCT
This sequence comes from Phoeniculus purpureus, assembly GCA_028565055.1. Lineage (NCBI taxonomy): Eukaryota > Metazoa > Chordata > Aves > Bucerotiformes > Phoeniculidae > Phoeniculus > Phoeniculus purpureus. Next base: position 11,437,323 of record JAOXOE010000256.1, on the reverse strand, counting down.
AATGATTCTATGATAATATGAATCTAAATCAAAAAGACCTAGAAAAGTGGAAATGTTATGTTTGAGCAAAGGTGAGGAGGCTACTAGGCAAAGCCAAAGAGTGGAGACCAGCGGAGGGTCTCCACGCCTGGAAGAAGACTAGAAGACTTTCTAAGTTTTAATTACTTTTGCTAATAATAATATTGGCTAATAATAATGAAAACTAATAATAATTACCACAGAATCACAGAACATTAGGGATTGGAAGGGACCTCGAAAGATATCTAGTCCAATCCCCCCGTCACAGTAGGATGACCTAGACCAAGTTGCACAGGAGCATACCCAGGTGGGTTTTGGCTGTCTCCAGATTAAGTGATTGGTCAGATACATAATTAGAAGATAATATAATTCATAATGGAACAGATACCCCACACAGATACAATTGAAATTCTGGGTTTGCCACACACCTTTATCTGTGATAAATACATCCAGAGCCATTTCAGATGAGTTGTTTTCTATTGAGATGGAAAGGGACTCTTCTGCTACTAGTAATTTTGTTCAAATACCTATTTTAATCTGATCTGTTAAGTTAAATGGGCTACTTGGTTACTGTTTTCCAGCTTCTCCGCAATTATCACAATAAAACAATTCAACGGAATTTTAGGAGAACGTGAATACATCCCTGCATCGTTCTGCTGCTTTTCCTGCTCTTTCCAACTACCAAGAAGGCAGTTCTGCAAGCAAAGCAACACCTGCTTGAGGCTGTTGCTGTCCCTCCATCTGGCAGTGGCCCTCTGCAGAGAAGAGTGTGTGTGAAGCCACAAGCCCCCTTGGAACACAGGAGGATTTGTAGGATTTACTTCAGAAGATTTCTTCATGCTCTACCCATGAACTTGGCAGGCAACAGGTAATTTTTTCCGGTTTCACTATACGTGTATCTTGCTTTCATCTGTGTGGCAGGATAACTTTAGCTTGCCTGATACACTTCCCCCTTCTTTACCTTCTCCTGTGAAAATCTTCAGGTCTATTTTGTCTCTTTTATGGCTGCTGACAAGACATCATTTCGTTTTATAAACAAGTTTATTTTCTTCCCCTGCATATTGTGATCTTTCAGGGATCAATCCTACTTTTTTGTTTTAATTTAAATAAAATATGTTTTCCACGGAATGACAGAACATTAGAGATTGGAAGGGACCTTGAAAGATCATCTAGTCCAACCCCCTGCCACAGCAGGATCACCTAGATCAAGTAGCACGGGAACATGTCCAGGCAGCTTTTAAACGTCTCCAGAGAAGGAGACTCCACAATCACCCTGGGCAGCCTGTTCCAGTGCTCTGTCACCCTCACTGGGAGGAAGATCCTTCTGATATTTATACGGAACCTCCTATGTTCCAGCTTACAACCATCACTAGAAGACATTGAGAATAGACCTCCTGACACTCACCCTTCACATATTTATAACCTTTTACATCTGTGATAAAAGGCTAATGCCCTCACTGATTACATCTTAGAAAATTATACAATCTGGCCACGATGCCTGAGTAAGCTCTTCCTGTGTTACCATCTAATCCAAATAGTATGTGCTGTATAAGTGAATGCACCTTAGGGCGTAAACCTTCCAGTCTGTAGTTCTGGATGTAGCTGTTAACTGGCATAATTTGTAAAAATCTCATTACCTTGTCATCAGTAGAAGGGTTTCTAGATCACAGATGAAAGATTTATTTTTAAAATATGCTGTGCGGAATCACAGAATCATTAAGGTTGGAAAAGACCCCCAGGATCACTGGGTCTGACCATCAACCCTACCCTACTAGTTCACCCCTAAACCAGATTCCCCAACACTACATCTAAATGTCTTTTAAACTCATCTGGCGGTGGTGACTCACCAACCACTACTCTGGGCAGCCCATTCCAGTGCCTGACCACTCTCTCCAGGAAGAATTTTTTCCTGATGTCCAATCTAAACCTCCTCTGTTGAAGCTTGAAGCCCTTCCCTCTGGTTCTGTCACTACCTACCTGTGAGAGAGACCAGCACCAACATCTCTACAGTGTCCTTTCAGAGAGCTGTAGAGAGCGATGAGGTCTTCCCTCAGCCTCCTGTTTCTCAAACTAAACAGCCCCAACTCTCTCAATCTCTCCTCAACAGTTTTATTCTCCAGGCCCTTCCCCAGCTTTGTTGCCCGCCTCTGCACTCGCTCCAGCACCTCAATGTCTCCCTTGTACTGAGGTGCCCAAAACTGGACCCAGTAATCAATCCCTAGCTGTGACTTTTGTGAGAGAGATGCCAGTTACTGCAGTGGTCAATACTGCTTTACTTTAGTGCCTCTAGGATGTTTTAAGACAGAAAAGCATTTTAGTAGTTTCTGTGGATCAAACTACTCACAGAGCGTATGAGAAATGAACTTCATAAGTGTTGAGTCTCGATCCAGCTCTCTCTCCTCCTTTGCTCTAACTTGCTCCAATCTCTTCGTAAAGGTAGTTGTTCCCAAACTGACATGTTAATCTTCTTTCTCAGATCTAACAGACTTTCCCGCTCCCATAATTATTTTTCTCAAGACAGTTTCTCCTAGTAAAAAGCCACTTTGTTGAAGAAGCGACTTCACTCCTGCTAAAAATGTCTTCAGGCAGAATTTCACTGTCTGTTTGTTCCTTTACGTAAAGGATTGCTGGAGGTTATCAAGGTGTCAGAGAGCAGCTGGAAGCCCAGGCAGGAGAGCAGAGCTCTATGCAGCATTTCCAGAGAGCAGCCTGGCCCTACCCAGGCGTTACTCAGTTCTGTCCTGCAGGAGAAACAGGTGGGGTTTTGCAGCTTGGTTACACTGTAATGGGATGATTACAGAGAATAACTATCCTTCTGTTGTATTGAAAATAAGAGGTCACAAGCAGGCCTGCTTATCACCAACCAACTGGCAATGAGTCTGGGGGAAGCAGATGGAAGCTTTATAAAAAGTTTTGAAAGTATGGCTATATGATTTGAAAAGGGGTGTTTGCCTGTACGGCAGGATGCAAACTGTCTGGCAGCAACACCATTCAATTTTAGTTTATAATTTGCCCAGGTTTTAAGTTGACTACTGGCAAACCAGCTACCTGTGAGATGTGGGAAGTTATGGATCCTGCAGTAAACAGGGCAGAAGTTCACTGTGCCAGGGAAACATGAAGGGGCAAAGCTTTTAAAGCACAGCAAGAAAACCCATGACTGTACTGCTCCTGTGAGGGGTCCGTTCTTGTTCTTGAGTGATAGTGGCGAGGGCAGTGCCACTTACTGTCTTCCTCTTGTTCTTCTTACGTGTCTCAATAAAGTGCGTGGGGACAATTGTGCTCAAAGCAATTGCTGCAGGGAAGATGAAGCTCAAGTCTTTGCTACATGTCTTTAATCACAGAATCATACAACATTAGGGGTTGGAAGGGACCTTGAAAGATTATCTAGTCCAACCCCATCGCCACAGTGGGACCACCTAGATCAAGTTGCACAGGAACATGTCCAGATAGGTTTTAAATGTCTCCAGAGCAGAAGACTCCACAACTCCCCCGGGCAGTCTCTTCCAGTGGTGCTCTGTCACCCTCACTGGGAAGAAGTTTCTTCTCATATTGATGTGAGTCCTCCTCTGTTCCATCTCACACCCATTGCCCCATGTCCTATCATTAGATGACACTGAGAAGAGCCTGGCTAAATGTCAATCTCTTTCTTTTCCCATGTGTAAATAAGGGTTTCTACTTCCTTTCCACAGCCTGGCAGGAGATTCAGGTAAAATTTATTTCCCACAGCATTCTCATGAAAAAACTGTCTGCCCATGGCTTGGGCAGGACTACCCTGTACTGGATTAGACTCTGAATGAACCCACAATGATAGTGAATGGAGTTAAATCCAGCCGGAGACTGGTCACAATTGGTGTTCCCCATGGCTCAGTGTTGGGGCCATTCTTGTTTTTAACATCTTTGTTAATCATTTGGACGAGGGGATTGAGTGCACTGTTTAGAGTGGCTGTTTAGTCTGAAGAAAAGGAGGCTGAGGGGAGATCATGTTGCTGTTTACAAACACTAGAAAGGAGACTGTAAAGAGATGGGGGTTGCTCTGTTCTTACAAGTTACAAGTACAAGAGGAAATGGCCTCAACATGCATCAGGGGAAGTTTAGTTTAGACATTAGGAAAAACTTCATTTAAAGGCCTTGGAACAGACTGCCAAGGGAGATGTTTGGATCGTCATCCTTGCATGTGTTTATGAGTCACGTAGACATAATTTGGTGGTAGGCTTGAAGGAGTTTGACAGTCATTTGGAATTTATGATCTGAAAAGTCTTCTCCAACCTAAACCTTTGCTATCATTCTATAAAATACCTGGAAATCCTGTTCTTTCTTACCCCAAACCAACCAAACTATGTAAACAGAAATATTTGGAGGAAGAAGGCCATGGATAGGGTTTTATGACCCAGCAATTAACTTTTTCCATTTTGGTTTTCTAAAAGAAGTTTATCTTGCTTTGATCCTACCTGAAAGCAGTAAGTTGGGTTACAGGTCTTGTTCCAAATGTGAGACCAGTAGATACAGTGTCAGCTCTCAGGATGCTTAGAAGCTGTTGGTGTTTTTCTGTATTCTAATTTTCCTATAAAAATCCGTCTGGGATCTTCTGAGTCCTTGTCTATTCTCTCACACTTTGAAAGATTCTTTATCTTGCATTTTGAGAAGTAGGCTAGGACCACTTGAGGGGTGAAAAAGTGGGCTAGTGGAGAGATGTCTCCTAGCTGCCATGTTAAATCTGATTTCCTAACAAATAAGATATATTTGGAGCTTATTGAACATTCATAGTTAACACTAACTCTATACCTGCTAAAATAGTGTGATCTAGGTGATCTTGCTCTGACAAAGGAATCGGACTAGATGATCTTTCGAGATCCCTTCCAATCCCTAATATTCTGTGATTCTGTATCTTGTAAGAACCTTGTCAATAATTGAAATAAATGAGGTTTAAGTGGTGAAAGAAGGACTTCCAGGTTCAGTTTGGTTTTAGACCACCTAAGCAGGTGAGTACTCTCCACATTTTCAGTCCCAGGAAAAATGAGATATTGTCAGCTTTAATGGACTCATTATCTCAAGGTCAGGGAAAATCCTGTTTATCATATTTTATCAGGAACAGAAAAGGTGCCCAGGGGGTGAGGAAACTGAGCATGCTATACAGTTTCAGCACACAAGGTGAGGGAAACACTCGTCTGTCCTGATTAAGGAGTGAATTTCCTGGTGTGGAATAAATTTTCCAGCTGTTGCATGTAACAATTTCTCAATCCTAGGGCCAAGCATATTTAACCCTGATCATACTGGCTGATAGCCAGCAATAGATTGGCTGTTCCTAATGTGTGAAGGTGGCTTTTGACAGCACCATGGCAGAAAAGTAAGGTCATAACTTCTTTTCCTCCTGTGGAGAAGTCCTCCAGCTCCACAGCCTGGCTCTGAGCCCCTTCCCTCCTGGGCAGAAACATGGGTTCTTGTCTTTTTGTGGGAAGTAGCCTGGCTTGACACAAAGGTTTTAATGTCATGTCACTTGAATGGGTCTTCAGTGGGGGGAAAAAAATTAATGGGTTTTGTCAGTCTGAACACAACCCTGGAAGACATGTTAAAGGGAAGTTCCTATCTCAGCAAAAAATAATCCTGAAAGTTTAAAGGTTTGGAGGTTCATATTTAACCATTGTTATGAAGCAAGGGAAGAAGCAAGTAACTAGAAAGGGGAATGGGGGTGTATAAATGGATTATTCAAACCTTTCATTAAGTATATCCTTCAGCAATGCTTTGCATTGCCAAACATTAAAGTACCTGCTCATTAACTAACACTTGGAAATATTCGTTGTGTGAATCATAACTCAGAGCATTGTAGGAACGAAATTGGAAATAAATTCTTATGTCCTTTAGATTTTAAATATATGATAATGTGCTCTTAGCAATTGGGGTAAGGATATGGGGTCACATCTCACATTTTCTAGGTGGATCTTTTTAGAAGGAGACAGTTACTTAGTCCTCCTGTGTGGTTTCTGAAATCTTAGGCTAGCAGCTCCTGTATTTTGAAGGACCATAGCAAACCAAACAGAGGCGTTGTAGTGGTAATTTGTACTGTCTATGAATCATAGAATCATTAGGGATTGGAAGGGACCTTGAAAGATCATCCAGTCCAATCCCCCTGCCACATCATGACCACCTAGACCAAGTCACACAGGAACACATCCAGGCAGGTCTTAAACGTCTCCAGAGAAGGAGACTTCACAACTTCCCTGGGCAGCCTGTTCCAGTGCTCGCTGGGAAGAAGTTCCTTCTCAAATTGATGTGGAACCTCCTATGTTCCAGCCTACACCCACTGCCCCTCATCCTATCACTAGATGACATTGAGAAGAGCCTGGCTCTGTCTTTCTGACACCCACCCTTCACATATTTATAGACCTTAATGAGGTCACCCCTCAGTCTTGTCTTCTCTAAGCTAAAGACACCCAGCTCCCTCAGCCTTTCCTCATAAGGGAGGTGTTCAATTTCCTGCATCATCTTTGTTGCTCTACACTGGAATCCCTCCAGCAGCTCCGTGTCCTTCTTGAACTGAGGGGCCAAGAACTGGACACAACACTCCAGATGTGGTCTCACTAGTGTAGAGGGGGAGAAGAACCTCTCTGCTAACCACCCCCATTCTGATCCACCCCAGGATGTCATTGCCCTCTTGGCCACAAGAGCACATTGCTGGCTCCACCAGGACCCTCATGACCCTTTCTCCTACACTACTCTTACTGAAATTGAAGTCTAATTCACCACTTAGTGATATCAAGGGTTCTTATCAGTCCTGGTAGAACAGGGTCACCATTTCTCTCACCCAGGGTGAATTTTCTGGGCTTGGCTTTGGGTTTGTACTTTTTTTACTGTGATTAAGCATGTTTGAGATGCTAAAAAAGGCATCCTGTGAATTCTTTGGCATTCTCTTTCATAATTAATCCAGCCAGTGCTTAGAAACTTGTCCCTCCCTTTAGCTCTCACATGCTATTTATTTAAAGTAGTCAGACTCACAAGATACCTTATGATAGGCCAAAACTCAGCACACCCGAGTTTTGCCTGCTCCTTAATCTGAAGCAGCCTTTTCTCAGTGAAGCCTGTGGCTGTTCAGGAGCACTACAGCAGTGGAATCCACCTTGGTGTCTGTGGCTGATCCAGAGTCAAGATGAAAGATGCTCTTTCCCCTATGATCTTGTGAAATGACCCTTTTTCCAGCTGGCCACTAGTGTTCAGTGAATGATGATCAGGAAGAAACAGTCTTTTCTTTCATCTTGACCCCCTCTGTAAAGTGCAAAAGTTATTGAGATTTGTAGCTCTGGATGCGCTCACAGCATCATTGAGGCTCTGGAAAAGACCTCTGAGATCATCCAGCCCAGACCAGGACCTAACACCACCACAGTCACCTAGACCAGGGCACTAAGGGCCACAGCCACTCTGTCCATAAACACCTCCAGGGATGGGGACTCCGCCATCTCCCTGGGCAGTCCATTCCAGTGTCTGATCACCCTTTCCATGAGGAAGGGCTTCCTAACATCCAACCTGACCCTCCTCTGGTGCAGCTTCAGGCCCTGCCCTCTCATCCTGTCGCTAGTTACCTGGGAGAAGAGCCTGACCAACACCTGACTGCAGCTTCCCTTCAGGTAGTTATAGAGAGCAATAAGGTCCCCATTGAGGCTCCCTCAGCCTCATCAGAGTTCTCTCCAGTCCCTTCAACAGCTTTGTTGCTCATCTGGACCTGCTCCAGCCCCTCAATCTCTTTCTTGAAGTAAGGTGCCCAGTACTCGAGGGGAGGCTTCACTAGTGCCCAGTACAGGGGGAGAATTACACCCCTAGTCCTGCTGGCCACACTACTGCTGGTACAAGCCAGGATACCATTGGCCTTTTGTGCCACCTGTGCATTCTGCTGGCTCCCATTCAGCCAGTTGTCACCCAGTACTGCCAGGTCCCTCTCTGCCCTGTTGCTCTGCAGCCTCTCATCCCCCAGTCTGCAGTGCTGCCTGATGATTTAAAGCAACAGACAAAGTATGGGCTGAATGTAAATATGTTCTGGCTTTTACAGTGAGACATAACCTTCCTCAGATGTAGGCAGGCTTTGTCTGTTCTTATGTTTTGGCCATCATCTGCTTCAAGACAGCAAATTAATACCTCATAAAGCCTTTAGATCAGAAGCCTGCACTAAAAAGTGGACGATCTGCTGGACCACTGGGGAATCAACAATAATAAATATAGTAATAAATTATTATATATGTCCTTTCTTAATGAGGTGACTTCAGCAAAGATCAGGATCATTAGCTGTGTGTTAGCTTTGGGCATGTCAATATTTTCACTGCACGTCTGTGTCAACTCAGGGGCTCACGGTCCCCAACAGCTTCCAGGACAGGCAGAAATGTCAGGCAACCCCAGACAGGATGAAGCCTCTGCCTCTCCATGCATGACAGTTGTATAAAGTGTAATGTTCCCACTTGTGATAGAAAGTACTAAAGAGCAATACATGAACTTCAAGACTGGGATGCATCTCTGAATCTGTTTTCACAAGTTTTTATAAAAAAACCTTCATTTCTGAGCAGAGCAACGCTGTCAGAGGCTTCAGCAGGTCTTGGATTGGGCTCTTAATTTCCTTCCTTCTTTTTGTTTTTCATAATCCTATAGTATTTATTTCAAAGAGTTTAAAAAACCAAACCAAGGCAGTTTAATAGCAGCATTTTCTTTCAATGGGCATTTCTACCTGTGTCTCAGTAACACTGATCCCTACTTGCAGCTAGAAATAAAAAGAAAGGGACTTGCTGGGTTTCCTACGTATCAGTGCTTTAAAGAAATGAATATTTTCTGCTTCACTAAGATGCTGAATGAAATGTGTGTCTCATTTATCACTTAAATAGTAATAAGAGTGTCCACTTACATGCTGCAGGCTGGATTCTGACATAGGTGGATTGACAGTGTTCGCTCAGCGGAAGCAATAAACAGATCAATAACAAAGCGTAGCCTGGGGGGCTGGAGGTGTGACAAGTCAAGCATGGTTTCAGTGTCTTGCTGGGACCCTTATTAAATTCATTTGTGCATCTGAACACAACTGATGCCTCGTTGAAATGGTGGTAGCAGCAAATATTAGTATGAAGAAAGCTTGAAATGTATCTGTGCCCCGGAGAGACAGCACCTCAAGAGCATCCTGATGCTCTGTTGGAAGAGCAGGCAGCAGCAAAATGTAATTAATTAAACCGCCAACATTTTGTTTGATTTTGTTTCCTTCCACATAACTGTTTATTTCTCAGTGATGGTCTGGTCCAAACCATTTTCTTACAGGAGCAAGGAAGGAAAATCAGATTGTTTACTTGTCCTCTCCTTTTCCTCTCTCTTTAACCCACCACTAAGTGACAGCAACAGACCTCCTGGGTGAAGGAAATAGCTTGTTCCTTCTAGTGAAGGAAATAGCTTGCTCTTTCTAGTCACTTTGCTGGAGGAAGTGATAATGAGAGAGTATCTTCTCTCCTGCTGAACCCAGGAACTGGCTGTCTACAGGGGTGTTAGGAGAATGTTTTCTCTCTTAAAGCAGCAATGACTCAGGTTTCCACTGTCTTCCCCTGCCAAGGCTGTGTCTCAGGTGTGCTGCTGCGGGAGGGACCATGCTTGCTGCCTTTTGCCAAGAGGTGGCCCCAGAATCACAAGCAGCTCTTAGAAATGTTTTACTCATCTTTTAAGTCTAGAAAAGGAGAAGTATCAACATCTGAAGGACAGTCAAGGTGACAAAACTTTTCGGCTAGAACACCAGATGTGCATGTTCTGTTTATCAGACTCGTGTGGGCAGGGAGGAGGTCATCAGCAGGAGAAAGCTAGTAAATCAGAGGCAGCTCAGGGAGCTGCCAAGGTGCTGGACGCAGGTGCTTGTGTGAGCAGCATGGCCATCTCTTGTGCTTTTTGGCTGAAAGAGCCTCATCTTTCTGGAAACGCTGCCGTAGTGACTGATGCTCAGCATGCTAAAGTGGAGCAGGTTGCTCTGAAATGTCTCCCTCCAGCAGGTTGATCAGAAAGGGTGGTGACCTCACTTTCACATGCTGCTTTTTGCAGCAACTTTCTTCTGTTGGCTGTCAAATAAATAAATAAATGGAACAAGTGACTTTAAGGGAATAATTTGCTGTACTAGGTATTAGTTCTCTAGTTTGGCAGCGTTTCAGTGAAGATTGTTATGGGTAGGATGGAGACTCACAGGAGTAAGGTGTTTAGCAGTTATCTTTCAATTAAAGAGGTGATTGTGCCTGTTTCTACCTGAGAAAGCACAACTCTGAAATTGAAATGCTCTGGGCAAAGCTGCTTCAGCAGCTTATTGTTTTGGGAAGTCTGGGTTGATAGACATTGATCAGTCAAAAGGAAAGTCAACACAGTTTGAGTAGCAGGGTATATGTGTCTAAAAGCCGCCAGCAAGAACTTCTCTGGGATGTCTGCTCTGTGGGAAACAGTCTCGTTTTATGAGATGCTTCCTGCACGAAGCAGTGAGCATCCCATATGTTCTTGCAAACAGCATGGTTGTTCTCTGGTAGCTGGAACCACAGTGCCTCAATTACTGCTGCCTACCTATCAAGTCTGTGACTTGTGAGCCAGGCTGTGCATAGAAGCCCATGGTGCCAGCTAAGGGGTTTGTGACTAAAGGGAAGAGAGAAGGATCTGGCTGCAAATTTTGCAATTTTAATTGTGTTTGTTTTCTTTTTACTGAATCTATTTCAGAGCAGACACAGATCCTCTGCCACAAGAGGTTACATTTGCAAAAGCACTTCATTCCATAGGGTTTAGGTATTGATTTGCACTGGAGTCACACAGCACGAACTTTGAAAATATAGGGGACAAATTGGACTAGGAGTCAGACCTCAGAGAAAAATAAATCAAATCAAGGGTATCTTCAGGATGATCCAGAAAAGAGCACAGCTGTTCTCAGCTGAAATGAACAGACCATCTTTAAAAGAGAAGAATAATAGATAAAAAATGACTACACTTAAAGTCTATGTTCAGTGATACATCACTTTTTGTAAACATATAACCAGCTTATTCACCACATTTAACTTGGTGAGATGGAAATTGAAAGGGAGGAAATGGAAAGGAGAAACAGGGGCTTCATCCTAGTGCCGGAGTCGTCATATTCATCCTGGAGGCAGTGGAGAAATAGCTAATCCCTAGATTCTAGGAACTATCTAAAGAAGTTTGAATTGACATATGTGAGAGGTCTTTCTGTTTACTTTGAAACTTGCATGAACTGCAGATAAAAAACATCTGCAGATCTGTATCTTCATTTCTTCATACGTAGATGTAGGATAATTATATACTATATCCACAGTCATTATCTTAATGGTAATCAGATCCTTAAATCATTAAAAAGTATAGCTCATTGAGTATAAAAGTTCAAAAGAAAAATAAAACTTAATGCCCTAGGTGATAGATAGGTTTTCACTTTGTGAGGGAAAAATACAGTGGACTCTACACGATTCAATGTGAATCAAGCAGAAGCGGTTTATTAGTTCTTAAGCTTTCCCTTACATACAATCCCTCTTTCCCTACACATGATCATGTAAGCTATAATAGATAGTGCTGTCTTGCTCATGGAACAATCACACCTTTTAGCTGGCTTTCCAATTGGTTCTTCCTCAGGTCCAGTTGGCAAACTCGTAGAGTTTCCCCTCTCCTGCACCCAGGTGCCCCATCCTTGTCTCTTCTGGCTTTCTCGGTCATCTTGCCTTCATGGCACCTGGTTCTTCTCCACCAGCTAGCAGCATTCCTTAGCTATGATGTCTTAGGCCTGGAGTAGCATCCGTTGTTTCGTGCTAGCACAAGTCATCATTTTATAATGGTAAAGCTTACAGCTAAAGCATCTTCAGCACACAAATCTGGGTAAAACCATTAAACTTTCACTTGTGAGCAGAAAGTTGAATTTTCCTAGTAACGACCAACAGTGATCATGTGGATGGCACAAACTAACGCAGCTGAGCAGGAGCACGTTTTATACAGAATTCATTAAAGGTCTAATGCTCCCGGTGTTAGCGCTTTATTGCATACAGTTCTGTACGGCTGTATCCTCACTCATTTCTGGTCAATGAGTGTTTTGAACTTTACTAAAAATACAAACCCACTCACCTAACTTTACAAAGTTGTTCTCCATTATTAACCTTCTCTTGCTAAATTTAAGTAAGGAAATCTATTTTCTCCCTTAGGATTGACAAGTATTTTGCATTAAAGAATTTGCACAATGGTGTTTGCATGCTTTTGTGCTTCCTAAACTGTTTTATTTTCATCTCAAAGTGCTATCCTAGGTGTTGCTTTCTAGTCTCTTTCAGCATATTAAAGGGTATTTAAAAATAAGAAATTGTTTTATTTAATTAGAAAAAGATCTTATTTCTCTAAGAAATCAACTAAGAATTCTAGTAATCACAGAGCATTAGGGATTGGAAGGAACCCTGAAAGGTCATCGAGTCCAATCCCCCTGCCACAGCAGGATCACCTAGATCCAGTCAAATAGGAACATGTCCACGCAGATAGACATGTGTATAGATATAGACATGGATGGTTAGATGAATGGATAGGTAGGTAGGTAGGTAGGTAGGTAGGTAGGTAGGTAGATAGATAGATAGATAGATAGATAGATAGATAGATAGATAGATAAAAAGAGAATGCATTTGGCTTTCAAAGTGTGTTTGTTCAGGGAGTAATGAATGATTGTAAGGGACAGTGATGAACTATATGTACTTACTTTCCTCTCCAAAGGATTAAGATGTCTTCTATCCCAGCTGTGGAACTTTATCCCCAGTCTCAGTTTCCTAAATCAAGTTCTCTAGGTTGCTTCAGATACTAAGGTATTTTTATGTTGATTATTTAAAATGTTTACAAACCAGTGCAAATATTATATTAGAGAAAAGGATTTTAGTAAAACAGGACAAATAATTTGCTGTTTAAATTGAATGTCTATGTATTGAGTAGTAATTTGTTCTAGTAATTAGCTTTCACAATAGATCAAGGAGGATGGACAAACTAACAAAGAAAAAGAATGTGTTCTGCCAACCTTCATGTGATTTTAATTTACAGCATGTTATTGGGAGGAACATTTGTTGAGATGGAATTTCTGAAGGATATTTCAGGAGGGCACAAGATGTCATCCTTTAGAACGGGCAAACTGCACATGGAAGGTAACCTTATTATGATTATCCACCTATTCAGTATAAACAATGTAGAGATTTTCATTCTGTCTTAGTGAAGTGGAAGGAGATGCTATGATAAAGATTATCTGGCAGAGATTATAAACCTTTATCTCGTTTACCTTTGCCAGTCTTCAGAGATGAAATTGCCTGTATGTAGGGTCCCAGCACTAGTTGCTGATAGGTCTAAAGGTACACTGTTAACCTTTTCAAAGATATTTTTCTCTTTGTATGAAAAGAGTGAGTCGAGAACTACCTAATGTAAATTAAGATGATTCCAGTGATTTCAATAATTAAAGCAAAGCCACTTTCCTGCCTTAATTATGTATATGGTGTTATCTACTACAGCGATGAACATTGTGGAATTAATGATGCTTTTCTAATTTATACCAGCACAGGCATGATACACTGCCTAATATAAGTAATTTAATTGGTATGGAGTGAATGTTGCTCTATTTAAACAAAGGCAGACTTCTTCCTGTGTAATTCATTAAAATACACGTAGTGGCTCCTGATTTTGTATAGGGCCTGACTGACTAAGCACCGTTTACAAAAAACCCCGCGTGTGGTTTCACAGAGAAAGGGGAACTTGCTCTCTGCCCAAAGTACTTAAAACGTTATGTTTCCAGTCTGCCCAGCATGACAACTAAGCAAAACACTGGGCAGCTGGAGAGAGAGCGTGTGCATGTGCGTGTGCATGTGTGCTGATGAGGAGGATTGAAAGAGGAGGTGTGAGATGATTGCAAGTACTTTGACGACAGCCATTAGGAGAAGTGAAATTAGTCCTAGCTAAAAGTCAGAGGCAAGACCCCAGTAATAATTATGGGGTCTGTTGAACTGAACACAAACTTCTGGTCATCACAGCTCCTCTATTGCAATTTTATTTATATTTTATGATTTTGAATAGACTTAATAAAATGTAAACCTCACTCATGTGGGCATGGACGTGGACACACGCTCAAAGGGAATGAACACTGGAGAGTACCAGGCACTAAGGAAATATTAATGTGGAGGAAGCCACTGGGTCAATACCAGCCTGTGTGTTGCTTGGTCTGTGCTGAGCAGACGTCAAACTGGAGGAAGGGCTGTTCATAACCTCCTGGTGTTTGATGAAGATGGACATCCCATTGAAAAGTCTGGGATAATTCAGATGTGTGCCAAGAAGTTTGCAATGCTAGACCTTAATGTCCTGCATGTGATGAATACTTGCATTAATCAAGCACTGGCTATTTACTTCCTGTCAGGGGTTAGAGCTGGGCTGACCACCAGACAAATGACAGATGCTCTTTATTAACCTCTCTCCCTTCCCAAAGGGGAAGACAAATGGAATAAGGGAGAGAGACTTACAGATTAGGAAACCACAACAGCTTTTGTGGAAATAATAACAATAAAATGGAACAGATGTATACACACCCAATATCAACCACAAGTCCCCTGATGGCAATTTCATCGTCACTGATCCTGTGGGCAGGTGCTGGGAGGTCTCAGACTGGACCCGGTGGCAGATAGAAAGCAGACTGAGGAATGCACAGATTAGGATTGAAGGCAGAAGAGAATTATTTTCAGATGCTGGAAATTAGAGAAGAGAGGTTGATCCTTGCGATCCATCACCTTTATAGAATCATAGAATCATTAGGGATTGGAAGGGACCTCAAAAGATCATCTAGTCCAATCCCCCTGCCACAGCAGGATCACCTAGATCATGTCACACAGGATACTAAATATGATCTATATGGGCTGGAATATCTTACTGGTTACTTTGGGGTCACCTGTCCTGTTCGCTCCTCCCCACAGGTGCAGCCTCTCACTTACTGCACCCCCAGTGTGGGACACCAGATTTAGCAGTGATCTCGATCTCCATAGAAGCAAGCACAAGCAAGAACCTTTCAGCCTACCAACCCCCTGTAGTAACTGTAAACATCAAGTGCTGTCTGCACAAACATGCCATTAACTTCAGAAAATCCTGTTAGTTAGAAGACACTGAGCTGAAAAGTGAAATCACAGAACAGAATTAGCTCTCTTTTATCTCAACCCAGGGCACACACTTTAAGCAATCAGGGATTTTGAGGACAGATTTTAGTTGTGAATTAGTCTGCTGTATTTTATTCCCATAGACTTTGTCCTGATAAAAAAAGCTGAGGACAATTGAAAGACATCCACTAGTTTCCACAGACTTTGAATGGGACTCTATAGGGACTGAACTGAATTACAGATACAATAATGAGGAGTCTAGAGTCTCTTTCACATGTCCCTGACCTCTGCATGAGGTATTTCACCTCTTTCCCTCAGAACATATGGCTCCGTGTATTATTTTCATTAGCCATCCTAAACCCCTGCTGTAAATCTCGTGGACTGAGAGGAATTGAGACATTGGTTTAGAAAATATATGGGGCTAGATGAGAAAAGTTCTGTTACGTAGACTGAACCCACACACTTTTTTTAGGACAATTACAATTATTTGCCTAGTAGAACGATTTCTTTACAGATTCATTTAAATGTCTAATTAAAGTGTAAGTTAATGCACTTATCTTCTAGTATTTATTAATACTATTAATTTTAGGAAGGGGACAGAACAGGAAAAAGGAGAAATAACGAAATTAAGAACAATTTTATGAGGAAGATTGGCTTTGTGATTAATAGGTGCAGGAATCTCAGTTCTAGTTCTACTCCGTTACAGATACTTTGCTTAAACTAGTGGATTACCTTAGTTTTCCAGATTTAAGATTATAGAGTAATGAAATCACAGAACATTAGTGATTGGTAGGGACCTTGAAAGACCATCTAGTCCAATCCCCCTGCCACAGCAGGATCACCTAGACCAAGTTGCACAGAAACATGTCCAGGTGGGTTTTAAATGTTTCCAGAGAAGAAGACTCCACAAAACCCCTGGGCAGCTCATTCCAATGCTCCATCACCCTCACTGTGAAGAAGTTCCTTCTGATGTTTATATGGAACCTCGCTAATCTGCTATTGTCTCTTTGGATTGTAAATGTTCTAGGGTACATTTGGCTTGGGATGAACACTTGTAAAACCCAACACGGTTGCGATTTCTATTGAGACTCCATCAAGACACTTGTGGTAATCTTTTCATTTCACTCTTCTGTAAATACTGTAGGGATATTGCAGATCCATTGTTTCAAAGTTTCTATGCCCATTATAAGAGGGAGGAATTGGGAAGATTTATACAGCCTTTTCAGAATATCAGTTCTTTGGTTGGGAACTTCTTCACAGCGAAGGTGACAGAGCACTGGAACGGGCTGCCCAGGGAGGTTGTGGAGTCTCCTTCTCTGGCGACATTTAAAACCCACCTGGACATGTTCTGTGTGACTTGGTCTAGGTGGTCCTGCTGTGGGAGGGGGATTGGACTAGATGATCTTTTGAGGTCCCTTCTAAGCCCGAATGTACTATGATACTATGAAAAGACCTTAAAGTTCATCAAGTCCAACCATTACTCTCACATTAACAGGTCAACACTAAATCACATCCCTAAGCGCTAGGTCTACATGTCAGTTAAACACCTCCAGGGATGGTGGCTCCACCACTGCCTTGGGCAGTCTTTTACAATTCTTTACAACACTCAGTGAAGAAATTCTTCCTCATATCCAGCCTAAATCTCCTTGGTGCAACTTGCAGCCATTTCCTTTGGTCCTATCCCTTGCTACTAGGGATGCGATGTTGATCCCCCTCCTTGCTCCAACTTCTTTTCAGGTAGTTGTAGAGAGCGATAAGGTCTCAGCCTCCTTTTCTCCAGGCTAAACAGCCCCAGTTCCCTCAGCCACTCCTCACAGGACATGTGCTCCAGACCCTTCTCCAGCCTCTAGACATTGCCCTTCTCTAGACATGCCCCAGCACTTCAATGTCCTGTTGTTTAAAAGTAAAACAAGGAAAACTTCAGTTGCATTTTATTCCTCTTTTGATGTGGTGTCCATAAAGAACTCAAGTGCTTGGTCAGTCAAAGAAGCTGAACGTGCCCTGGCTTTTCCGACTGTTGTCTAGGTCAGGCTAGAACTGGTTATTTCCATTTTCACTTCCTTTTGCCAATTTAACAGCTATTTGCCATAGTCAGCTCCACTCCTTTGGAGTTATCTCACCTCCTGGAATTTTTTTTTTGCCACCTATTACACTGTTTGTCTGTTTTTTATTTAAAACTGATATGATGTTAGAAATGAAAAATAAGTGTCAGGCTACCATGAGGAGACTGACAGTCTGAAACCTTAGTAGTTTTCTACATCCTATGGGAAACATCTCTTACTTTTCTTTTCGGATGAGTAAACTTAGGTTATTCATGTCAGAGTTTTCTGGAGCTTGGAAGTGGGGGTTTCAGTGGTGTTTTATTTTTAGTAGTTTGCAAATAATTGTGTCATTTGCACAGTGTTCGTACAGGATGCTGGAACTGTTGTCTAACATTGTGTACCGCTGGTTGCTGCAGTACTTGGCTTTGGCATTTTTACAAAGCTTTAACTTCACAGGCTTCTGCTCCATGAAGTCCATAGTTAAGGCAAGTCACCCACGTAGAAGGAAATTGAGTAGACATTGGCCAGCGTTGAAGGGATGTGAAATGTGTGCTGCACTTAAATAAGCCAAATAGTTAGCCAATAGTCTTTGTGGTATTGAGGGTGTTGGCTGGAATATAAGCGTGGGGATGCCTGGCAAACTGACTATATGACACTTCTGTGAACATGCAGGAGGAAACACCATGTACTTATCATCATGGAATCATAGAATGGCTCAGGTTGGAAGGGACCTTGAAAAATCATCTCTTTCCAACTCCCTTGATTCACTAGATCGGGTTCCTCAGGCCCCCATCCAACCTGGCCTTGAACACTTCCAGGGATGGGTCAGGCACAACTTCCTTGGGCAACCTGTTCCAGCATCTCACCATTCTCATTACTATAGTAGAATCCACTTTACTATGGTGGAAGAAAGAAGCAGATGGCTGGAAGATTATGCTGTGACCCATGACACTGCCTGTAACACTATTCTTGGGCTTCAAAAGCAAATCTTGTGGCGACTCAGCACCCCAGAAAGAATTAAGCTGGACAACAGGGCTCAGTTTTTTGAAACAATCTCTCATGTACCTGGGCTAAAGAGCATGGTCCCATGTAGATGAACCACATCCTCTGTTGCACATCAGCTGTCAGGAAAGTTCAACGACATGGTGTTCTAGTAAAGACTGTACTCAAAGCAGTGGGTGCTGGGACAATTAAAAAGCTGGGGCATTAGAAGTATCTGGTGGATTAACACCAGGGGATCTGTCAGTAGAGCTTGTCCTGCTCAATCAGAACTACTTGTTACAGTAGAAGGGGATAAAGTCATTGTGGTGCATGTAAAAGAGACAGGAAGAGCAGTAGTGACATGGATGTGATGCTCATGATACAGGATGAGTGCTGGAATACTGTCCTGGTTTTGCTGGGACAGAATCGTAGAACCGTCATGGTCTGCTGGCCACTAGCAGTTCAGTCAGCCAGGGCAGCTGACCTGCGTTAACTCACAGGTGCATCCCACAGCCCTAATGTCATAGTGGTCTCAGTATAAAGCAGGAAGTTTGCTTTGGGAGAGGTTTCCTGCTCTTGCTCCTCTTTCTTCTGCTTAGGACTGCCTTCCTGTTTGTAGTCACCGTATGCTCCCTGGGCTGAGTATAACTTTATGTACTTTATATTTGCCTTTGGAATTAGTTTGGCTGTTTTATTACACCTGTTTTTGTTTCAGCCTCTGGGTTTCCTCTCCTTTTCCTGATCCCTCCTCTTGGCTGGGGGTTTATTGGGTGATAAAACAACTGCTGAAGTTTAGCCCTGAATATGGGCTAAATATAGATGATGGAGAATAGAGTGAAAGTTCAAATGCAGATCTGGGGTGATGGAGTGGTGGGGATGAATTAAGCTGTGCATTTGGACTTTGTCTCGAAGCACTCCAGGCCTTGCAGTGATCTAAACACCATGCTGTGCTGTAGGGTCAGCTGCTGTAACTTAACAACCTACTGCTTTCCTGTCTTCTCACTCCTCACCCTGACAAGCCTTGCTGTTTTGAAAAACTGAGATTGTGGGTGCTCATTCCTCTGACACAGACCAGCAAGTGTGTTACCATCAGGAGCTGAGACTGGGTCACTGTGGAGCACAGGTTTTGTATGTAAAGGGCCAAGGGAAAGCCTTTTGGTGCTGTTGGCAAGGCTGTGCTTTGAGCTTTGGGTACGACCTGGAGGCTCGTGTGAAAGAAGCCAAATTAATGACCATAAGACTAGTGCTCTTTTCTTTCCATGTGCTTTAATTAAATCATAGAATCATTAGAGATTGGAAGGGACATCGAAAGATCATCTAGTCCAATCCCCCTGCCACAGCAGGATCATCTAGAATGGGTGATCTACAAGTTTTAGTCTGGTGCTATTTAAGGGTGACCTGATTGTCCTGTGCATTTGTTAGTTTGGTTGGTCTTGGAAGGACCGTGGTTGTACTTGCCATCAGTTAGAACCATTGACTGTATTAAGAAGGGTGTGCCCATAGTTTGAGGGAGGTTCTCCTCCTCCTCCACTCTGCTCTGGTTAGGCAATATCTGTAATACTGCATTCAGCTCCCCATGCCATGCAGGACAAGGGGCTACTGACAAGACTCTAGTACAGAGCCACTAAGATACTCAGGGAGCTGAAGCATCTTCCTTGTAAGAAGATGCTGAGAGATCTAGGGCTCTTTAGCCCAGAGAGGAGGAGGAGGGGGCTGAAGTGGGGGGATCTTGTTAATGCTTATAAGTATCTAAAGGGTTTGTGTCTGCAGGATCAGACCAGCCTCTTCTTAGTGGTGCCCAGTGATAGTACAAGGGGTAATGGGCACAAACTGGCATATAGGCAGTTCAACTTAAACATAAGGGGAAACTTTTTTATGTTGAGCATAACAGAAGCTGCCCCTCTTTTCCCCTTATTCCAAAAGCCATAAGTTCTTCCTCTTTTTTTTCTCCTGAGTTCTAGCCAGACCTGGAACAACAACAAAGTTGATACTCATTAGTTGAAGTACTTCCTGTTCTGGTAGTTCTGAAGTATGTATGGTAAGAAGGATGGAGGTAGAAATCCAAACCACACCTAGCTTATAATAATTAGTTCCCTGACTACACAAACGAGACTAGAGACAAGCTGCTAAATCTGTACCTATCTCCATTAGAGTGGCTCCAGACTGCAGGAAGCATTTATTGGTATTTTGAGGAATGAGGATGTGTTCTGCATCTTGTGCCTGTAGCTTATTTATTTCAATTTTTGTTGGGTTTGGGTTTTGTATCTTGGTTTGTTTTTGAAAAATAGTTGACTTTAAAGATCTGATCTGTTAGGCTATTTGCTTTCCTGGGTCTGTAAACGGTGTCAGCAACAAATGTGCTGATAGCCCACGCAGCTAAACTGGAAAGCGGGAAGTAAGGAGCCATAACAGTATCTTCAGATTCAATGCCCTAATGAGAAGTGCAGGAGATCTGCACAAAGGGCATGTGACAGAGTGGGGAAAACAGTGAGAATGCAACTAAGAGAGTGCTGCAGCTGTGAAAAGGGATGCTCGTGTAATTGAAACTGTGTAAATGTTTGGAGCAGCTTTGCTGCTGAGTGTTTGTCTATGTCTGTCAGACTTGTATTACACATGATTACAGTTTAATAACTAGACCAAATGCTTGAAGAACCAAACCCAATCGTGTATGGGTCAAGGTAAGCAATAATACCTTGATTGATTTCAGAAGAAGCAGTAGTAAGTCCCAGACACTTGTCTCTTTTATTGACTTGAGCATTAATGAATGTGTGAGTCAGTTTCACATTTCCACATGGTGTTGCAAAATTAGAGTGGAATTAATCATTTGGTAATTGGTGAATCACATTAGGTGAAACAATATGGACTTGTTCAGTAGCTTAAACATTATTCAGCGTTAGCATAGCAGTCGTCTACTCATTACAATGATGATGCTTTTATTAAATATACCTCCAATTAGTTCCGGTTCATTTTAATCTCCACCTCCTGAAAAAACATTCAATCAAGTGCTGTGACTAGAGCAGAATGATGAATATGCCAGGGCTGGCACTGCTTAGTCCTTCAAGGGTACTGCACAGGCTATGTTAAGATGAACTTTAGAAACATTTGTCTTAAGTTCTTTTCCCTGAATCATTGTCGTCCTAAAAAGTACGAATATGTTATCTTTTGTGCTTTAAAATGACCAACTTCAATGATTCAGCCACTTGTGATGTCGTGGCTGGACCCACAACAGGTAATTGGAGGAGAATGGTGCACAGAGACTTACCTACATGACTCCTCATTGCCCAGTGCAGTGCAAGGTGTCTGCTCTTGTTCTAGAACACTTGCTTCCTTGCAGACAGTCTTCACCTCTTTAGGCTTTGCTCCTCAGCAGCTCTGGTGAATGCAGGAGGGTGCTGCAGTGGTAAGGAATTCATAGAATCATTAGGGATTGGAAGGGACCTCAAAAGATCATCTAGTCCAATCCCCCGACACAGCAGGATCACCTAGATCAAGTAGCACAGGAACAGATCCAGGTGGGTTTTAAACATCTCCAAAAGAGACTCCGTAAGCCCCCTGGACAGGCCCTTCCAGTGCTCTGTCACCCTCACTACAAAGAAGTTCCTTCTGATATTTATATGGAACCTGTGATGTTCCAGCTCACAACCCATTGCACCTTGTCCTATCACTAGATGGCATTGAGAAGAGCCTGGCGTCTGACACCCATCCTCCACATATTTATAGGCATGGAGGCAGCTGAGGGAAGTCCAGGGACATAATTCTGTCCCCAGGGACATAATTCTGGGGACAGGGATTTCCTTGGAAATAGGGGCTGCATCTCGGAAGGAAACCAAACTCCATCCTGACAGGCAGGCCTGCCCACAAGGGAGGGACCATGGGGACATGTCCTTCCTCCTGCCCTGGCTGAGACCTGTCTATTGTGGCACGTACCACAGCACCTAGTCTAAACAAATGTACAAAGTGGCTCCTATGGTGGAACGTGTGGGTCACCTGGGGGTTCTGGGTTCCACCAGAACAGCATTGCACTGCCTGTTGACTTTTAATCAATTCTACTGTGCAGATATTGCTTTGCTGGTTCTCTTGCCCGTATTTAAATCAAAACTGTCATTATTAATCAGAGAATTGGAATAGCTAACAAAGACGACAATTCTTATTCCCTGTAGAATGTGATTTTACAGGGAGCCTGTAACAGATACGGAGCCTTTCTCCTTTCAAATCCTATCAAGTGCATCCGTGGCTGAAAGTCATTACCATATGCTATTTTGTCTGTCATCTTTGTGAAATGAGTAAATAGGCTGGACAGGTTTCATATTACATAAAATAATATTACAAGCAGCATCCTTGGCGCCTCTGTGCACTAGTTGAAGATAGCAGAGAGGAGCACGGGGGAAGTGAGAACTCCTCAGAAAAATTCAATCCTACACTACATGCTTTTTTTTGTGTGTGATGTTTTTGAATGCCCAACCTAGAAAGCTGCACTTCATATTCACAGTCTGTGAATCGAAGCTCTTTAATATAGTTGCTTCTGGGCTCTCGGAACTGATGCAAATGATGCATTGCTGATTAATAGCACTCTGAGAAAGTCTGATCTACGTTTCTTGTACCCACTCGACTTGCACAGTGACTATGAGCCTTTTCTCAGTGACCTGCCATGGCAACTGTCAGAGCTGCCTTCCACTGATCCAATGGCAGTTAACCCATCTGAGCATAATATTAATGAATTTATTCTCTATTAATTTCATTTCTGCTGCTGAAACACACAGATGAAGGGTTTCTTCGTGTACTTCATGTGCACTTGTCCTAGGAGATTATGAGAGTACTATGTACTTGAAATTAATTTGCTGGTTTTGTTTCTCTGGCAACTAGAAGGTGCCTTTGAATCCCCTCTGCCATCTTTTTGCTTTTGCATTTTGATGGTTTTATCATGAATTCATGTTTAATTCACAGTGAAGTGATGCAGTAAGTGGCAACACTCAAAGAAAAGATAATTTCTGCAAAATCAAACCATATTCATCTGAACTCTGTGTGAACTACTCCATTCCTTTGAAGTAGCACACATTAGTGAGGACAGATATTAAAAAATACACTCTTATTTATTACCTCATCTGAGGCTAGGGTGAAGGTAGATTTATCAGATAAAAAATGATTGAGCTTTGAGTAAACTGTTAGTTGAAACACTGAAAAGGGACTTCTTGTTTTGTGTTGGGTTTTTATTTTTACTACTTTTGGTAATTTTTTTAGCTCTTCCTGCTCCTACAGTACGTACTGATAGTTTTCTTAACTTAATAAAATATTAACAGACATGATAAATATTAATTTATTAACTACACACCTAATTAACGTGACACGTGCAAGTGCAAAGTACGTTCAATAGGGTTTTCCTCTGGAAGAACAATGGACAAAGAAGCTTCATGTAGCATGTTCTAGTCAGAAGCACTTTTTATCTTTTTATTAAAAGGCTTCCTGTGGAAAATACTGGGGCATCAGGATATTTTATTGTGATTTTTTAAATGAAATTGTGTGCCCAGGTGGCACAGAAGGCCAGTGGCATCCTGGCTTGGATCAGCAATAGTTGCCAGCAGGACTAGGGACATAGTTCTCCCTGCTGTATTGGGAACTGGGGAGGTCTCCCCTTGAGTACTGGGGGCAGTTCTGAGCCACTCACTTCAAGAAAGAGATTGAGGGGCTGGAGTGCATCTAGAGGAGCAATGAGTCTGGAGAAGGGACTGGAGAGAAAGGTTGCTGAGGAGAGACTGAGGGAGCTGGGGGTGTTTAGCCTGGAGGAGACTCAAGGGGAACCTTCTCCCTCTCTACAACTACCTGAAAGGAGATTGTAGTCAGGTGGAGGTCAGGTTCTTCTCCCAGGCAAATAGTGATAGGATGAAAGGGCAGGGCCTGAAGCTGCCAGGGGAGGGTTAGTTTGGTTGGTAGGAAGCCCTTCCTCACAGTAAGGGTGATCAGAGCCTGGAATGGACTGGGCAGTGGTGGAATCCCCATCCCTGGAAGTGTTTAAGGACAGACTGGCTGTGGCCCTTAATGCCCTTGACTAGTTGATTGTGGTGAAGTCAGGTCCTAGGCTGGTCTTGATGACTTTAGAGGTCTCTTCCTAGACCCAGCTCTGCTACCTCTTCTCCCATCAGAGGTAAAACTTCCCACTGTGCTCCCCTGTGGCAATGTGACACCTCTCACATGTTCTCCATAAACTTCTCTGATTAGTACAGGAGTCTCTTGCAGTCTGAGGTTCTCCCAGTGATGACCTGCTCCTACGTGTCTGTCAGATTCATGGCTTCTTTCAGGATCCATTCCCTGCTTACATTCCATCAATGATACCCAAGGTCTTCAAAGGTTCAGCCCATCCTCTCATCAGGAGCATGGGGAATGGCTGCTTCAGCATGTGTCCCCCACCTCCTTCCTCACCTCTTCACAACCCCAATGGCTGTTCCTCTCTCTTCCTGCTCCTTCTCCCAAACAACTGGAGCTCTCAAACAAAAGGCCCTAAACTAGCAAACAGGAAGCTGCCCAACAGATTGTCCCTTCTTCAATAGGTTTATTGACAGAGGCACTGACTGGCTCAGCCCTAGCCAGTGGCAGTCCCAACATGGAGTTGGGGCAGCTTTCTTGCAGCTTCTTACCAGGGTCACACCAGCAGTCCCCTCCACTACTACTAAACCCCTACAAAGCTGCAAACCCTACGCAGAATGGCGAATGGGACAATTAAAAAAGCAGAGCATCAAAGAGCAATTATGACTTGAGCGGAGAAAATTGTGAGTGCATAGTGCTAAATTGGATTATGCTTAAATGGATGTAAATTTGATTGAACTTGAAATTTAATCTCTAGGACAGCGTTTTAATTCTCAGTTGTGACAATTTATGCTTTTGAGCAGACACGAGCTTATCTGAGGATTTCAGGTCATTGCTTTTCTTTTTTTCCAGGGTTTCGGTAGTTGTTGAAGTTGTAGTTTGCTGTAGCTCAGACTGTTTTAGTGGTTTCTTTAGCACTGTGAGTTTCCATCTAAATAGACACCTCGGGGGCAGTTTATACAGTTTCTGGTAACTCTGTAGTTGTTGCTCATAATAATGGCAGCCACCTGAATCTGTATGAAATTTG
This sequence comes from Phoeniculus purpureus, assembly GCA_028565055.1. Lineage (NCBI taxonomy): Eukaryota > Metazoa > Chordata > Aves > Bucerotiformes > Phoeniculidae > Phoeniculus > Phoeniculus purpureus. The sequence goes on along the minus strand of JAOXOE010000256.1, from coordinate 11,412,061 downwards.
CTTCTGGAATGAGGTGATATAATTAAAGAAGAGAAGGCTTAATAAAAAAGAAAAACCAAACGAGGCTCGAAATGAACTCAAGCATATTTAGACCTTCACAACGAGCACCTTGACTGACACAGGGAGTGATGACAGAGGTGAAGTGTTTTCCCTGTCAATATAAGACATGGAACTAAACACTAGGAAATCTGTGTTCAGATTCTAATTGGTATAATGAAAATGATAACCTGGTATTTGTCAATTTTTCTGAAGTTACTTTCTTATGCCTTAGCAGGAAGTAAATTTGATGGCAATTGGATTGCAACCCTTGGCTGTGGTTTAGATACATGAATGATGATGGGGTGAAGGCTGGAGTCGATGATCCTGGCAGTGCTTTCCAGCCATGATTATTTTATGATTCAATGAAAGCCTGTCTTATCAGTGCCTGTGCAATAGGGATGGGAAGACAGTGGAGGAGGGGAAAAATAAAAACAGGGTAGCAAGGGGCCCAGAAACAATGAAAGTCTGAATGATAACACCTTTATCACTTCTGCAACAGCAGCTTAAAGGCCCAAGGAGAGAAACGGATTTTGTAAATCAGCCTAGATGTTTTTTTACGGGGTGAAGAAACCCGTATTATTGCTTAAGAACCCAGCTGAGAGAAATTTCTTTGCAAATCAGTGAAGAAAATATATTTTACTGGCTACTGTTTAGGAGCGGGGAGAGAGAGGCTAGGGGAGACCTTTTACAGGGCAAAGAACTCTGTCTGTGTATGGTTGGGTGGTGTTGGTTTGAGATCCTTAGGGTGGACTTTTTTTAGTGTCTATAAAAACCTGCAAGAAAGAAGTCACCAGCATTGTTTAGCCGTGTTTACTGGTTCCTATAAAACTTCGAGCCTTCCTTAGGTTTTTATCATTGTTTATTGACATATGGGTTTATATTGACCAGCCAGTTATGCATATCATAGAATCATTAGGTATTGGAGAGGACCTCGAAAGATCATCTAGTCCAATCCCCCTGCCACAGCAGGAGCACCTAGACCAAATCGCACAGGATATAAAAGCATCTCTTCTGTAAATATCCCTGTTACTGATTCTACCATTTGACGTCTTTAGAGAACTCTTTTTGAAGGAACAAAACATAAGTAAGTGTTTTGGGTTGCAGCTCTTGTCTTGAAATGAGAAATAGAGGGATTGAACTGGAAATCGTTATTGATATCCAGATGAGTATCTGGCTTCGCAATGTAGTTATGTTCAAAGGAGATCACAGAATCACGCTGGTTGGAAAAGACCCCTGGGATCATCAAGTCCAACCATCTACCCTACCTTACAAGGTCATAACTGTATAGAGCTTTTTGGAGCCATGCATAAGAGCCAGCAGTTTTGCTGATGAACTACAGGACCTTTTAGAGAGGCATGATGACTGCCATTGCATTGCTGGTCAAGAGAAGGTGCTTCCCTGAGAAGAGAAGCATGGCATTGATAGTGGAAAGACATCTTTAGCTGGGAAGAGGGTTTTTTTGTTGCTAGGAAGGGGAATTGGTTAATAGTCTTAAGGAATCCTGAAAGTGCAAGGAGACATTAACAAATTGATAGCATTTGTTGCTTTTGTTTTTCCTGTCCGATCCGTCTTTCTTCAAGGTGAACAGGATCTGCATACAGATGGAATAGACTGACAACGTGTTGAATCTGCCTGCTCATTTTTTTAATATCAATAAGAAGCTGAACAGAAAAGATCAAAACACTGAACATTTTGGAAAAAAAAAGTTGAAAAAATACTTTTTCTAGGTTTTTCTGTCAAAATTCCGTGTTGCAATTTCCCAACTTCTTGAAATTGGTCTGACTTTGAGCAGACTCTAGTGCCAGAAAGCAGCAACAAGAGAGTTGTCATGTTTCTGCTCCTGCAATGTAAGTGTGGCGTGAACAGTCACCACAACAAATACAGTGATGAATCACCATTGTCAAAGAGAAATGTTGTATTGGCTGAGATGTTTCCTCATTCTTTGGGCACAAGCTTGTTATTGATGGGAGCTCCAGGTGTCTGTCATCAGGTAGTGTGCTGGGAAGCCCTGTATATTCCTCCTCCTTGCAAAAGGATATAATTTGATTCTGGTGTCTGTTGTCTTGAGTTCTGGGCCCCTCAGTTCAAGAAGGACAGAACTGCTGGAGGGAGTCCAGTGCAGAGCCACAAAGATGATGAAGGAAGTGGGACACCTCCCTGATGAGGAAAGGCTGAGGGAGCTGGGTCTCTTGAGCTTGGAGAAGAGGAGACTGAGGGGTGACCTCA
>JAOXOE010000256.1:11382230-11409696 GCA_028565055.1 Phoeniculus purpureus | reverse complement strand
ACTAGACTCCGTCCCATTGACCACTACTCTCTGACCTCTACCCTGCAGCCAGTTTACAATCCACCTTACTACCTGAACATCTAGGCCACACTGACTCAGTTTGGCTGCAAGGATGCTGTGAGACACTGTGTCAAATATATTAAAGAAAAGATGGTGGGAATCTTTTCAAACAAGATACACCAAACTTCTCAACATTAGCTCTGAAATGTGCCAAGACTTCCTGTTTCAAGGCCACAAACTCAGAACACTGTAGTGTAAACAGCCCCTACACTGAAGAAATGGAGCAACAATTCTTATCCTAGACTCCATTCTACCATACAGTATCACAGCATAACAATGTGGTAGGTGTCGGAAGGGACATCTGGAGATCACCCAGTCCAGCCCCACTGCCAGAGTAGGTTCTCCTAGAACAAGAACATGTCAAAGTGGGTTTTGAATGCCTCGAGAGTCTCCACAGCCTCTTTGGACAGCCTGTTCCAGTGCTTTATCAAGCTCAATGTAAAGAATTTTCTCCTTATGTTTAAGTGGAACTTCCTGTTTTCCAGTTTATGTTCATTGCTCCTTGTCCTGTCATTTGGCACCACTGAGAAGAGCCTGGTCCTGTCCTCGACACATACCCTTTAGATATTTAAAAGCATTGGTCGGACTAACTCTCAGTGATCTCTTCTCCAAGCTGGAGTCTCAGGTTTATCACCCTTTCCTCATAAAGGAGATCACAGAATCACTCTGGTTGGAAAAGCCCCCTGGGATCACCGAGGCCAACCACCTACCCTACCTTACAAGTTCCCTCCTAAACCATATCCCTCAACACCTCATCCAAACAATCTTTAAACACATCCAGGGATGGCAACTCAAACACTTCCCTGGGAAGCCTATTCCAGCGTTTGACCACCCTTTCTGTGAAAAAACCCTTCCTAATATCCAGGCTAAACCTACCCTGTTGTAACTTGAACCCATTCCCTCTTGTTCTAGCACTAATTACTTGTGAGAAGAGACCAACATCAACCTCTAAACAATGTTCCTTCAGGTAGTTGTAGAGTGATGAGGTTTCCTCTCAGCCTCTTCTTCAAACTAAAGAAACTCAGCTCTCTCAGTCTCTCCTCATAAGATTTATTCTCTAAGCCCTTCACCAGCTTAGTTGCCCTCCTCTGCACCTGCTCCAGCACCTCCTCATCTCTCTTGTATTGAGGTGCCCAAAACAATACTTAAGATGTGGCCTCACCAGTGCTGAGAAAGGATAACGTTGGTCTTAGGAACCACCTGTCTTGCTGCAAATCTGAGTAAAAGTAATGGAAACTGCACTACTCCTAAACATCTCAATTTTTCTTGCCCTAGCCATAGAGTCAGGTAGGAAATATCATCTGTGCTGTGAAGCCTTTCTGATTAATAACGGTGTGATTCTAATTCTAACCAGCTGCAGACTTCTACTCAAAAATTAACCCAAGTGCTGGTTCATTGCTGCTAACTGCACATCAAAAACAAGGTTGAAAAAGGAAACTGGCTAGTAGAAGAAAATATCCGTAACCATAATACTCTGAAAGAGGGAAAAATAGAAAAGGAGGGAACATAACAAAAAATGTAGTTCACAGCTCAGAGAATATGACTGAGGAACTCCTGTGCAATTAATAAAATTCACAAAGTGTCAATCAAGTAAACAATCTGTGTGTAGGCAGATTGAAAATAGAGGGCCAAATTCTGTGTTCAGCTGCTCATGGCTGGTTTTTGTCTCCGAGGCAGAATTTAGAATACGTGCCTGCATAATTATGCAAAACAAGAGAAAAGATATTTTAGTGGTAGCCACAAATGACAGCCAAGAGGCAAATCTGCTAGATTTAACAGAGCTTAATTGAGAAGGTTGGTCTTGCATAACAGCAGCTGAGTGAGCTGCCAATCCTTGAACCTATCCTCTAATAAAGTATCATTGTTAACTGTTAGCCCTTATGAATACAGCATTGGTTTCCAGCCAGAGAATCATAAGCAGTTGATTGCCCAGACATAATGGTGACAATTTCCACTAATACTGTGTTGCAGCAGTTTAGAGAATGTGGCAGCATGAGAAAGAGGCGCAACTGCTTGCAAAGAAGATATATTGCTGGGCTAGTCCAGTAGATGCTTGAATGGTAAAGATGTAGTTAAACAGATTTTCGGAGTGGATTAAGAAGGTAAATGAAGAAATTTGTAGGTTCCTCTCATAGAATTACTAAGGCTGGAAAAGACATCTCAGATCATAAAGTCCAGCCTATGACCTGATTAGGGGATGATGAAGGGAGTGGAGCATCTTCCTGATGAGGAAAAGCTGAGAGAGCTGGGTCTCTTGAGCTTGGAAAAGAGGAGACTGAGGAGTGACTTCATTAATGTTTATAAATATGGAAATGGGAGGTGTCAGGAGGATGGAACCAGGCTCTGCTCAGAGTCATCTAATGATAGGGCAAGGGCCAATGGGTGTGAGCTGGAACACAGGAGGTTCCACATCAATATGAGAAGGAACTTTTTCCCAGTGAGGGTGACAGAGCACTGGAAGGGGCTGCCCAAGGGGTTTGTGGAGTCTCCTTCTCTGGAGACATTTAAAACCTGCCTGGGTATTTTCCTGTGCAACCTGATCTAGGTGATCCTGCTGTGGCAGGGTGATTGGACTGAATGATTCTTTGAGGTCCCTTCCAATCCCTAATGTTTTGTGATTCTGTGACCTAATAACACCACAATGAGCTAGACCATGGGTGGGTTCTTGCTGTTTGTGAGAAGAGACTGACAAATTCTGTTCTCATTCTAGGTGATGCAAACATGATGTTCTGTTGCTTTCTTCCCAAACTGTAGAAGTTTCTGATTGTCTTCTCAAGAATGGAGAGTTGTTTATGCCCAGGATGATGAATACATAGTCTGAGAAGGAGAATGAATTTTGTGTTGCACTTAGTTATACCTGGAATCACACTAAAATGAATATTCACAGGTCTAGGAATGTGAGTAGCATTTATGTACCAGTAGATCTGTTACTACACTCTTCTCTACTGACTTTGGTGGGTATCTCCCAGGCCTTTTGTCCAAGAAAACAAGATGTCTGTATTTTTGAGATAAGAAGGTGATCTGAGACTGGGATATGTGGAGTCTGTGTCTGCACCATGGAGAAGCTTCACTGGGATTTGTGGTTCAGCCACACAGAAATGTAAGGACTATAGAAGTGCCTCAGTGGCACATCTAGTCTACCTTTGTCCGAATGGTCACTGGCAAATGTTCCTTTAATGCACATGTAAGACTTTTCTGGGGTAGATATTCCACAACCTCCCTGCCTGTGAACTGTTCTAATGCTTATTTGGCATTGTGATTACAAAGTCCTACCTTTTTCCTTGCTAAAATTTGGTATTTCCAAGTTACATGCAGAGAACCATATAAAACCATCAAGTCCTAATGACTCTTTATTACAAAATAAACAGAGCAGCTTCCTCCTTAGTCTTTATCAGTTTCTTTCATGTCAGAAGTCCCTGTTTTAAATCTCATATTAGTTTTGCTCTCCCTTGGGATCTTGGCAGTTTATTTGTCTTTCACAAAATGTGGAGGAGAAAGGAGCAAAGCACTTGAGTAAGGCAGTGGCTGTACTGAGACAAGCCAAGTGGAATAATGCCTGACCTTGTTGTACTCATGATGCTCCTGTTATTACATCTCAGAAGGACATTTGCCTTACTTGGAGCGTATTGTTTACTCCCACTTAGCCCTGGGTCTTTTACAAGTCTTTGCCAGTTATTGCACATTTTGTGTTTGTGCATCCCTACTTCCTTCCTACATCTACTTTGAAGCCTCTATTGAATTTCATCCTATTGATTTCAAACCATTTCTCCACTTGATCAGGATAATTACTGATCGCGAGCTTTCAACCAGCTGGCTGTTGCCCACAGATTTTGTAGCTGGATTCTCTATTCCGTCATGCGAGTCTTTAGCGAGATGATTAAACAGAGCAAGCCTCAGCTAGACCTTTATTGAAGGGCCCTCCCAAAGTGATTGCAAACCATTGATAATTTTGAGTAGTCACCCACCCATAGACTGATTTAATGACTCTCTTTTTCTCCTTTACATAGGAGAATGATATGGTACACTGCCTCAAAAGCTTTACAGAAGTCAGAATCCATCACATCACCATCTTCTCTACAGTCTGCAAAGCCAGTTTCCTTGTTAAAGAAGTGAATGAGTTTGGTCTGATGCAATCTGCTCTTGACAAATCTAGGCTATCTGTTTCTCTTCAGCTTATTATGCTTGAGAGGATTAAAAACTGATTATTAATAATTTTTCCAGTCTCTTTCCAGGTGTCAGTATAATGCTGCCTTGTCTACAGATCCCCAGGTTCTGTTTTTTCACTTTTAAAACTGTTCACTTACTTGTCTTTCCTCAAGCTTCTGGGAACTCACTGTTCTCCATATGGTCCTAAAGATAATCACTAATGGTTTGGAGACTGCTGTAGCTAGTTCCTTAAGCACTCTGGAGTGAGTTTCATCAGGCCCTGCTGGTTGGAATTCATTCGACTTATTTAAATACCTATCTCTATTCTTGCCCGTGGTTCTCTACTCTTGCTGAAGTTAATTGTGCTAAACATCCTGAACATTTTCTGCAGAGATAGAAGCATAGAAGGTATTGAATGTTTCAGCCTTCTCTATGTCTGGTGTTATCTTGTCCTCTTTCTTTCAATCTTTATTATTATCTTTACCTAGAGTCTTTGCCTTTAAGCTTGAGCAATCTGTGATTAAAGGTGTGCTGTATCTTCTTAAGGCCATCACTTGTGTTGTTCTACACATCCACTTATGCATTTAGTAGACCAGCTTGAATTGTGTCTATAGTGCAAACATAGTCACTGAGTAGGCAGTCTAGGGTTTCTGCCCTCTGCAAGGGTGTAATGTATACAGTTTGATGTACTGGGCTTCCTGTGCATGTTTGGTAATTGTAGCCAAGACTGGAGGATCAGCTAAGATGCTATTGGGCTTTCTGACATGACCTGCTTATTTAATTCCTATGCACAAAGGCAGCAAGATGGGAATATGGTGTGGGAATTCATGACTTAATACCATAAGTCTATAGACTTCAGAAATCTTTATTCAAACTGACATATAATGGGGATATTGGTGAATGACATTATCCTCTCCATCAGCCTGAAATTGGCAGGAGAAGATTGCTTCCAGCTGCTACTGGGAAATTCCTGAAGACTCTATATAAGGGAAAGACTTTTATAAAAATAAATTATTATACTGCTTGTAGAATCTTAAATAGCAAAGTCCCTCAAAGTTACCTCTTTACATGAAGATTTTCAGAGGTGTTATTGGAGTAGTCATTTTCTTTACCTTGAAAAGGTTGAGAGACAGCTTATACGATAGCTTGCATCACCCTTTGAAAAATGCAAGTGGCTGTGCAGCAGAGCTCTGGGAAACTGCACCATAATAACTTGTCCAGTTCTGGGCCCCTCAGTTCAAGAAGGACACAGAGCTGCTGGAGGGAGTCCTTCGCACAGACACAAAGATGTTGGAGTAAACACCTCCCTCATGAGGAAAGACTGAGGGAGCTGGGTTTCTTGAGCTTGGAGAAAAGGAGACTGAGGGGTGACCCCAGTAATGTTTATAAATACGTGAAGAGTGGGTGTCAGGAGGATGGAGCCAGGCTCTTCTGAGTGTCATCTAGTGATAGAACCAGGGGCAATGGGTGTGAGCTGGAACACAGGAGGTTCCACATCAATATGAGAAGGAACTTTTTCCTGGTGAGGTTGATGGAGCACTGGAAGGGGCTGCCCAAGGGGTTTATGGAGTCTCCTTCTCTGGAGACATTTAAAACCCACCTGGATATGTTCCTGTGTGACTTGATCTACGGTGATCCTGCTGTTGCGGGGGATTGGACTAGATGATCTTTCAAGGTCCCTTCCAATCCCTAATGTTCTGTGATTCTGTAATAATTGCAGCTCTGCAAAAGGCAAGGCTGAGGTTGTAATTATTCACTGGAAAGTTGAGAGATGTTCCATGGCTGATGGTGACTTCTGGAAGAATGTCACCCAAGCTGCCACATCAGAGTTGGTTTGTTTGGAGGACATGCCACACCAGTCTCTGGGGCACCTCTGAGCACTGAGAGAAGTGTTGCTGAGCATAATGTATCTTGCTGTGCTCTGAACTTGTGGGAACCTGTAGAGATGCTGCTACTCTGACACCACAGGGTGACACTGCTCTGGACTTGTCTTGATAAGTCTTCCCTGGAGGGCCTGAATTTCCTAGGAGACCTGTCTCTTTTCTGACTGTGAGCAGCTGTTCAGCAGATGAAATGAAATGTGAGTCAAACAAATGCACAGGAGGCATTTCCCCACTGCATGAGCAAGTGTGCAGAACCTCTGATAACAGGAGCTTTAGGGTTCTACTTTTTTTTCTCCCCACATGTCCAGTGGGTCCTGCAAAGACTTGATACCTCTGGTTATTTGGCTTTTTGCTATTGAAAATAGGTAAATATTAGTTCAAGAGTCTATTGAGAGTTTTCTGCGTCTGGCAGCGTTGCCTGAAGACCTGTATCAGTGCTCGGGACATTGTGTGCATAGGGTAGTGGCAAGAGAGCTTAATGCAGAGCACGGGAGAGAATAAGGCGCTTTAAATACAACATATTCTAACAGTGGTGTTATTCTGTATCTGAAGTGCTGGCAGTGAAACAAAATAGAATCTACTTTTAAAGCTGTGACAGTTTAGAAGACAAATCTATATGCAGCTGCATTGGTTTGTTACCTCCATTTTGCTTTGGAAAGGCAATTTTTATTGCAGAGCTGTTCTGTGCCGTGCTGTAGGCTCCACTGAGACTTCATGTTGCACTGAATCAGCAGGCTGTCAAGCCTTGAGAATCACCCATTCAGACAAGGCTTTCACAAAGACCCATTTCCTAGCTAAGAAAATCCTCAGGAATCCATAACAATCGTACATTGAAACCGAGAAAAGAAATATCATCTGCGCATCTGTCTTATATCAGCATCACTTGTAGTGTTGCAAAATAGAAGTGATTGGTTTAGAAATCTCTCTGTAAATGTCAGTCTTGCATCAAATAGTTGGTGGTCACAAAAGGCTCTGGCTCTAACTGGAAAATCTTATAAACTGGAGCTTTGCAGAAAGGTCTGTTCAGGCTCCTTGGGTGTTTTGCAGGGCACAGGTGTAATTTTCAGATGTCTGGCTTGTGAAATTTCATTTCTGACAAAAGGATGCAGTGGAAGTCTAAGCTCAGGTTGTGACTCAAAACATGAATTTGAATAATGATGTCTAGCGCTGAAAGGCAATCTGTGCAAAGGAAAGTGTTGAAGATGTGTGAGACGGAAGACGTACACGTGTAATTTGACTTCTGCAAGGTCACAAGCTGCTGAGGTTACACTGAAGTGAAAATGCAAAATAGGAACCTAGCGTTTAAGTTGGGTGTCATCAGTTGGTCAGGTCTGAGACAAAACTAACCAATTAATTTAGTTGATGTGCTAATGGGCCAAAAAAAACCCACCCCAAAACAAACCAAGGAGACTTCAAAAATCACTTATAAATTGCAGGCAAAACCAAAAACTAACTTAATTTTGGAAAAACAAGATGACACAATTAATTCACCCCACATAAAATCTCCAACATGAAGACATACAGAGATTAATCCTGTGTTCTTACAGAGCTGGACAAAACTACTTCCATCCCCTCAAAGGCAAAAAAAGTCCTGGTTTTTATATTGTGAAGACATGGAGTCCATCCAGTCTGTGCATGGATGGACTTGGAGATATTTGGGTAGTGTTCTTGAAAAAATATGTGTAAACCTAAGCAAGACCTAGGACATTCAGAAGACACAGCAGAAACAACATGCTGCCTTGGACAGCCCAAGAACATTGAGAATTCTCAAAAGTTGAAGTATTCTCCCCTTTTTTGCCCATAGATCAGATGAGTTGGGGAAATGGTCTCAAGTTGTGTCAAGGGAGGTTTAGATTGGATGTTATGAAGAAGTTCTTTCCTGAGAAAGTGGTTGGGCAGTGGAACATACTGCCCAGGGAGGTGGTGGAGTCCCCATCCCTGGAGGTGTTTAAAAAACCGAGAGCACTTAGGGCCATGGTCTAGGGGTTAGGGAGATCTGGGGAAGGTTGTCTTCCTGACTGAAAGAAATCACTGAAGCAACAAATTCTCTTTGTGTGGTATTGTTTTAGGGTAGAGATCTGGAAATGTGATTGATAAGTTAAATATTTGGCCATTATTTGATGTAGTAATCCAGTTTGAAACTCTCTGAGCTTTTTTTCTCATCTTTGCATGTTAAAAGTTAAGAAGCGTTTCATAGCTGGTTGGAATGGACAGTGTTTCAGGAGGTTGAGTAATGCAGTCAGTAGGAACTGAAGTCATGTGAAGTAAATTACTATTATTAATTTGACTGTCTTTCATGGAATTATTGATCCCAGGTTCATACAGTGTCCTATGCCCACATAGGTCACTGTGGCTCAGAGAGGAGATAGTGCAGACACGGAATAACACCGCAGCAAATTTGGCAAGGCTGGGTTGGATGCTCTGGACTGTTTGTACTTCCAACAGCTCAGCTTTAAAGAGAGCAATTCTTTTGTGCAGTCAAGGTTAAAATGAAGGCTATTAGTTTCTGGAAAGATTATGAGAACAGGACAAGTCAGAAGGATTGTCCATTGAGGAGCCTATTTTTGTTTTAATAATGCTCCTTTGGAGCAATTTAAACTGAAATCTGAGCAGGCTTGAGGTCTCGATTTTGTAATGGTCAAGTACAGTGCTTTGGGGCTCTTCTCAACTGACATCCTTTGCTTTCAACAATTACTGCTCTTGTGAAAGGGATAACACAGCCCATAATGATTACAGTGCTTTACATTCTGCAAGCGCCTCAAGTAAATGAATACTGGTAACTGGATCACAGACTCATAGGATGACTGAGATACAAAGACACCTCTGGACATCATCTAGTCCAAACTACCTGCTCAAAATAGTCACCTGAGCATTACTGTGTTGGACTTCCAGTATCTCCAAGAATGGAGACTGTCCAGCCTTTCTGGGCAACGTGTGCCAGTGTTCGTTCATATCTCCAGTCAAATAGGACTTCCTTATGTTTAAATATTATTTTCTGCATTTCAGTTTGGGTGTTCATACTGTGTTCTTTTGTGAAGCCTACAGTGGGATGGCATCCTCTGGAGCAAAGGTGAGAGCCAGCCTGCCCCTGGGGAATTACCTGGCAAAGAAGGGTTGTGCTGAGTTGACCTTGGCCAGCTGCCAGACACCCACTCAGTTGCTCCTTCACTTCATCTTCTCAACAGAACAGGGGGAGAAAATAAGATGAGAAAGCTCGTGGGTCTTGATAATGACAGGGACATCACTTACCAAACTGACGTGGGCAAGGCAGACTCACAGGCTCTACTTGGGGAAAATTGATTTCCCAGGGTCCCAACGCAGAGCCAGAATGTTCTTAGAGACTATACAGTTAATGATTAATTACACTCTGCCACTCACATTCAAGTTTCCTCCTACCTATTGAACACTGAGGCTTTATGTATGTAACGATTTCATTATCGAAAACAAGCTCTAATAGGTGCTGCTTAGGGCATTAAAAGCCATCATGCTTTATTTGTAATTAGTTACCTGACAAAGATTTGCTTAAAAGACCTTGATAAATCTGGCTGTCCTGTAATGACTGTTTCGCTGGTATATCTACTTAGAACCATCACAGAGCAAGATAAAATGAAGATAGCTTCTAAACTGAGACACTAGGGTACATAAGAAGCATAGATGAGTTTTGCTGTTCATAAATATGTGAAGGGCGGGTGTTAAGAGGATGGAGCCAGGCTCTTCTCAGTGTCATCTAATGATAGGACAAGGGACAATGGGTATGAACTGGAACAGAGGAGGTTCCACATCAATATGAGAAAGAACTTCTTCCCAGTGAGGGTGACAGAGCCCTGGAAGGGGCTGCCCAGTGTGTTGTGGAGTCTCCTTCTCTGGAGATGTTTAAAACACACCTGGATGTGTTCCTGTGCAACTTGGTCAAGGTGATCCTGCTGTGGCAGGGATCTTTCGAGGTCCCTTCCAATCCCTAATGTTCTGTGGTTCTGTGAAATAATATTTGAGAAAAACTACCCTTAGACTTATAAAACTTAAAAAGACGTAGGGGAAAAAGACTATGAAATAGAAGTCAGGTTTCAGGACAGGGTTTAAATGTGTTGAATTCCCATTGGAAGGTGTCAAATTTATGGTCATGGTTAAGTATTTCCCTAAACAGTAATATCAGCCTGTCTGAATCTGTGTTGCAGAACTTGAGAGGTGTGAGGACTGCCTGAAAAAGCTTTGCTCAGCTTTTCTAGGGTCTTGCACTTAGCATGCACACAAGTAAATAGTCCTCGTCGTTTATTCTGTCAGTGTTTTAAAGACTGTAATCAAGAAGTCATCCTGAAACAAGTGCTACTGTCTCTATATTGCTCATGCACAAAACGTTCCTAAATGTAAGTTACCAAGTCTTTCGAAAAAGAAAATCACAGAATTACAGAACATTAGGGATTGGAAAGGACCTTGAAAGATCAGCTAGTTCAGTCCCCCTGCCACAGCAGGACCCCCTAGATCAAGTCACACAGGAACATGTCCGTGCTAACCAACAGCAGGGTAGTGCTCACCGTAAGAATTTTAGTATAACCAGAACTGCAGTAGGGTTCCCTGATCAGTTGGTTATATTGCCAAAAAGCAGCTTTGATAATTTACTACAAGTGGGCAAAATGCCTTCAGGTTTCAGTGTGTGCATTAATAAGCACATACAAACTTATTGCTCTTCGAATCATAAAATTTTAATATAAAAATGCTAATAAGGAAGACAAGGCAAAACTAGTTAGGTGTTCATCAAGTTGTCTTGTACAGAAGAGAATAAAATTAGCCTCCTATTGATACGATGCTAAATGAACACAAAAGCATCATTTTCCAGATCACAAATCTTACCTATAAAATGTCACTAGAAACAGAAATGCAAAACTTAATTTCAAGAGTCTTAGAGTAAACTCTACAGGAAAAAAAACCCACAACAAATCAACCAAAAAATAATCTGCCCTGCTGCAGCATTGAAGAAAACATTGAAAGATTAGAGGAAAGATTAGAGGATAGTTTTAATACACTGCTCTTACTCAAAACTCCATGATGTAAGGATAGAATAGTGCAGGCTCTGAATGACTTGTGAGGATCTCTGAGGGGCAGGCTCTTCTCAGGACAAGGGGTAATGGGTGTAAGCTGGAACATAGGAGGTTCCACATAAATATGAGAAGGAACTTCTTCACAGTGAGGATGACAGAGCACCATATAACTAACTAATAACTTTCTCTAACCCTCAAGGTTCCTTTTCTCCATCCTCTCTCTGCATCCCCACTTCTGGATGCTGTGAAAGGTAAAACCCTGAGAAGATGGTATCTACAAGACATTGCAGAAATGAGAAGGTAAAGAATATGCTTGCATGGCACAGAAATGTGATGGGCGAGTATGACACTTGCAGCAAAGGAGTTGCAAGGCCTTCCACATACTTTGTTATTATACAGGCCACAAGTAGGTGCCCTAGAATTAGGGTTCCCAGGCTCTTGCTGTTGGTGCTTTTGCCCCATGTGGCAGGTAGCACCTGAAGGCATCCCCCAAACAGCTGTGCCGGGTGCTTGATGTCACAGGGCAGGGGAGATCGTGTTGCCAGTGTGCTGAACTTTATTCCTCCTTGCTGGGGCAGGAGCCACTGGAGTTAACACCCCTGCCACAGAGGGCAAGTCACACAATTTCTGGTTAATACAAGGTTCTTACTTTGCTTACGAAGGCAAAAACACCAGACTCCCTGCGCTGCAGGCTGCTCCAGGCACTTTCTACCTTCCAGTGTTACCTTCTCTGAAGAACATTCAAAGATAAAAAAATAGATTAAATATCACCAGTAGGATGATTCCTGCACAAGGACTGAACTATGTGGGCTTGACACCCAGATGCTCAGGTTCCTCACTTACCAGCTGCTGACTGCAGCCAACAAAAATCCTGTGTGCTCTTTGGTCTTTTCTCTTTACACAAGGCTAAGGAGAGGATTTCAATCACTTGCCTGGGGCTTGACTTTAAGGAGCAGCTGCAGGAAAATGAAGTGACTGTGCCATAAAAACCCCACAATATTTCCATATTACATACTCATGAGCTAAACTCAGCCTCCTGTGGTTGTGGCTGGCTTACCCAGGCAGTGAAGGGTGAAAGTGAGGATCCAGGTGCTAGGCTTCCTAAGAGAGAAGCCTAAGAGAGATGTGTGATGGGACTTTAGGAAATGCCTCAACAAACACATTCGGAGCTCAGGTCTAGGCATAAAAGTCAACAGTGCCAGCCCTGCATATGCCCATTCTTAGCAGGAATTTGCTAATTAGGACTGAGTAACCTAAGGAGAGGGCTATTTGCAGGCACAGTCCAAGAATGACCAGCCTCAAACAGCAGCTGCAAGTGGTTTTGCAACATGATTTTATCTGGGCAGAATGAGTTCATAACTGGAAACTGCCCCAGTCTTTCAATCCTTACTTCTCTTGACCAGATCTCTATCATTTAAGACATTCCTTCAGCCTAGGGGGTGCAAAACCCCCTGGAAGTTTCTTCCCTGGGTGGAGGGACAGGAGTGTGAGAGAGGTGAAAGACAAAAAGTTTTCATCCAAGTCTCAGCTACCCATCCATTTGAAAAATCAAAGCTGATACCCTCTGGCCTGGCCAGCACCTCAGAGTCAGGCTGTACATGTTGATCCATAAATCTCAGTGGCCTGTTTTTGCACCAACAGCATGAAGCCAAACCACAGGATGCGGGTACAGCACTTGGGAGGGCTAACCCAGAGGAAGCAACTCATTGAAAAGGACCATAGCAATGGACCTTTAGAAGCAGTGCATTTTGCTCTGATCTGTTCTCTAATACACATCACAGGCATTTCAACCACCTGATTTTTCTGCTGTATGCCCTGCACCCTAACAAGTCGGTCAGTCAGGAGCAATTAACCAGGTGACTTCAGCTGCAAGGGCTGACATCTGATAGTAGCAGAAACAGATGTGGAAGAGAGAGACCAGTGTTCTCATTCTAAAATACCGTCTCTGTTCTTCCTGGGGCTAGCAGTTAAAAAAATCAGAAGCAAAAGTACGCATGCTAAAACTAATTTCACGGCTCAGAAGGGTCAGACAGCAGAACCTCAGTTCTAGGCAAAGGTCTCCATATGAAGATTTCTGGCAGATAGAAGCTTGTCATTCAATTTCCAGCTTC
Organism: Phoeniculus purpureus; assembly: GCA_028565055.1. Classification (NCBI taxonomy): domain Eukaryota; kingdom Metazoa; phylum Chordata; class Aves; order Bucerotiformes; family Phoeniculidae; genus Phoeniculus; species Phoeniculus purpureus. The sequence goes on along the minus strand of JAOXOE010000256.1, from coordinate 11,396,460 downwards.
ACTGGCTTCCTTTCTCCACCAGTTTCCCCGACGCCCTAAGCGTCTGAGGACTGTGGCTGTGTCTGAGTGTGCTGAAGAGCTACAAGGCTGACAGTGGACTGGGCAGCTGCAAACATGCAAATTCCTCCTTTTGAGGAACAGAGGAAAGAGATCTGGCTGAAATGCTGCATTCCTGAAGGCAAGCAGCCTTATCTTTCCTAATCCAGCTTCCCAGCTCAGACACTTGCAATAAATGCCAGAGATTTTTATTTTCTATCACTCTGGTGATTAGGATTTGACAACTGGAACCATCTCTCTGTAATAATACATTCATGAACCAGCTGGAATAACAGTCCAGAATGAGAGCTCTTTGTCTCCATGTGATTAAGCTTTAGACAACATTGGCTTCAAGATTAAAATGGACATGCTGATTTCGTGGATCTCACACAGGCATTAAGTACCTGAAAAAAAACCCATCTATGCACACTTTCCTATTACAACTGAAATCAGGCTTTAGTGTTACTTACGTGTTTGGGGACTAGCTGAATGTCAGTATTTACAATAAGCAAGGGAATTAGCCACCAGAGTACAGGAATAGCCACTCAGTACTCATTCTCATGCCACAAAGCCTACCCACCCAGAAAGGAAAAATTATTTCAAGGGACAGACAAACATGAAAAATCAGAGACTAAATTTTCTTCGGCCAAATAGGTTTTAACGGGGTTCTACCAGTGTGATCTCAGCTAAACCAAAGGGTATCTTTACTTACTCTCTTCTTTGAATTCTCTACTGTATCTGATTCTTGCACTGGCTGAACCTGCTTGGACATTCACGTCTGCCATTTGTGCTGGTTGCTTTTCATTTGACTACAAATGGGACAAAAAAATCTCAAGATTTCCCCAACAACAAGGATAAGGTTAAAAACCAACAGTGTGGATGAGCTCTAATTCTGCTGCTACCTCAAGTCTCTAGGCCAGTCATTTCACCACTGAACAAGGAAACAAGAAAACTTCTCTTCTCCGTGTATTACTTGATCCTAAGAGCACCAGGACTCGCAACATCAGCTGTGTTTCTAACCCGTGGTCGAGTGCAGCATGTTTTGTACTAGACAGACAACCTGATAAAACACATGGTATATTTTATATGGAAGGTGAAGGTAGATCAGATTTTTTTAATTTAAAGATCACACTCTACTTCCTTCTCTCCCCCTGCTATGCCTTGGAGAATACGTAACACAATAAGATTTTGTGAGTCTATTGACTGGAACATGGGCCTGAAAGCTTGGCCAGTATTTAAATGAACATGAGCTTTTAGCCTGATGTGGTGCTGACAGGATCTACTCTTATCTTTGCACGTATAAGCTGGGGAAGGTTATGCAGAAGGATGCATTATTAGGTTTTTCTAATTTCAGTACACATATTTCATAAAGGATGATGAAGCTATAGAAAGGAATATTCAAGAGTTAATGTTCTGAATAACAGTAGTGGTGAGAGTTGTGTCTCCTAATTTCAGCTACCAAAAAGCTAGATACCGAGTCCAAAATAGAAATGCAATCCATCAAGGCAGGTAGGTGTCTCCAGAGAATGATTCATCTCATTTTAAGAGCAGGTTCTAAAACAATTTAGATGAGTCTTCTGAATGAATCATCTTTCCTCATTGACTGCAGGAGGACTGTAGAAAACTACCTTAGACTACATGTTTCTCATGTTTAGGTAGCAGAAGATGCATCTCCTCCCATGCATTTAATTTAACCAGAAAGACTCTGCAGTGAATTTGATTATACATACCACCTTGAGGACATATGAGGGTTTGAAATGAATGAAGGGAAGGGCACCGTGGGTTGTCCCTCATCTGAAAACCCCAGAGATGTGCTATATAACTTAACAGCAAACTCTGTAGGTGGTGAAGGGTACATCAGTGAAATCATATGCCTCAGATTATGGAGGTCAGACCAGATGACTGAAGTGGTCCTTCCTATCTTTTAGGTCCGTTTTATGTCTATGAATTACATTTATAAGATGTACAATGTCTGTATTTTTTTTATAAGATTATGCCCTCAAAGCCATGGATACAGACAAAGCATGTAATAAACTAGTGGAGACTTTGTCAGAGAACAATCCATACATCTCTAGCAAAATTATATTTTGAGGCTTCCTCTGACATAAAGATAAATGTTTGCAGGTTTGAAAAGGTTGCTTTAAAATAGCCTTTCTTGAGTACACAATTCTAGTTCTGTGTCCTGAAGAAGCTGTCCAGCTTCTCCCAGTAAGGGAAGCAGCTCATCTGGTTTTACAGATGGGTTTAGGTTAGCGTTTCTGGTCTGAAAGTCAACACTGGTTGGATAACCAGCGAATGCTAAAGCAAGTTAATTATAAAAGGGCAGCTAATCATTATTCACTAATCATTTTGGAGTTGTAAATCCACAGATGTCATGTCCCTCAATGAAAATGTATTTTTAGCTGCAGAGCACATGGCACTTTCCTGTCTCTGTTTGCTTTAAAATTAACATTAATCAACTTTTGACTCTATGCATGCGGTATCCCCCTAACCAGGTCGTCTCAGCAGATTTTCAGAATAAAGAAAAAAAAAAGACACATTTAAAATTCTTTGATTCCAACCTTCAGAATTTGGTCACTAATTTCTTTCAGCATTGCACCTAGTCTTCATTAGTCACACTGAAATTCAAAGACATGCGTGCCTTAGAAATGTGTCATTTTCCCTAGCACATCAATCAGTCAGTACAAGCTATTACCTCTTCCTACATACCTGGCCTCTCATAAAAATGATAAAACATATGCTGCTTGCAAAACATTCTGTGAGGCAGGAAAGTCATCCCAGAACCCTTATTTGGGCTAGCTTCTTTTGTAGCCACAGCTTTCTCTGTACGTTAGTGAGAAAGGATATATTTAGCCGTTATATTACAGGCAGATTATACAGAGAAAAGCAATAATATTTCAAATTCTTATCATTTCTAAACCATAAAAATAGTTACAAACAGACACAAACAAACCTACACATCCTGTTTCTTCCTCAAAGCTTAGACAAAGCGTTGGACCCTCAGGCTTAGCTTAATTGAAAGATGCTGTACCCTGTGGCTATGGAAATCTCTGTGAGGCCACAAACTATGACTGGTAATTATAAGATAAATTCTAAATGTTTGTTTTAATAAAACAATCAGTACTATGCCACCACACACATACACACATTGTCATTGATTGATCAGTTAATGAGGTCCAAGATGAAATTAACCAATTAATTTAGCTAATGTGCTAATGGGCTGAAACAAAAGCAAACCAAAAAGAGTTCAAAAAACACTTATAAATTGCAGGCAAAACCAAAAAACTAACTCAATTTGGGGAAAAACAACAAGACACATTTAATTCACCCCAACACCAACAAAAAAGACACACAGAGATTAATCACATGTTCTTACATAACTGGGCCAAGCGGCTATCTCCACCCCTTCAAAAGGAAGAGACCTTCAGCAGTCCTATTTCCATGTGGAAACATCTCAGTGACAGCTGTTCATTTAAGGTTCCATGTGTTTCCAAACCAGTCTTCCATTTCCAGTGTGCTGATTCCTATGGACCACAAACAAGGGAAAGACTGTCTCCCTTTCAACAAACAAAGGATTACAGGCAAAACCTTTCATCCTCTGATCTCTGAAGCTCCACTCTCTCTCTCCCCATTCACCGTGTCACCATGGTAAGATGGCTGCTGTGCTCAGTCCAGTGTGATATGTCTCTCTCCAAAGATGAAAGATAAGAAGGAACCAGAAAAAAGAAACTCCAAACAAGTCACACCAGTGCACAGAGTTGCAAAAATTGTCTGGTTGTGATAGCAACTTCCCAATGGCTCAGGCAAGAAACCCACTCAAATTTGAACCACAGCAATGAGCCCCCAACTGCTAAAAAAAAATAAAAAATAACCCACAACAGAAATGAATACGTCCATGTCTCCATGGCAAATCTTGCTTCCCCTCCCCCTGCAGGTAAAGGAAACTCGTTACCTACTGCTCAGTAAATATCCACTGCAGTTTGTGCACTTTCCCCGGTTTTAGTCAGTGAACACAGCGCAAATTGATGATAAGAGAAAATTTCCTGCCCTGGATCCTCCTCAGAACAATTTTGTAGATAGAGCTCATGTGTGTAACAGTATTCCTCCTGCTGATATTTATAAGAGTTTTTGACTGTTGACAGGTGACAGTTTTTGTGGGGTCAGCCCAAAAGGGAGCAGGGCAGCCTACACAGTGAAGTCTGTTATTTTTTTCCATGCATACAACACAGGCTATTCAGGCTGTTCCTGACACATCAAATGGTACAGGGCAAGATCTTGAGCACTGAAGACTTGTTTTGATCATAAGCATGTCCAAAGAAGGGCAACAAAGCTGGTGAAGGGTCAAGAGAACCAGCCGTGTGAGGAGCGACTGGAGGCACTGGAGTTGTTCAGCCTGGAAAAAAGGAGGATGAGGGGAGACCTTATCACTATCTACAGTTACCTGGAAGAAGGTTGTAGTAAGGTGGAGGGTCAGCCTATTCTTCCAAGGAACAAACAATAGGACTAGAGGAAATGGCCTCAAGTTGCACCAGGAAAGGTTTAGGTTGGGTATCAGGAAAAAATTTCTTCACCAAAAATGTTATCCAATATTGGAACAGGCTGCCCAGGGAGCTGTTGGAGTCACCAACCTCAGAAGTATCTAAAAAACATACATATGTAATGCTGAAGAACATGACTTACTGAAGACCTGTCAGAGCTGGGTTAATTATCTGACTTAATGATCTTAAATGTCTCTTCCAAGCAAAATGTTGATGTGATTGTGTGACTCTAAAGTCCTACTGTAGCTCACACTTTCTGTTCTGCAAAGCCCCTCACACCCTGCATAAGCAGAGGCAGCACAACCTCCTTTTTTGAGAATAAACTTGGGGAGGGGGGTTGTGTTAGACTGTATGAAGCTCTTCATCAGGTGTTCTCAGACTTGCTTGTTCTCAGGCAGGCTCCTGACTGCCACCACTGCAGCCACACATGCACGGAGGTACTGTGCTTTGCAAGCAAACAATTTGAAGCTGACAAAGTGCATATTCACTTCCAGGTCTGTCTTTAAACGGTCAACCATCCCTGATGGACTTTGCTTCTCAGACATTCTGTGCCATGCTCTTTCCTCATACAGATTTGTGAAAACTCTGGATGCCACGAGGTAATTTTTTGTCATAGCAAATCAGCATATCAGAAGACCAAGGAGTTCATAGCCTCACCCACACAGTGGGATGCGTGACTCAGATAGTGATAATTGGTGAATCATCTAAAAGTCACCTGGAGCGATCCTTGCATGAGCACTCAAAGGGGAAACCTTTTGATTATCGCCACTTTCCGTGTTGACACTGAAAGTCAGCTAATGACACTATGTGGCACAGAAGGAAGCGGGAGGTCGGCTGCTCAGTTTTCAGGTTTGTTACTCAACTGATACGAGTCATTACAGATCCAAAATTTGTCAGATTGTTACTGAAGAAAAACTACTTTTACATGACCTTTTATATCTGATTATTATTAATAACAATAATTGCCTCCATACTACTTGAAAATGCACCTGGTAGGGGACAATGTAGGTTCTTGCCCACATTAAAACTGTCCCCCAATACGTTACATGCAATATGCCCTTAACACCAAGATGAAAGAGCAGAATTGTGTTGCAATAGTGAGACAATTATTATACCAGATGCAGCTAGCAAAAACAAGTGAATTGAAAAATCTGTCTCTAAAAATTACTAAAATCTGGGATTTTCACTCTTCACTGGCTTCTGCAATGGATTGGTCACTTTCTTCAGCATTCAAGAAGATGACAGGTATCTCATGATCCAGACAGATTTGTCCCTTCCTTTGCCACCATCTTCTTTCAACATGGAGCTGCCAGATTCCTTAATCTCTCATTAGTTCTGTCTTTTCCTTGCCACTTTGGAAATGGTTTACCAGCCATTTTAGACACTATCTGGAAGACAACACTTATTTGTTGTTTCCTAAAGTGACTGGAATATATATCCTCAAATATAGTGTTTTGCCTCATCTTCCTTGGATTGCCCTCCAGCTCATCCCCACCTAAACAGCTCATTGCTGACGATCCCTTACCTTGTCTGTACCTCATTACAATGTATGTCATTCATTTCAGTTCTAAATTTATCGCTCCTGCCCACAGACACAGTATCTGACTGCAAATTACTGAAATCAGAAGTGCTGAGTCCTAAGTCTGAGGTTATGGAAAATTTAGTACACGTTAAGAGTAATTATATATAATTAAAAGCTTTCTCTGCTATTTTTGTCACGGTCATCATTTAGAGTATCAGTTGCACACTTCACGGATCAGTGTCAAAAAGCATTAGATTTTGGCGGTTTCAAAAGCAGAGCGGGCCACGAACTGTCCCACTAAGGAGATCATACTGAACGGCTGACAGTAATGAGATGCAGAATTTGTTTCTAGGTCACTCACCTCAAATACACTTTGGCTGCCATCACTTTCTGCAATTCATTGCAATCTACTGGTGTTCTGTGGACATCCAAAAGTAAACAATTTGGTCGCCTTACTCTTTCCTCTGGTTGATTTTGATGGACTTTATCAACGTGCACGAAGCTTGAATGATCATGTGAATGGAGACTTAGCATTGCTCCTGTAGCTGATAGAGGTATTTTGACAGGGCTGAAGCTTTCAAAAGCTCCGTAGGGTAGAATGGATTGCATGGAAACTGAGGAGTGTTGTAGTAGTTGGTTCTTGATTCTTTCCTCCTAAGGTGCACTACTTCTTTGTCTTGAGACCCAGGGCTGAGAGAGAAACTATTACTACATTGGTCCCACTTCCTTGCTCTTCCATGCTGCCTTTCTCTGTTGGTAAATCCATTTCTGGATTGAAGACTTGGGTGCAGCATTTGCCTGACTTGAGCTTTGGGCCCATGCCTTAACAAGTGTGGTAGGGCAAGCCTGTAACTCTCCCGCTCGCACAAAAGGATCTGAGCAGGCAAAGCTGCACATGCCAGGAAGTGAAGCTTTGCAGGAGCAAGTATGATTTAATTAAACCAGTAGAGGGGCCTGAAGGAGAAATACAACACATTATTAGCAGCTTGAAACTGGAGCTGGCCATAGCCTAGGTGTCAAGCCAGCAGCACTTTTGGTGTGAAAAGGAAGCTGGCCACTAGCCCTTGCCTAACTACAGTCTTCCAAAACACACCCTTTCTCATGCCTCCCATCTCTGTGACACACCTAGCTTTAAAGCAGCTTCCAGTAATATTGTGCCTCTGGCCTACGTAAAATGGAAGAAGTTCAAGTCTAAACTTGCCTGCTCTTGCTTTCAGAGGTGATAAATGCACCCTGCTTTGCTAATAGGAATTCTGCTCTACAACCACAAGGAGAAAGTCTACCACTTCTGAGCAACAAGCATTTTTCCCCTTTAGCTGCCTAATTATTCTTTTTTAACATTACCAGACACGGAATCTACCAGCTACTTTCATGGTGTGCCATGATGACAAGCCTTAGCCTTTGCCACAGATATTCAAAAGGCTGCAAGAACACATTGGACCCTCTTGCAAAGTTAAAGACACAGAATACTCTTTACCGCACTGCTGCAAAGTTACTTCATGAATTTCTTTGATAGTGGAAATTATTTTGGATGGACTTCCTCCCAGAACTGTCACTTCTCAAAGCCAGAAAGTGAAGAATACACCAGTGTGTGCCTTATGGACACAGGTGAAAAAACCACCTATAGCTGTAGAACTCATGCATAGTGTAGATTATGCATTGCGAACAGAAGCGAGCTCACGTCATCTCACTCCTGATGTCTCCAAAGACACAAAGGGTGAGAAAATTACGAGTTACCAGGGGAAGGAAGTGCTGAGAAAAGAATAGACAAATCACAAACATCAAGGAAAATGGAGAGAAGCAGGCAAAGGGCGATGCAGAGCAAAAACTCCTTTGTTTCTAAATGAGTGCAAATTTTCCCACCAAATAGTTTCCTGTTTACTTGTTGCTATGAGATACTGTTAATGGGAAACACAGCAAATGTCAGTCCACTAGATGATGGGAAACTGGTTTTGTCAAACACCTTTCAGGTCATCAGAAGCACAGAAAAATATGTATGCAAGGGACTTTTAGGTTTCATATCCTCACTGAAACGTTGTTAGGCTGGTGAAGGTAATTCAGTACGTCAGATAGATTATAATGTGCTTGACATAGCACGGCACGCTCGTTAAAGAGTGGCACTTCACAATAGCTGGCTCTAACTTTAAAGCTGGCCTTGTTTTGAGTGGGGGTTAGATCAGATATGCCCCAGAGATCTCTTCCAAGCTAAAAGATGCCACGGTAAAATTAATAGAGTGACGATAAATGGGCCACAGATTACTGGAGGGACAAATCTCAAGAAGTCATGAATGGAGATGAATGTTGATGGTTGAATAAAGGTTTCTGCAGGGGTGAATGATACCCCAAACTTTCTTCAGTGTTTTAACTATGACCCAAGGTCATACAGAACTACCCCTGGCAAAATTTGTACGTGATACTGACGGAAGAAAGGCCAGGCAATGGTGCAGTCAGAACCATCAGGAGAATTCATATGGCTTATTTTTTAAGACACTCAAGTATAGTCAAGAACAAAATTATGCGTGTAACAACAACGATCGCAGTCCGGACTAGCAGAAGCGGGGACGACAACACAGACAACAGTAAGGCCAGGAACAACCTTGACGTCAAAGCGCACAAGTGCTGCTGCAGAAAGTGCTTTTGTGATTTTGTGACCAGAGGTGCAGCTAGAAAACCAGGAAGGATGTGAGGACGAGATGTCTGGGATAACAATTAGAAGTAAGCAGGTGAAGGGTGGTCCTCACGAAAATAATCCCTGGGACAGAAAAGTGTGACAAATATTACTCAAGGGCTGCATACTGTGCCTTGCAGTATGAGTCTTAACAAGGTCCGTTTGTTCAGGCTCTCAAAAAGAAGACTGAGACATGGTTTATTTGGTGTGTAAGCACGTTCATAAGAAGACAATACCATACAGAGACAAACCCGTCAGCAGAGAAAGGCAAAATGAGAACCGGTGCCCACAAAGTGAAGTCAAACAGATTGTACCTATGAGACACAATTTACCCTCTACCTTCCTTCTTTTCAACATGAAAAGTAGAGGTGAAAACACTATGACAACAAGCAAGAGCGGGGATTGCTTCTCTATTTCCTGGATGTCCTTCTGTGTGATAACAGTAAAAGTTAGCAGGTTCAAAATAAAATAGATGGATAAACTGCAATGGCTCCTGATTTATGGTTGAGAGTCCCGGCTTTGCAAATTGGTGTGCTCCGCTTTTTTGCCTATTTCTGGTCTTTTTTGAGTTGTTTGTCCCCATCAAACAGTTTATTTGTCAAATATTTCATGACATTGGGAATGAGGATAGACATGGTCTTGTTAGTCAAAAAGAGGGTGAGTGCAACTTAGGGCACAAAACACTGGAGGAGGTCTCTTCTTTCCTTTGTGGTTTTGGCTAAATCACTTGGGTCCAAATGAGCTATTTCAATGGCAGCCAAGTGTCTCTACAGCTTTAAAGACTTGGGTGTGAAATCTCCTTGCGTAGCAATTTACCTCTACTTCAGAGACTTGGTGAGAAAAGAGCAGTGCAATGCAGTGGCAGCATCTCCGTGAGCAGGATGTCCTATAGAATGCTTCACGAGTTACACAGGCCACTTGGCCATAGTTTGGTAAAAATATGTGCCCCACGTGAGTGAAGTCATAACCTGCCTCTAGCAATTTCCTCTGTCTTCTCTGGGTATTTTCTGATTTAAAAATAAACAAAACAAAAAGTTTTATCTGAAATTAAAACAGCAGCTTTAACTAGAGCTGTAATTTTGTCCTGGCACTTATTTATGAGGTATCACCGGGTGTTTAGGTCAAAAGTCATGGAAACATCAACATGTGAATGATAGTTTTATCTTCACTGTTTTGAACCCTAAACAATCTCTGTTTTTTCACTGTAGTATAAATTGGCAGCCTTGATTACATTCTTTCAACACCAAGCATTAGATAGAATCATTTTCATACCCAAGCCAGATTTCAAAAACCATCTTTAGACCAAATTCAAAGGAAATGTCAGTGAGATACTGGAGACTGAGCACACTGGTGTTATTAGGTAACTGGTGTTTGACTTCAGTGCAGGTATGAAGCATTTCTGACACGCCGGGGGTTCAGCTGGAAGAAAAACATTCTTCAGAATCTGCTTAAAAACACAATATGAAGTTTGCTAGAATTAGAAATGAGTGACGTGTTTTGCCTTGGCAAAATCTCAGCAGTGCTTTGTGACCTGCTTTGATAGCACGTTTTTCAATCAATATGGATCAGGAGTTCTGGACCGACTTTCACAAAACATTGATGTCATGTAATAGGTGGAAAGTCAACAGAAACACCAGCTTATTTTTTACAGCTCATAAATTAATTTAACATATTATGGTCCTATCAATGTCCTAAACATTTGTTAAATTTTATCAAATATCTATATACTGGTGTGTGTGTGTGATAACTGAACTACAGATTATTGGCACAGAACAGCCAAGTGTCAAGAATTTCTGACCATGGCTTGTAGAAGGTCACATTATTCATGAGTGATAAAACCACCAATGACTCACAAAAATGATCCCAGTTAAGTGTCTAGTTGTGGGGCAGTAGATGAAAATTTCAAAGTATTTGCTCACGTTAACAACCTGTTGCTTCTCCAAGTAGTCCCAGTAGTTTCAGTATGAGTCAGAGCCCATCAAAACACTCACTCTTGCACAAATTGTTCTTTCAGGTGTAGCTTCCTACACCTATCTGCACAGCATATTGTACTGCTTTAAAGATTCTTGCATTGGAAGTCCTCTCAGGACAAACCACCACGTTGACCTGTAACTTCAGCTGAAAAATCTGGATCACAAAGCACTACATATAGCTCGGAAGATGTCACATGCATTTTTTCCGATCTCCCTAGTCTGTTCTGTTAGTATTTTACCCTACTATTCCTTAAGAGCTGTCTGAATCTTGGATTTGGACTTTCTAGAACAGTTTCCATAATCCCATCTTGCAAGCTGCACTCTCAAAATGCAATGCTGATGTTGGGAACCAATAAGCACTCCAACTCGTGTCTTAACTCGCTTCATGCAGATACTGAAACTGTTTCTTCTAAGAGACATCACATAGTCCAAGTCTGCAGACTTGTATCCTCTTTTGAGACCACAATGTCAGAATATCTGTACTTGGCCAGAAAAGAATCCATCTGGCAAATGTTTTCTGAGAATAAGCAGAGGTGGACACTAAGAGAAAGAGTAAACAAAGAGCTTCAGAATAGAAATCCATTTCACGTCATTCAATATAAGAACTTTCTGAGCCAAAGGTTGCATCTGCATTGTCTGTTACGTGTTGAAATAAGACTGGAGAAACAGATAATCCAAACAGGAAAACAGTCCTCTGATACATTTCCTCTCCCACTTTACCTGCTTATGCACCTTTAGTTTTCATGCGTTGTACATCCTCTTCATCCTCATAGCAAAGAAAAATGCAAGGATCCCTAACACAGCTCCAGGATGAAGCACACTTATCTTCCCTGAACTCTTCACTCATTTACCCAGACAAAAAGCCCTGTGTGTGTTCTAAGAAAAGAACCATGTTGTGGTACTGTTTTAAGATGATCAGTTTGACCGTAGGTGTTCTTCTAACAAAATTGCTGCTAGCTTCCCTGGAGCTTGATTGTGTCGTTGACAAGCATGAGATCTTTTACATCAAGATGGATGGATTGATTGATAGATAGATAGACAGATAGATAGATCAGTAGATAGAAAAATCTTCCCTGACCACAGCATGAGAATTGACATGTTTTCTTAAAAGTTTTCCTCACAATTACTTCTCCTGGATGGTTCCATTCAAGAATCAGGCTCATCCTCCTTCTAGGCACTCGACCAATTTATTCATGCAACATCTGTATCCTCTGCTGTTTCCTGAATCGTGAGGGTTATTTGAGGTTTGCTCCTATTTCATCCTGCATTCACAAGCCTAGTTTGCCTTGACGGTTTCCTTTCGGGCATAGTGACCGAATACACCCATGGTCTAGCACTTCTATAGGATTTCCTACTGGCCTTGCCTCTAAACTAAAAATCTGCTTCCCAGAAATAGTAACGGTTGTGCTGCAAATTACTGTATTCTGCACATCTGGTTTCTTCTGGATTTCCAGACCTCCTTAGAGTTTCACTTTCCTGGCCATTAAAATGGCTACTGCTCTCCATTTCAGTGAGTTGGTAATTTTCTCACAGGCGTCTCTGTATAGGGATGAGAGAAACATTCTGGCAAAGAAAGCCCGAGGTTTAATTCAGGCAAAGATGCCCATATTCACAGAAAGGTTATGAGCTTTTAGGAGAGGTTTAGACACTTAAATTGGTGAAGACATTCTTTTTCAACGCATAAGCAGAAGGCTACAGGGAATGGAAGAGAAAGAAAGAAACAGGAACACCAGTCGTTTCCCAGCAGACAGAGAATGGACAGGAATTGCCCAGTTTCAAGCTGATCTAAGTCAGTAAAGAAAATTAAACCATACTGCAAAAAATGTTGGACAGTTATTCATTCGAGAGGAGACAGAGATGCTGTAGGAAATCCAGATGTGACTATAAAACTACACCAACCACTTCCGTTACTGTCAGTGAGATCATTGCTACTGTAGATAGGACAAAGAAAAGAGTTTGGCTCACACTGTGTTGGAGCAAACGCAGACAAGGGGTTATACTGCACAAGGGGTTTTGTATAACGAGTGAAGAAAACTTCTTAAGGGTAATTGTCTTGCATGTGCTGCAGGAAAAGAACAACTGGTTTATTAATGAAGAGAGGCTGGCTGTGCCTACAGCGAACATGTCACTTAGGGATAAAGTCTTTAACCATCAGAAAAGCATGGCTGCCGTGGCAGAACATCTTTTTCAAAGCACTGGGGCCAATAGCATCATGGGGTGGATCAGAAGAGGGGTGGTTAGCAGACTGAGAGATGTTCTCCTCCCTCTCTACTCTGCCCTGGTGAGACCGCATCTGGAATACTGCATCCAGTTCTGGGCCCTTCAGTTCAAGAAGGACACAGAGCTGCTGGAGGGTGTCCAGCACAGAGCCACAAAGATGATGAAGGGAGTGGAATATCTCCCTCGTGAGGAAAGGCTGAGGAAGCTGGGTCTCTCTAAATTGGAGAAAAAGAGACTAAGGGGTGACCTCATTAATGTTTACAAGTATGTGAAGGGTGGGTGTCAGAAGAGCCAGGCTCTTCTCAGTGGTATCTAGTGATAGGAGAAGAGACAACGGGTGTAAGCTGGAACATAGGACATTCCACATAAATATGAGAAAAAACTTCTTCACACTGAAGATGATGGAGCACTGGAACAGGCTGCCCAGTTGGGTTGTGGAGTCTCCTTCTCCAGAGGTGTTTACAGCCCACCTGGACATGTTCCTTTGTGACTTGGACTAGGTGACCCTGCTATGGTGGGAGTTTGGAATAGATGATCTTTCAAGATCCCTTCCAATCCCTAACATTCTGTTTTCAAAACAGGGTTTAATCACAGAATCACAGAACATCAGGGATTGGAAGAGACCGTGACAGATCATTGAGAAAGGAGGTTGTCTTTCATATGAGTGACTAGGTCATTGAACACAACATTCCAGCATATTCCTTCCAGTTTTGTAGAGTGAGATAAAAGTGAAAGTGAAGAACACAGCAGAAGCATTAGTTGAGATGCACACCGCATCCCTGGTTTTCAAAATCAGTAATTTGCAGTACATCCTGCACAGACTACACACTGAAACGAAAATACACCATGTGTTGCAGAGCTTAATCCAAAAATTACTTCCTCTTTACTCAAAGAGGAAATTGCTCTGATTGCTAAGGTAACTATAGCTGTCCAGGCACTAAAGTGTGTTCATAGACACCTTTGCAGTCCTCCTGGCATGACACAATTCAGTCAACCACCTCTTAGATATGATTTTGCCAAACCCAACCAGCAGTTCAACACTGCCTGTGAACTTGTTCACATTGCACTTTTGCAGCCTTAGTGCCCTGTTGAGTTCATACTTAACTGTGTGTTGGAACAAGGGCAAGTGTGGAGTCTTGAATCTGAGCAAGAACAACCCCAGGTACCAGTGTAGGCTGGGGTCTGATCTGTTGGAAAGCAGTGTAGGAGAAAGGGACCTGGGGGTCCTGGTGGACAGCAGGATGACCATGAGCCAGCAATGTGCCCTTGTGGC
>JAOXOE010000256.1:11347103-11382130 GCA_028565055.1 Phoeniculus purpureus | reverse complement strand
AGGGATGGGGACTCCACCACCTCCCTGGGCAGCCTGTTCCAGTGCCCAACCACTCTCTCAGCAAAGAACTTCTTCCTGAGATCCAATCTAAATCCCCTGATGCAGCTTGAGGCCATTTCCCCTCATCTTATCATTAGTAGTTTGGAACCTTGCTACAACCTCATTTTAGGTAGTTGCAGCGAGCAAGATGATCTTCTCTCAGCCTCCCACTCTCTGGACCCACTACTCAAGGTGCGGTCTCATGAGTGCAGAGTATGGAGGCACCACCATCAGCTCCCTACTCCTGCTGGCTACCCTGTTCCTGATCCAGGCCAGGGTGCTCTTTGCCTTCTTGGTCACCTGGGCACCCTGCTGGCTCCTGTTCAGCTGCCTGTAAACCAACATCCCCGGATCTTTTTCCACCAGGCAGCTCTCCAGCCACTTCCCCAAGCCTGTAGCGCTACTGGGGGTTGTTGTGACCCGGCTTTGTTAAAACCTTCTCTGTGTACCCACATAAGTAAAGGAATTGCACTGTTTATGAACTCACACGTTTGTTTAGACTGCACTGAAGTTTTCACATGTGGGAAGAAATCAACTTAATCAGAAGTTGATAGAAAAGTTGTGCAAACTATTTCAACTGTGTTTTCAGTGGTGATTAAAATGCCCTCATTCAAAAAGGACAAGTGGAATCATTTAGGTAAGTGCAGGTTGGTATCTTCACATGAGTCATTGTTAAAAGCAAGGGGAGAAATTATGTCCTTCTTACTGTCATGTATTAAGCCCATGAAAATAAGGAGTGAGATTTCAGGGCCAGATGAAGATGTATAGTGTCCTAGGCTCATTGCTTCAGTCATTATTCCTAGCCTTAGCCTGTGTCTGTGTACAATGACTGGTTCAGTTCTGTTTAACGTGGAGTTTCTTTCTCTTTATTTCAGACTTAGATCATGCAGTTCAAGAAGATCTAGCTGGTAAGTTCTGTCTCTTGTGGTGCTTTTGTATTTCCTCTTATATCAGAATGTGAAGCTTCAATTCATTTTTCTGATTCTTCAGGTATTTTCTACTTTTGTTTACCACCAGGTTCTGACAAAATCAAATCAAAACACAACATTGAGTACACACAGTTACACAGATCATTAGGGGTTGGAAGGGACCTCCTAGGGTCATCGAGACTAACCCCCCTGCTCGAGCAGAATCATAGAATCTAACGTCACACAGAAATGCGTCCAGATGGGTCTTGAAAGACTCCAGAGAAGGAGACGCCACAACCTCCCTGGGCAGCCCATTCGAGTGCTCTGTAACCCTTACGGTGAATAAGTCCATCCTCATGTTGAGGTGGAACTTCTTGTGCTTCAGCTGACACCCAGTGCCCCTTGTCTGACCCCAGCATGCAAGTGAAAAGAGATTGTCTCTTCCTTCTGGATTTATAGACAGGGATTAAGTCCTATTGTAACCTTCTCCTCTCTAGACTCCCCAGGTCTCTCAATCTCCCCTCATAAGGCAGGTGCTCCACTCCCCTGATCATCCTCGTGGCTCTTTGTTGGACTCTCTCAATCAGATCTCTGTCCCTCTTAAACTGGGGAGCCCAGAACTGGACACAATACTAGAGAAGTGGTCTCACTAGGGCAGAATAGAGGGAGAAGAGCCTCCCTTGATCTGCTGGACACACTCTTCTTGATCCATCCCAGGATTCCATCGGACTTCTTGGCCACAAGAGCACATTTGCTGTTCCATAGAAAACTTGTCCACAAGAACTCCAAGGTAGCTCTCCACAGAAATGCTCTCCAGTAGATCGTCCCCCAACCTGTATCAATTTATTTATTTATTGTTTAAATCATGGCCTTCAGGTTTGTGAAAGTATTGAGGTGATGGTGCTCTGGACCCTCTAAGTATGACTAAATGTTAAAATAATGAGAAGTTAGTTTTGTTCTGTATTTGTAAGTTGTTCTTTGCTTAGACTGGGATTGTTTTGGATTCAATTCTTCACTTCAATGGCCTTGTAAAGAAAGGAAGTAGTAAATGCTGGTAGTTTTCAGTAAATGAAGACTGAACTCATGGGCATTCTTTTTGACTAGATGGTTGTGAAGGTCTTCACAATGTATTTAGTGCATGAGATAGGTTAATTAAGGCATATTGAGTTAATGCTTATTGTTATAAATGCACTATAAAACCTTATGGTGACAGATAGAAGTCCATTTAATTCTAATAAATTAGTTCTGTCTTGAAATAACGTGGTGAGTGTGACAGAGCACTGGAAGGGGTTGCCCAGGGGGGTTATGGAGTCTCCTTCTCTAGAGACATTTAAAACCCGCCTGGCCATGTTCATGTGTGACTGGATCTAGGGGATCCTGCAGTGGCAGGGGGATTTGACTGGATGATCTTTCAAGGTCCCTTCCAATCCCTAATGTTCTAGGATTCTGAGAAGTAATCTAAAATGTCATTGTCACGGAGGAATCAATTGATTTGGTTTTTTGTTAACAAACTGTAACTAGCAGTGTGAAACATCTTCTCTTTCAGTAAATATTGTTGAAAGAGTTAGGAAAGTAGAGATTGTCTTGAAGAAAAAGGAGAACATTCACTGGAAGGTGCTGGGCCAGCCCTTGGAGAGCCACAATACGTTTATCAAACGCACGGACAGAGGTAAGCAGGACAGAGGCCCTGAAAAACAATTGACAGATGGTTTAACACATTTTGGAGCTTGTTACTCTCATTCAGTGTCTCCCAAGATTTTCTGTTTCTGCAGTCATACCTTCCTTTCTGTCAGGGGTGTTGTCTGGTCTTGTTGAAAGCTGCTCAGGAATTCTCCATGAAAGGAGTCACCTTACAGAATCACAGAATTATTGAGGCTGGAAAAGACCTCTAAGATCAGCCAGCCCAGCCCAGCACCTAACATCACCACTGCAGCCAGACCAGGGCACTCAGGGCCACAGCCAGTCTGTCCTTAAACACCTCCAGGGATGGGGACTCCACCACTCCCCTGGGCAGTCCAGTCCAGGCTCTGATCATTCTTTCTGTGAGGAGGGGCTTCCTAACATCCAAGCTAACCCTCCCCTGGTGCCCTCTCATCCTTGTGCTGGTTGCCTGGGAGAAGAGCCCAAACCCCACCTGACTACAACCTCCCTCAGGGAGTTGTAGAGAGGGAGAAAGTTCCCCCCTGAGTCTCCTCTTCCCAGGCTAAACACCCTCAGCTCCCTCATCCTCTCCTCATCAGGCTTTCTCTCCAGTCTCTTCACCTTGGAGGCAATTTATTGCTTGGCTTTACTTTGTGGGTTTGTTTTCTTCCATGATGGAACTGGAGGCCTTCCAGGCTTGTGGGAAGATGAAAGCATCATTTTGTGTAAGGTTTAGACTGATTATTCCATTTGTGGCTGCCTGTGTGCTTGAGATCCTTTCCACCTCAAATGGTGAGGAGACAGCGTATGGATTTTGTGGCTGTCTTTATAGTAAGAAATTATACTAGAAACAGTAGCAAGGGAACAAAAACATCCACTTGTGGCTGTTTCTATAGAGATAGTAACAGCTCCTATGCAGTAAGGTTGTTCAGCACAGTGCAACTTTCTAGCTGGAGGGACTTTGAGCCACGTGTAGATTTCAAAGCCACCTTGGAATAAGCTGGTGTGTCTATAAGAAGCAGTAAAATGTTATGTATAAGTTAATTTTTTGGTAGCACAACAGTGTTATCTTGATGCAGCACCAAGACAGATTACTTTGATCAGTGTGGTTCTTTTCACAGAGTCACTGAATGGCCAGGGTTGGAAGGGACCTTAAAGATCATCTAGTTCCAATCCCCCTGCACAGGCAGGGACACCTTCACTAGAGCAGGTTACTCAGGGCCCCAGACAACCTGCCCTTCAACACTGCCAGGGATGATGGGGCAGCCACAACTGCCTTGGGCAACCTGTTCCACCATCTCAGCACCCTCACAGAAAAGAATTTGTTCCTCATGTCCAACCTCAGTCTCCCCACTTCAAGTCTGGAACCCTTTCCCCTTGTCCTCTTGCTACCACCCTACCTTAAAAATGTTTGCACAACTATATGAATTAAAACATGCTCCTGGTGTTGCAGTTGTCCAGATTCTCAAAAGCCCTCTTGGTCCTCTGTATAATAATGCTCAAAAATTCACTGTTAGGTGTTAGCTTCCCTTCAACACATAAGGTGGCAGACTAAGTAAATATTGATCAGTGTTGTATACCTCTTACCAGTTCTCAGTTAGGGTGCTTAGGCCTTTAAAGATGAGAGACTACTGTGATACAGAAAAGACGATCGACTGTATAAAAGCACATCCCTGAGTTTCTGTTTGTCTAGGCTAAACACCTCCAGCTCTCTCAGCCTCTCCTCCACAGACTTTCCCTCCAGTCCCTTCCCCAGCCTTGTTGCTCCTCTGGACCTGCTCCAGCCCCTCAATCTCTTGCTTGATGTGAGTGGCCCAGAACTTCCTCTAGTATTTGAGGGGAGACCTTCCCAGTGCCCAGTCCAGGGGGCATCTAGTCCTGCTGGCCACACTATTGCTAATCCAAGCCGGGATGCTACTGGCTTTTTGTACCACCTGTGCACCCTGCTGACTCCTGTTCAGCTGGTTGTCACCCAGTCCTGTCAGGTCCCTCTGTGCCAGGCTGCTCTCCAGCCACTCATCCCCCAGTCTGTAGCTGCAGGAGGTTCTTGTACCCAAAGTGTAGGACCCTGCCCTTGTCCCTGTTAAACCTCATCCCGTTGGCCTCTGCCCAGTGACCCAGCCTGTCCAGATGTCTCTGATGGAGGGTAGGAAAACACTACAGATGGACACTCCCCCCCAATTTGGTGTCGTCCATTAAATTACTAAGGGAATCACAGAACCACAGAACATTAGGGATTAGAAGGGACCTCGAAGGATCATCCAATCCAATCCCCCTGCCACAGCAGGATCACCTAGACCAAGTCGCACAGGAACATAGACTTGATCTCCTCTCCAGGTCATCAGTAAAGCTGCTGAATAGAACTGTTCCCTTTAATACTAGATTTTTCTATGTGATCCTCTGTATTTAAGCAGAAGTACAGCCTGGATTAGTATATTGTCTTCTGTCTAGTGCTCATGTTCTCCCTCCTTATCTCTTTTCATGATTATGGAAAACAAAAAGAGAAAACCACCTGAAAAAACAAGAAGTGTGGGATGGAATGGCTTCATAGATCCTTTGCAGAATTGGATACCATTGACAAAAATCCAAGCTGAATATTAGTAACCACTGCTTCCTAGGTGATTATTCCACAATTTTTCTAAGAAGTCAGTCTCCAGTGTAGAATTTGTCCTGTTATGCAGAGAAGTGTTACAGGAGTTGGACTTCTGTGCCCCTAAGTTCAGATCAGTGTAAGTTCAGTGTGCAGAAAACGTAAGGTGAAAGGCTTCCTGAAACTGAGTTCCTTCAGTTTCCTGAATGCAAAGTTGCTGGCTCTAACACATGGTAGTTGCGGCTTCTTAATCGTTACTTCAGAAACTTTTATTTGGTAGGGTTTTTGGGGTTTTGTTTTTTTAAAATCCCTAAATGTAGAATTGACCATATGAGAAGATTTGCAGAAGAAGAATGTTCAGGCCTAGGTGTTTTATTCTACCTGTGGGCTTTTAGCTTGGCCACAGAGTCGACATGTTGAAGGCTTTTGTTCATTCAGTTTAAATAGGCACTTTCTGTTTCTGCTCAGAATTGTGTTTCCCTGCTCTAAATTGCAGTGTTTTCAATTTTGCTTCCACTTCTGTAGGAGCAAAACACCATGGTGAGTGAAGCATGAGCATGTGAAGCTCACAGCATGAGCACAGGAATAGCAATTAACAGCTCCAGATAATTTCCTTGTCTTTATCGGGTGTGCCATTTAGTTTTATGAAAATAAAATGATTAAGACCTCGAGCCTGGTAGTTCTGACCTCATAAATGAATCGATGCATTGATGTGTTCTGTATATGAAGTTAAATAGATCTTTGAAGAGAAGGGTCTTTGCTAAACTGCAGAAGTGCTTGGTACTAAGTGTGGTGCAAATACAGAGATTCTTCTTAATACTCCTTACACTTTATTCTGCATGCTGAGATTGTAGCATTTATTACTGAGGTTGTATGCAGGTGGTTTGCCTGTTTAGCTGTGCCCACACAGGAGCATTTTAACACAAGCAGAACACAGAGCAACTAAAAATGATCAGAGGGCTGGAGCCACCTCCCTTCTGAGGACAGGCTGAGCGAGTTGGGGTTGTTCAGCCTGGAGCAGAGGAGGCTCCCAGGGGTCCTTCTAGCAGCTTTCCAATCTCTGAAGGAAGAGGGCTACAAGAAAGCTTTTGACACGGGTGGTAGTGAGAGGACAAAGGGAAAGGGTTCCAGACTTGAAGAGGGGAGATGGAGGTTGGCCATGAGGAACTAATTCTTATTCTTTCCTGTGAGAGTGCAGAGATGTTGGAACAAGTTGCCCAAGGCAGTTGTGGCTGCCCCATCATCCCTGACAGTGTTGAAGGGCAGGTTGGCTGGGACCCTGAGTAACCTGGTGTAGTGAAGGTGGCCCTGCTTGTGCAGGTTCCTAGTGATGGAACAGGCTTCCCAGGAGGGTTGTGTGGTCTCCTCTGGAGACACTTAAAACCCACCTGGCCATGTCCCTGTGTGACTGGATCTAGGTGATCCTGCTGTGGCAGGGGGATTGGACTGGATGATCTTCCAAGCTCCCTTTCAATCCCTATTTTATGTTATTACTTGTTCATATGGTAACATTCAAGATTGTGTGTGTAAAGGTGGTGTGTGCAACCACCATGTCTCACCAAGCTCCTACATTTTATTCAGTCTTTATTTTTACAGCAGCCAATTTCAAATCACTGCAACGAAACTCTTCTTCCTAGTTACATTTTAGGAAAGCTGGGAGGAGCAGTCAAGTGCTGACCTGTGATGGCAATGACAACAAGCCTCTGTCTTGCAATAGAATGTTCTACTTGAGAGTTGAGGAGCGTCTTCCTGTATTTGCCATTTGCTGCTAAATTAACCTCAGCGCGTTTCTTTTCAGAATTAAAGCTACTAAGTGGTTGTGTTTTCAGCTGTGTCCTTTATTCCCTGAAGTACTTTCTCCTCGCTGATTTACACCTGCTTATGTTCTGCAGGCTCTGGCTGTGAGCAGGGCTGCACAGCTCTCTATTTTGTGGTGTTTTCATATCCTCTCTTAGGTGCAAAGTGATGTAATGATGCAGATAACACAAATGAGTGTGGCTGCTGTATGCTGAGTGCTTTGCCACAATGCTCATTGCCAGTGTAAGTGATGGGCTATTGCCCTGTCATAGCAGAGGGCTGTAGAGTGAACGGCTGATCTTACTCAGAGCTTATTGCCAGTGTAGGGAAAACACATTGCTCTGAGCTTCCCTAAGGGTGTTGGTAAAACTGCTACTGTTGTTTCTGAGCAAAGCTAAATGTTCCAGAGTGTTGTCATGTCCTGATCTCAAGAGAAAGGAGTGACTCAGATTCATGGATTCACTTGGGGTTGAATTAAGGAGGTTTACACCATAGGGCCCACATGAAAGTCAAAGTTTACTGAAATTATCAGATTCTGAGCTCAGAAGGCACAGAAATCACTGAAGTTGTGCCCAACTCAGAGAGCAGAGGTAGAGGAGAGAGTTAAAAGATCAGATCACCACTCAGGACTGCAGGTTCTAGCTCCCACTCCACCTCACTTCTTGTCTCCATAAATCTCTGTAGAAACTTCTCAGTTTCTCTGGCTGTCTTTGCAGTTTCAGCTTCATGGATGGCAGGGAGAGTGGTGATGGTAGGTGATCAATCCCTCTTTGCTTTCTCAGCTTCACAGGTCTTCAGTGTCTCCATCGGTCCTTCTGTCAGTCTCTTGTCCTGGCTGCAGGCTGGGGAATGCTGATGGTCCAACTCCCTGTACCGTTCAAATCCTTCCTTTTATCTCTACTACCTGGGGTGCTTTTCTTCCCCCCCAGAACAGTCTGGTGCATTTTGTTCTCAGGGTCTTAGACAAAGAACTGGCCGTCAGTCCTTGAGAGAGATGGCAGCTCACTGTGTTCTCAGTGCTGAAACAGAGTTGTGCAGATAGATTGGTAATGCAACCTGGCAGAGAGTGACAACCGGCTGAACAGGAGCCAGCAGGGTGCCCAGGAAGGCAAATGGCATGCTCTATCTCCTATTTAAAGATGTATAAAACCAGAAAGAGATTGAGGCTGCAGTGACAAGTAAACTTGTTTTTTTAGGACTCTTCTACAGAAAATGCAAGTTGGTTTCCAAGACGGACGTTACCCATGATACGAAGCTCTTCTGTTTTGTGTTGCCTAAGAGCACACATCTCCGTGTTCCCACTGGTCAACATGTTTACCTCAAACAAATCGTTGCAGGTAAGAAAGACTTAAGGTTGTAGCCATGGACATCAGTCCATTTGCAGAGAACTTCAGATCCATGACCACTAATTCCGTGGCTCTAGCTAGAAAGTCTGTGATTCCAGTATATCAGTCAGCACTGATCTGACTGGATAAATACTGCTGGGAAGCTGACAAGGTGGCTGGTGTTTACCCTTGACCTTTCTGGCTTGTCTTTCATCTCTTTCTTTAAAGCATACTCTCAGCAATAGTGGTGCAGCTCGTCTTTAAAGAGAGGGAAGCCCACGGTCCATGTATTCTGTGTGATTGATCAGGTCCTTTTAGTTGACATGTGGAGGGGGAGTATTGCAATCTTTTTGCCTTTTAATCTTAATTCAGAGGGATTTAGAGCTACCTTACACTCCAGTTGCATGTAGTGATGACATGAGGCTGTGAGAATCTTGCAAAGAATTGTTTAAGCTTTATTCTTTGAGATTTTGTAAGAAGTGAACTTGAAAAAACTCTGAAGTCAAAGAAATACCCTTAATACTTTTTTTTAAGGCTAGTTTTCAATGTTGTGTTGGTCACAAGTACTTGGCTTGCACTGTGCATGGTAGAGAGATTTCTCAGAAGAATTTTAAAATACCCTTGAACTGCAAACTGTTTTCTCCTTCTGCTCCCCACCTAACCTTCTCCCTGGTCATCCAACCTGAACTCTTAGCATTTGCTTCAACCAACCAGTCATCTGACAAGATAACACATATCAAACCCACCCCCTGAATATGACCCACTGATCCTACTAGCACTAATCCTACTACTCCCAGCCTTACCGCTCCCCTCGGCGGACAGCTGATGAATCACCAGCCACCTATCCACCCTCCGCTCATGATTTCTCCTCTTAATCACAAAACAGCTAATAATCCCCCTAGACAAAAAAGGCCACAAAGGAGCTATCATCCTAACATCCCTAACAACGTTTCTTCTCCTAGCTAACCTGTTGGGCCTTCTGCTGTATGCATTTACCCGAGCAACTCTCATTGAACATAGCCCTAGCATTCCCCCTGTGACTTGCTACCCTACTCACAGGCTTATTCAACCAACCTTCAGTATGCTGGACGGACTGGCACTCACTAACTTCTTGCTGGTGTCTGGCTCTTGCAGTCTTTCTTTCGGGCATCGTACAATAGCTGTTTTAAGCGGTAGTGAAAGAAAATTGTAGAATCATGGAATCACTAGGGATTGGAAGGGATCTCGAAAGATCATCTAGTCCAATCCTCCTGCCAGGGCAGGATCACGTAGACCAAGTTGCACAGGAACATATCCAGGTGGGTTTTAAACATCTCCAGAGAAGGTGACTCCACAACCTCCCTGGGCAGCCTGTTCCAGTGCTCTGTACCCTCACTGGGAAGAGGTTCCTTCTGGTATTTATATGGAACCTCCTCTGTTCCAGCTCATACCCATTGCCCCTTGTCCTGTCATTGGATGACACTGAGTAGAGCCTGGCTCCATCCTCCTGACACCCATCCTTCACATATTTGGAGACATTAATGAGGTCACCCCTCAGTCTCCTCCAAGCTCAAGACGCCCAGCTCCCTCAGCCTTTCCTCATAAGGGAGCCAGTCTTTACTCATAAGGGAAAATACATTCCCTTATGAATGATTTTTCACAGCGTGAAAAATCTGATATTTCAACTTAGAAAAAAAATCATGCTGTGTCCTTGACATTAAATGCAAATGTTGAGATCACAGAACATTAGGGATCGGAAGGGACCTCGAAAGATCATCCAGTCCAGTCTCCCCCGACACAGCAGAATCTCCTAGACCCAGTCACACAGGAACACGACCAGGCAGGTTTTAAACATCTTCAGAGAAGGAGACTCCACAGCCGCCCTGGGCAGCCCCTTCCAGTGCTCTGTCAGCCTCACTGGGAAGAATTTACTTCTCATATTGATGTGGAACCTCCTCTGTTCCAGCTGACACCCCTTGAGATTGTAGTGTTATCTAGATCTCTTCTTCTAATGCTTTGAATTGCTGAGTAGTTTAAAAATAGCACACTGTATATTGGCTTGAAGGTTTTAATTGGAAGTGGAAGACTAATAAGAACTGGTGTGGTGGCAAGCAACATGCTTGCATTAAAGCTTCTGATAGTGTTATTTTTATGGGATATGTGTTTGTTTGCTCTTTGCTTGGTTTGATTTTACTTTGCAGTAACTTTTCTGGCTGCAGCGTACTTTGTTCTTGCATTATTTCACCTACCTTTTTGTCTTCTCTCTAGGGACCGAGGTAGTAAAACCATACACACCTGTATTGCCTTGTTTGCCACTGGATTTCAAGGAACCATCTTGCCATGATGGTGCACAGATATATTTAATGATTAAAATTTATTCCTGTGGCCTGTTCACACAAGCTCTTGACCACCTACAAATAGGTAAGAATATATCAGGGATATTCATGGTTGGTTTTCACAGCAATTGCTTTACCTTTCCAGATCCACTGTCTTGCTGCTGTGATGACTTAGCAACTTGTGCATTGGGACATACTCATAATTTCTGTTTAAGAATTCCTAGCCCTTTATTCTCTGTGTCCTAAACGCATCAGTTTGATGATTAGCAGTTTGAGAGGGGTTCTTCTCTCCTTCGACTGTGCCCTGGTGAGACTGCATCTGGAAGATTGTGTCCAGTTCTTGGCCCCTCAGTTCCAGGAGGACACAGAACTGCTGGAGAGAGCTCAGTGGAGAGCCACAGAGATGATGAAAGGAGGGGAGCCTCTCCCTGATGAGGAAAGGCTGAGGGAGCTGGGAAAAAAGAAGACTGAGGGATGACCCCATTAATGTTTATAAATATGGAAAGAGTGAGTGTCAGGAGGATGGAGCCAGGCTCTGTTCAGTGTCATCTAATGATAGGACAAGGGATAACAGGTGAAAAAGCTGAAAAGCCCCAGGTCTCTCAATCTCTCCTCATTCCACTTCCCTAATCATCCTTGTGGCCCAGTGTTGGACTCTCTCAATCAAGTCTCTATCCCTCTTGAACCCAGGAGCCCAGAACTGGATGCATTACTCCACATGTGGTCTCACAAGGGCAGAGGAAGAGAAGAGCCTCCCTTGATCTGCTGCACACACTCTTCTTGATCTATCGCATGATTGCGTTGCAGAGCACAAGAACACAGTGGTGTTCCAAAGAGAACTTGTCCACAAGAACTCTGAGGTTCCTCTCCACAGAGGTGCTCTCCAGTAGGTTGTCCCCCAATCTGTATTGATGCTTTGCATTGCTCCTTCCCAAGTTAAGGACTCTGCCCTGATTCATATTGAACCTCATTAAATTCCTCTTTGTCCATCCCTATAGTCTGTCCCAGTTTTCCTGAATGGCTGCACAGCCATCGGTCTGGATCAGTAAGAGAATCAATCAGGCTTACAATTCTCTTCCGTTGTTTTTTTTTTTCATAAAGGAGACTATATTTCCCTCAGCAGTCCTGAAGGTAACTTCAAGAAGTCACAGATGGAGTCTTCAGAAGATCTCTTTTTATTAGCAGCAGGCACAGGCTTCACACCGATGGTTAAGCTGCTGAACTTCGCTCTGACTGAAGTTAGTTGTCTCCGGTAGGTGCAATTCTTATGTTTAATCCCAGGATAGAGTAACCCATAGGAAGGATGAAATGCAATGGGCAACCTTCAGCGTTAATGAAACAATTAACAAAACACATTGGCATTAAAGCATTTCACTTCAACTTAAGCCAGTAGTTGTTATGCTGTAGGGGAAGGTCTGGCACAGTCTTAGCACTAATTTACACATCTTCGGTTGTTGGCTGCCATCAACAACAGGGACGCATTTGCATTTTCGATTGTAATTGTTATACAAATTGGCTCTTCAGTAGGAAATCTGAAGGTCACTGGATTTTGTTTCTAATCTAGCTTTGCATTTGAGTGCCTTTTTGGGAATGATTTTTAGTGCAGATGCTGCTTTTAGCACCAGGTTAGTTTACAGCTGTTTAATTGTGGATTCTCTTTAATCTGTTAGAACAGCTCATGCACTTTTAGGGTGGTTTTCTCCACCTGCTAAGCAACTGTAACTCATGACGTTTTTAGCAGATGAGTTCTGCTTTTCACAGAAGTGTGATCCTGCTGTGGCCGGGGTTTGGACTCAATGACCTTTTGGGGTCCCTTCCAATCCCTAATGTTCTGTGATTCTGTGAGTTCTGTGAGCACAGCATGAAGTGTTTTCAAGTGTATAAGAAGGAGTGTGTTGCACATGCATTCTGTTTCCACTTGTATAATCTACAGAGGGGAGCATCACTTGTTCTTAGTCAAGTAAACAGGTTGGTTTGATCTGTTATGTCCTTCAGAACTCCAAGACCAGTAGTTCTGCTCCGTTTGATTGCCTCTGTAAAACTATAAGAGAGTATGTAATAGCTTAGCTCTAAAAGGAGCAACCATAGGGCCATGCTATGATCGTACAGCCATACTGTGGTGGAGGTGAGGTGTGCTTGCTTTGCTTTTAGCGTGAAAAAGCTTATTCTAGAATCTACAGCTTGTAGAATTTCTATATACAGCTTTGTATAAAAATCTGCTAAATGTGAATTATTGTAGGTTGGGAGAGTATAAAAGTGAGTAGTATACCTAAACTTTGTTTTCTTTAAAGCTGTTGCTGAAGACAGTTCAACAGACCTGCTACTGTCTTGTACCTATTGAATTTGGTTTCTTGTAATAGACATTAGTTTCTAATACTGGAGTTTATTGACTATAAGCACGAGATGGCTTTGGTTCGTTATCTCTTTATGAAGCACAATTTGAAACAGCATAGACTATAAATACGGAAAGGGCAGGTGTCAGGAGGATATAGCCAGGCTCTGCTCAGTGGCATCCAATGATAGGACAAGGGGTGTGAGCTGGAACAGAGGAGGTTCCACATCGATACGAGAAGAAACTTCTTCCCAGTGAGGGTGACAGAGCCCTAGAAAGGGCTGCCCAGGGGGGTTGTGGAGCCTCCTTCTCTGGAGATGTTTAAAACCCGTATGGCTCTGTTCCTGTGCGTCTTGATCTGCGTGATCCTGCTGCATTGCAGGGATTGGACTGGATGATCTTACGAGGTCCCTTCCAATTCCTGATGTTCTGTGATTCTTGCATTGTTTATTGTTCAGTAATTACACTTAATCCTGTGTACAGACAGACTGTACACTGTTTGCCTCTTCCAAATCATCCTGTATTCTAAGCAGCAAGAAACAAGTGGCTGACTGGCTTTGTGAATCCAAAAGATAAGTCTCAAAAGATAAGTCTCTCCTCTGACACAATGCTGTGGCACAAATTCACTGAGAGAATTTGAAATAAATGTATTTCTTATATTCTTGAGGAATAAACTAGCATGCCAGGTAATGCTAGTTGTGATAATAGGAAAGCAAAACTAAGGAGAGCATAGTATCATAGAATCATTAGGGATTGGAAGGGACCTCAAAAAGTCATCTAGTCTAATTCCCCTGCCACAGCAGGAGCACCTAGACCAAGTTGCACAGCTATTTCACAGAATCACAGAGCCTCAGAGATCGCAAGGGACCTCAGAAGATCTAGTCCAATCCCTCCACCACAGCAGGATCCTCTGCTTTTAAACGTCTCCAGAGGAGGAGACTTCACAACCTCCCCTTTTCGTATTGATGTGGAACCTCCTCTGTTCCAGCTCTCACACGTTGCCCCTTGTCTTGTCATTGGATGCCACTGAGCAGAGCCTGGCTCCGTCCTTCAGACATCCACCCTTCACATATTAATGAACGTTAATGGAGTCACCCCTCAGTCTCCTTTTCCCAAGCTGAAGAGACCCAGCTCCCTCAGCCTTTCCTCATCAGGCAGGCGCTCCACTCCCTTCATCATCTCTGGCTCTGCACTGGACTCTCTCCAGCAGCTCTGTGTCCTCCTGGAACTGAGGGGCCCAGAACTGGACACAATCTTCCAGATGCAGTCTCCCCAGGGCAGTGTCGAGGGGGAGGAGAACCTCTCTCAATCTACTCTGGTCCTATCACTTGTGACGAGGGGGAAGAGGCTGAACCTCTCCTCACTCCAGCCTTCTTTCAGGTAGTTGTAGAGAGCAATAACATCTCCCCTCAGCCTCCTTTTTTCCAGGCTGAACAACCTCAGTTCCCTCA
Source organism: Phoeniculus purpureus (assembly GCA_028565055.1). Taxonomy (NCBI): domain Eukaryota; kingdom Metazoa; phylum Chordata; class Aves; order Bucerotiformes; family Phoeniculidae; genus Phoeniculus; species Phoeniculus purpureus. Next base: position 11,367,732 of record JAOXOE010000256.1, on the reverse strand, counting down.
GCCACATCTCATGGGATTTGTGCTCTAGCCCCTTCCTGAGCCTTGATGCCCTGATGCCCAGAATTATCAGATCAGTTAACACGTATGGAAGCTTACTGTGGTGCAGATAGTGTTTATACCTGCTCTGTCTGTGAAAATTGACCCAAGTGGATTATTTTAGCTCTGTTCAAGAGAATTTCCTACAGGAACTCAATACTCGCTGTTAGCTGAGGATGCAGCAACATCTGTTTGGGGTTTTTTTTTCTAGTCAAGCGAGTTTTTCTTTCTTGCTGTGGAAGCTTATTCAGTGCTGCACTGACTTGATCTGGCATGGTGCAGATCCGTCTGCTGAGGTGCAGACATTTAAAGCTTCTGATTTCTTATTTCTGACTGTTCTCAGTAACTTAAGGATTTTTGTCTTACGTTTCTCTTTAACCCTCACTTTCTCTTGTGGGGAAAAATACTACAAGAGTGTCTTTATTAAAGACTAACGATTGTTATAATCTTGGAGTGCACATGGTAGAACACAAATGGACAAAGTTAAGAATGGCTCTGGCAGGGGCATTGGACTAGATGATCTTCCGAGGTCCCTTCCAATCCCTAATGTTCTGTGATACTGTGACTAATGACCAGTTACCTAAGGAAGCAGAAAGAACCTCTGTCTGTAGTGCTGGGAGAGCCCTGCTGCACCCCTGCACTGTGAACGCTGGAGAATCCACGGATTCCCTAGGCAGCACTTGCTGCAATGTAGCTGGCTTTTATTTGATTTCCAGTCTAGCCAGAGGCATCTTATTACCTTCTGCTGTTCTTTGCCTACGCTGAATGTAGAAAACAATTTGTTCTCGTCCTGCCTTGCTTTTGCTTCAGCCTTGTTTTCTCTCTTACATGCCAAATTGCATTTGGCCAGAGTATTACTTTAAAAAGAATATCAGCCCTCTGTGCTGTGTTCTTCCTTTTTGAGATGAGTTTTGCTCTTTGTTACTGGTGCTGAAAACTGAGGCACAGAGGTACTAAACAGTAGGTAGAGGGCTAATGCGCTTCTCAGTTCAGTATAGGATGCTAGAAGTTTATCCTTGCAGCTCCTTGATAGTTGTATCTTGTTCTGTCTCCAGCTTTTTATTCCACAATTACCACTCTGTTCACCTTTACTGTAGCATCCCACTTCTTGTCTTGAAAGGTGATGCTGTAACTTTTTCTACCTGCTCCTCTTCCTCTGTATTGAAATCTGTGGTGACTGTAAAGAGTCTCAGAATCACAGAGTTATTGAGGCTGGAAAAGACCTCTTAAGATCATGAAGCCCAGCCCAGGACCTAACATCATGATGTTAGGTCTGATTCAGGTGGTTGTGGCTCTTCCCTGCTATGGTAGTTTAATCAGTTTTGGGGTACCTTTGTGTACCTTTAGCGTCTAGTTCTCTGCCTTTAGTGTCCTGGTCCATGATGGCCATGTTGAGGCAATTCTGACCAACTCTTACAGCAGGTTATGACATTTAGAAGAGAGGTTACAAGTCAACCTGACTCTGTGCAGCAGGAAAGAAACTCTACTGGGTTAGCGGCAAAAACACTTGAGGATTGTGTGAGTAAAAGGCTTCTGTGTGATGCAGTAAGTTGTGATTATTTAACATGTTTTAAATACAGAAATAATCTGTAATTAAATTGTTCTTTTTTTAAGTACAGTGAAGCTGATCTTCTTCAACAAAACAGAGGGTGACATACTTTGGAGAAACCAGCTAGAGCAATTAGCTCTTAAAGATGAAAGGTATTTAAAAGTCTTATGGAGATCAACTTGTACTGTCCCAGTGGATAGGAGAGTAAGTCTTGGGGCTTAGGCTAACAGTACAGCTTTGGCACACAGGTTCTGGAAATTCTTATGTAAGAATTTAATGAGATCTAGGGAGTGGAAGTTGTTTTTCTGTCAGCACAGATGCATAGCAGCAGGGGTTTCACTTGAAAGTGTGTAATAGATGGTATTTTGTGACGATGTGTTAGGTGAGAGGGTTGTTAAGAGTGTCTGAGTAGCTTTTAGAAGATGAAGAAAATGAGCCTTAGCAATAGGAAGTAGATATGCAAAGAGAAGGGCTAAGTGACAGAGATGGACAGGTTTAACAAAGCCAGGTGCAGAGTCCTACACTTTGGCCACAGTAACCCCCTGCAACTACAGACTGGGGGATGAGTGGCCTGGCAGTGCTGGTTGACAACCAGCTGAACAGGAGCCAGCAAGATGCACAGGTGGCACAAAAGGCCAATGGCATCCTCGCTTGGATCAGCAGTAGTGTGGCCAGCAGGACTAGTGACGTCATTCTCTCCCTGTACTGGGCAATGGGAAGGCCTCCCCTTGAGTACTGGGGGCAGTTCTGGGTCCCTGACTTCAAGCAAGAGATTGAGGAGATGGAGCAGGTCCAGAGGAACAGTGAGGCTGGGGAGGGGACTGTCCTCTCATCCTGGCACTGGTTGCCTGGGAGAGCCTGACCCCCACCTGACTACAGCCTCCCCTCAGGGAGTTGGAGAGAGGGAGAAGGTCACCCCTGAGTTTCCTCTTCTCCAGGCTGAACACCCCCAGCTTCCTCAGCATCTCCTCATCAGACTTTCCCTCCAGGACCTTCCTCAGCCTCGTTGCTGCTCTGGATACACTTTCTTGAAGTGAGTGGCCCAGAACTGCCCCCAGTACCCAAGGGGAGGCCTCAAATGAAACGGTACAAGTGTTTCCAGAAGTTTGGCTGAGGACTCTTCACTGCCTGATCATTGAGCTACACCAACATTTATGTAAGTGAATAAGGGAACACTGAAGTCTGTGCTTTCGTATCTTCAGCGGTGCCAGCAGGTTTCGTTTAGAAGGTAAAATTTACTGCTGAAATCTTACCTGAGATGGAAAGATTGGGTTAAGTAATTAAATGCACAGTACAGGAGAAGTGTGGCTTGGTTTGACTGATAGGTAGACTAAGTATCTGTGAGACCTGATGCTGGGCAGAACAGGGAAGTAATCCCAGGAAACATCAGCATCTCAGTCACTAGTTGTTTGAGTAGCAAATTTCTGATGGAAGGCAGTATTTACGAAATATTCCTCTGTTTACCAGGTTTGAGCTTCAGTTTGTTCTTTCACAACCAACAAAGGACTGGATGGGTAAACAGGGCAAGATTTCTTCACCTCTTCTCTCTGAGTTTGTGGAAAGAAGCAGGAAAGATTCAAAAGTGCTCATCTGCATCTGCGGGCCAGTACCTTTTACAGATCAAGGAGTACAGTGAGTATCATAAATGATGGACTTGCTTCGACAATGATGAGTCTTTCAAACATGGCCTTATGTTTTCTGCTTTGCACCCAAGAAAGTTAATTAAAATAATAATAATAATAATAATAAAACCCCAACATCTGATAATCATATTTGAGGAGAGTATTTAGTATTTAAATATAGGGAATGTGTAAATTTCAAGAGCTGTAGTAAATCCTCCAAAGCTTTTTAAGAGCATCTATTTCACAGTGACTTTTTTTCCGTCAAGGTTTTAAATTCTGTTTTTAATGTGGTCTTAGAGTCGCAGAATGGCCAGGGTTGGATGGGACTTTAAAGGTCATCTAGTTCCAACCTCCCTCCAGAGGCAGGGACACCTTCACTACCGCAGGTTACTCAGGGCCCCAGACAACCTGCCCTTCAACACTGCCAGGGATGATGGGGCAGCCACAACTGCCTGGGGCAACCTGTTCCAGCATCTCAGCACCCTCACAGAAAAGAATTTGTTCCTCATGTCCGATCTCAATCTCCCCTCTTCAAGTCTGGACCCTTTCCCCTTGTCCTCTCACTACCACCCCTGTCAAAAGCCCTCTGCCAGCTTTCTTGTAGCCTCTTTCAGAGATTGGAAAGCTGCTCGAAGGTCACCTGGGAGCCTCCTGTGCTCCAGGCTGAACAACCCCCAACTTGCTCAGCCTGTAGATAGGTTGTGGAGTCTCCTTCTCTGGAGCTGTTTAAAACCCACCTGGATATGTTTCTGTGCAACTTGATCTAGGTGATCCTGCTGTGGCAGGGGGGATTGGATTAGATTTATCAACATTAAATCTCCTTTTTCCCAAGGTCTAGAGACCCAGCTCCCTCAGCCTTTCTTCATCAGGGAGATGTTCCCCTCCCTTCATCATGCTTGTTTGCAAAGGTCGACTTCATTGTGTATGGCTGAATAAAACCGGAGAGTGATGCTGAAGTTGTGCTCGTGGTGCATTTTGGGTTCCAAATATTAACTCTATGAACTTGATGTCTGACTTTCAGATACCTGAAGGATCTTGGCTACTCCCAAGACGAGATACACGCATTTACTGCATAGACCCAGCTGAGGTTATCGATGATCGTTTGTATAATTCACTCTTATTTATTTACCTTTGTGAAATGAAACAAGCGAGAAGCAATTTTATAAGACTTGAAAACTGTCACTCTTGGTACCAAACTGTTTCTTGGATTTACAAGGCACATCTTTGAAACCCTTTTATACTGTGTTTTATCTCAGTTTTGTAAATACTTTTGCTAAAACTGAAGTCATCCAGGGTGTTAATTTATTGTAAAGGCAAGCAAAAATGTATATTAGACACTGTGTGAGGTCTCTCTTGTTGTTAGTACATAAAGGTTCTTAAATTTGTGATGAACACTGATTTAAGTTTTAACTTGAAAATTAACTTCCTCTTTCTTACTGTAAAAAGTCTTAAGAGCAATACTGTCTGAACTGAAGTACTGCACTGGAACTCAGGTAACTGGTCATTGAGAAGTGTTCTTTTACATCTGCGGTCTCTGTTTGACTTTCCAAGTGATCCAGATACATTTTTGGCTTTCTAAACAAAATAATACCTTTCGTAAAATAGAGAATGTACAATAAATAATAGCCATTTTACATTACTTTATGCATCTTTATAAATGTGTTGTATGGTTTTGCAGTTTCTAGTATCACACAGAAGGCTTGCACGCACTTAGGATTCCACCTGAGAACTCGGAACAGGGGTACAAGAGCCTTGGTCTCCCACAAAACTCACTGATACTGAGCATCCCCTGTCAGGAGAACAGCCCCAACTCCTCAGCCTGTCCTCATACGAGAGATGCTCATGATCACATGAGGTTATTTGAATCAGTGGGGTTTGAATCACTGGGGTTTTTTACTCTGTTATCATGAGGCAGTGAGCTCCTGTCTAATAATTTGGAGAAAAGGGCAGCTAAGTAGCTACCCCTCTTCTAGCTGTTGTCAGTAATATCTTCAGGCACCTGTAGACACGTAACGCTGTTGGCATCCTCCTGTGGTGTTGAATGGGTATTTCTTCCTTCTGACAAGCCAGACCTGCAGTTGTGGCATTGATACTTCAACACTCTTGATAACTGTTTTAATAATATCCTTTGAAAAGGTTAAATTTCTGTCTGACAGTGACTGGCTTTGCTGAACTGAGCTCTCATCTCTTCAGTGCCCTCTCACATGTTGGACTTCAAGTCGGAAAAGGATCTGGAGGTCAGTCATTGCCTATGGGTGATAAGTTATTGCAGAAGAGACTGCGGCGGTGTCATCGTTCTGCCATCTCTGCTCTCAGTGCACCCAATCCCAACCTGTCTGTGTGTAGGAGTGCTCTAACCCTAGCACTTAGTCTTGTTGAACTTCACAGGGTCGAATAGATTTGTACTCTGAAGTACAGAGCTTCATGCTGCGGTATTTTGACTGTCACAAATTATAGTCAGTCGAGGTGGGTAATTCATTCTCGTTGTAGTTCAAGTGGGTTATTTTAATGAGTCCTCACTATGGTTGTGGTGGCATCTAGTTCTCAACAAGTACCTGAGGTTGTCTTACAACTTCATGGATTTGTGAGGACAAGGACTTGGGGGTGGTGGTGGAGCAGGAGTTGAACAAGAGCTGTCTGTGTGCGCTGGCAGCCCAGAAAGCCAACCATGTCCTGGGCTGCATCATAAGAAGCAGTAACAGTCAGTTGAGCGAGGTGGTTCTCCCCCTCTGCTCTGCACTTGTGAGACCCTTCCTGGAGTTCTGTGTCCAGCTTTGGAGTCTTCAACATCAGAAGGATATAGAGCTCCTGGAAACTCTCCAGAGGAGAGCAACTCAAATGAGCAGAGGGCTGGAGCACCTCCTCTGTGAGAACAGGTTGGAGTTGTTCAGCCTGGAGAAGAGGAGGCTCCCAGCGGACCTAGCAGCTTTACAATCTCTGAAGGAAGGGGGCTACAAGAAAGCTGGGGTAGGGCTATTGACAAGGGTGGTAGTGAGAGGACAAGGGGAAAGTGTTCCAGACTTGAAGAGGGGAGACTGAGGTTGGACACAAGGAACCAGTTCTTTGCTGTGAGGGTGGTGAGATGCTGGAACAGGTTGCCCAAGGAAGTTGTGGCTGCCCCATCACTGGCAGTGTTGAAGGACAGGTTGTCTGGGGCCCTGAGTAACCTGCTCAAGTGAAGGTGTCCCTGCCTGTGCAGGGGTCTTGGAATGAGATGGTCTTCAAGATCTCTTCCAGCCCTGGCCATTCTGTGACTCTGCTGGTTACAGTCTGTGCTTTCTGTTACAGAATAAGAGACCCATACTCGCTGGACGGTAAAAAATACCCCATAGTTATCCAATATTTGTAATTGATGCTTCTTTAGCTAGATGACCAGCTTCTGCTTTAAGCACTTGAATTTGCTCATCCATGGGGATGGTAATTACCTCAAAATGGGGTTTGTCTTGTGCTTTACTGGTACTGTTGCCTTGATAACATTGAATAGGACTTTCAGGAAGCCTTCACTTGATTAAGGTGACTTTTCCAGTAATATTTTACTCAGCAAAATGCTACACTACCCAGCTTCTGTTGCAGCTGGCCTGCACACCCAGAGTTACTGGCTGGGAAGAGGAGAGGAGGAACAGGCTCTCGTATGCTGTGCAGAGATCACAGAACATTAAGGATTGGAAGAGACCTTGAAAGATCATCCAGTCCAATCCCCCTGCCACAGCAGGATCACCTAGATCAAGTTGCACAGGAACATGGCCAGGTGGGTTTTAAACATCTCCAGAGAAGGAGTAATATCTTAGTTCCTTTCTGTAAATAGGAGTGCAAAAAATCTTGGTTTTAAATCTTGCTCTTCTAGAGTGTTTTCCTTGCACAGTATCTGGTTAACCTGGGTATGAACTCAGGCTGATTGCAGTGGGAAGGTGGTAAATTCATGTTCTAAGTCTCGTAAGTTTGCTTATCCTAGTAGAGTGGATAAGCTTTTACCCGAAGCACAGGAATTACTGTGAATTATGAATGCAGTTTTGCTGAGAACTTCTAAGCATGAAAATAGAGTTAGTATTTGGAGTTGTGTACTACTAATGAGGAAAGAGTTTTCTGCTTTTGTGGATGACTTTTCTGTGAAAGTTAGTTTTCTGAAAACTGGTCAGTTAGAAGTGAGACTGGATGTATTTAAAGATCATTTGGATGAGGTGTTGAGGGATGTGGTTTAAGGGTGAACCAGTAAGGTAGAGTAGATGGTTGGACTTGATGATCCCAGGGGTCTCTTCCAACCAGAGTGACTCTGTGACCGTGCTTGCTTTGATGCCACCTATCTTTACATTGCAGCCTTGCAGTACTGCTAGGTGTGCCTTTGACTGTGGGACCCGTAGAGGTCCCTGGAAACATTTGATGTCTTTCTTTCATGCTCACACAATGAAACACCAGGCTATGTGGAATTCAGGCCTCAAATACTCTTGTTTGCTATACTGCATTTACTAAATACAGTCTTTTGTAGCTTCCCAGCATTGTTAATTGCCCAGTCCCTGGATAGGGCTTCTCTGTGTGAAAGACAGCCATACCATGTGCTTATTGATGTGAAGACAGTTTTATAAAATAGCTGACTGTGGGCTAGAACACCAGATGTTGGGCTCCACTGAGGTGTGCAGCACTCATCTGTACTTAGTTTGATTACTTTTGCATAGATTCATTAACTCTTCAGAAGCCCTGTCAGGTTGTCTAATTGAGACTCAAGTCACTCTGTACTTTTTGTAGTTGTCACTTCTCATTCTAGACTTTATGCAATCATAGAACCATTATGGCTGGAAAAGGCCTTTAGCATCACCAAATCCAGCCTTCATCCCAACATCTCCCTAACCTCTAGACCATGGTGTCAAGTGCTCTAGTGACTCTTTGTTTTTTCTGATGCCTCCAGGAATGGTGACTCCACCACCTCCTTGGGCATTGTGTTCCTGTGCCCAACCACTCTCTCAGGTGTGAATCAGATCTCCGTTCATTCTTCTCTTCTCAAGGCTAAACAGTCCCAGCTCTCTCAACCTTTCTTTGTCTTCGGGAGTTGTACTATAAACAGGTGCCAGGCATATATGATGCCTATTTTCTAGAACCCTGTAATCTAGGAAACTAGAGACATTTTCTTTGCAGTATTTGTATTAAAGATGGTTAACACGTTACTGTAGGTGGTTACTATCATTACTGGCTATAGCTGACATCTGAGAGTAAGCTGTTCCTTGCAAGATCCTGAGGTTTGAATTAAGTTCAACAACCACCAAAATAAGACCCTTATTTGAAAGAATTTTACTGTCTTAGATTTGTCAATAGATTGAGAACAGAAGCTTTACTGCATTTCTGTAGCTATTTGCATCTGTCTAGTAACAGTGAAAGACTTGGAGCAAAGGAATCGATATGGCTCTGAAGCCACAGAATAATCCTGCCCCTTGCAGGATATTTCTAGTTATGGATCACATTTGTGTTATAATATTAGCTAAGAAAATAAGTGCTAATTAAATAATAGTACAATTTCCCTACATTTTTGCCACCATACTGCTGAAACCCAGTACTTTGAATGTATCAGCACTTAACTGTGTTCCTAACTGAAGGAATGTGTTTGAGCTTTGCTTCTATGACTGTGTCATATTTTACATGTGCAATACGTGTGTGACATTACCTTATTAAATGTTGTTGGGAAAGAAAAGCGTAGAAGCATCCTATTGATATTAATCTATGCTTTCATTTCCCTCTTAGAGATGGGAAGCTGAGGAGAGTGAGAGGGTGCATGTGGGCCTCTGTGGGGAAGCTCTAGATTCCATCTGCAGGCAGTAGCTTGTTGGCTTTTGACCAACAGTCTTGAATTGTGTGACAGCAAAGGCTGTTTAGGAGGAAGAGAAGCTCTGTCTGGGATATTGGATGCATCCTTTAATAGGCTTGGGTAAATGAAACTAAGTTTAGGAACACAGAAAAAGTCCTGGGAACTTGATTTGCTTTGATTGTTAAACCTTTTGAAGTGTGCTTATTGCTCTAAGGAAGGAAATGTGGAAAAGGTCAAGTATGAGTTAGGTGAGAAATACAACAGGAATTGCTTGAGTTGGTCATTAAATAAGACAAAAATGAGGTGTGGGAGTAAAAGCAACAGTATCACTGTGCAGGTGAAATGCCTCAGCATAAATCAGCAAAGATTGGAACGAGTCTATCCAAGAGGCATTGATTTTTTGTAGAGTTCCAATGCTGTGAAATTGATACCTTGCAAGAGATTCACATCCCAGTCTATAAGCCTGTTCTTGAAGACCTTGTAAAGAGTAAAGGTCAGTTTATCTGTCTCTGTCTACTCTGCTTAAGTATTTGTAACGCAACCATTACCATTGTGTCCAGGTAGCAGGAAAAATGATCAGTCTTACTGTCTCTGGTGTTGGGGAGTGTCTGAAGCCCTGCTACATTAGACTCCATCGAGTGACTGATACAAATACAACCCCACATCCTGGGAGCTCATGGTCTGCTGTTTGGACAAGGACAAGTAATGGGTGGATAGTGAGATGGGCAGGAAACAAATCTGTGCCGGTGGCACCTCCTTACAGTTGTAAGAATATTCAATACAGCCACAGGTGGCTGGAGACTAGATCTCTAAAGTGTCAGAATTATTTGAGAAAGGGACCTTTTTATTCTTCATGAAATGGCAGTGGGACAATATCAGAGAAATGCTCTGGGACCTTTCTAATGCTTCCTTGATCTGTTGCTTGCTTTGAATGTGGGAAGACAATGGGGGCCCAAAGAAGTGGTGGAGATCCCATCCCTGGAGGTGTTTAAGGACAGACTGGCTGTGGCACTTGGTACCCTGGCCTAGCTGATTGTGGTGATGTTAGGTCATGGGCTGGGCTTGATGAGCTCAGAGGGCTTTTCAAACCTCAATAAGTTAATGATTCCTTGTGTTTATTCATTCTATGAATTAATCCAATCAGGATGAATTACAGGTATATGTTGTGGGTTTGTGTCTTATTTGTCCCTCTTTATTTAAATAAGGTAAAAGGCCACTACTGTGAAGCAGATAACTGGTCTGGAGGGGCTCTGGGTACAGATACAGAGTCAAAACCAGAGCAGATTAACATAAACAAAACCTGCCAAGCTCATTACTTAGATCTTTGTAAAACTTGCCTTCTAATGTGTAGTCTTGTTTAGTATCAATAGCTGCTGCGATGAACAAAACAATTGAATAGGAAAAAATAAATGTTAACCCACACACAGAAACAATAGTTAGAAAGCTGATGAAAATCTGCAAGGACTGATTTTAGGCTGGTGTCAGAGTTCCACCAAGTCTGTCATTGTTGCTTGCTAGCTTGCTTTCCTTCTTTTGTTGTATTTTCTCCACACAGAGGCAGCCAAATATCCTGCAGAGAACATCTTTAGTTTTTGTCTGCATGGATGTGCATAGCTGGTTTCAGTATTTAATTGTCTGATATGTTTACCAGAAAATCCAGTAACTGTCTTAAAAGTGCACCTTTTGGTCCTCAAACTGCAAATAAGATATATTGGCTGTATTAACTGTACAAGTGCTTGATAGTTCCAAACTTTGCTTTAAAATGCAAGCAGCCTTAAATGATTTACAACAGAAGACAGAGATGATCCTTTTGTTTTGAGTTTTTTCTTTATTTTGGTTTATTCTTAAACAGGAGATCGTAGAATCACAGAACATTAGGGACTGGAAGGGACCTCGAAAGATCATCCAGTCCAATCCCCCAGACACAGCAGGATCCCCTAGATCAAGTCGCACAGGAACATGTCCAGGCAGGTTTTAAACATCTCCAGAGAAGGAGACTCCGCAACCCCCCTGGGCAGCCGGTTCAAGTACTCTGTTACCCTCACTGTGAAGAAGTTGCTTATCCCATTGATGTGGAACCTCCTATGTTCCAGCTCACACCTGCTGCCCCTTGTTCTATCACTGGCTGCCACTGAGCAGAGCCTTGCTCCATCCTCCTGATACCTGCCCTTTCCATATTTATCAATATTAATGAGATCACCACTCAGTTGTCTTTTTCTCCAAGCTAAAGAGACCCAGCTCCCTCAGTCTTTCCTAATCAGGGAGATGTTCTACTCCATTATTTTTGTGTCTCTATGCTGGACTCTCTGTCCAGCAGCTTTGTGTCTTTCTGGAACTGAGGGGCCCAGAACAGGACACGATATTGCAGATCTGGTTTCACCAGGGTGAAATAATGGGGGAGTAGAATCTCTCTCAATCTGCTAACCACCCTCTTTCTGATCCACCCCAGGATGCCATTGGCTTTCTTGGCCACAAGGTCCCATTGCTGGCTCATAGTCATCCTGCTGGCCACCAGGATCCCCAAGTCTCTTTCTCTTGCAGTCAGCAGTCTGGAGATCAAAGAAAATGCTATACAGCTCTCAGGTCAGGGCCAAATGCAAGTGCTCTGTCTCAGCATGTGTCTTCGGTGAAAATCCAGACCTAAGCTACCTGGGCAGCCATTAGCTGAATATGGGCAGTAGCTGCCTATTTGGGATTGTGGATACTGGTTCTGGTGACAAGTCCACTATTGATAGCTGGTATCACACTGGCTCACATGTGTTTGAACATGGTGCCATCACACTGAGTTACAATGTGGATCTGCTCTTATAAGACAACACCTCATCCTTATTGCCTGCAAGAGGTTTCACCGAAGCATCCCCTTGTGGCCTTAAGCTCTAGGCAACTGCTCAGTGCATGACAGCTCCAAGTTCCTGCAAAATACAGCATGTCCTCAAACTGGTGCAGTGCTCCTAGCCATGCCTTGCCAGCTCACAGGGGGAAATTGTACAAGTCTTTTCCCCATTTGCTGTGACAGGGAAATCACTGTTCCACATGGATTGGAAGCTATGTATGGTCCCTGATGCAATTCCAAGAACCTTAAGTCAGAGCCCAAATACCTTTGCCTGCAACACATACAGAGTAGAATTGCAAAAGGAATGGCTTTAAAGGGGTGTTTTATCTGATGTCAAAAACTTGTGATCTCAGTAGTAGCATTTTATTCTGTGAAACATGAGGCTGGGGGCAGCAGCTGGTGTAAATCAGCACCACTCCTTTCAAGAGACTAAGGAGTGCTGCTTTATATCAGAAGTGGCATCTTGTCCTGAGTTTTCAAATTAGGATATTATGCATAAACACATCCCCTCGATGGTTTGGGAAGTGCACATTTTGACCTTATTGACCTGCAGTCTGTTAGCAGTTATCAGCAATTACACACTTAATCTAAATGATAAATGGCTAATATTACAGATTGCATCTATTTCATCTCTTACTAGTTGTTTTCTTGCAGTAAAAAATATACTCTGATTTTTTGCAACTTGAACAAAAACTTGAAAGAAAAATGAGCAGAGATCAGCAGAGATCACAGAAATAGCCTGGTACTGGGTGTCAGCCCTTGTGCGTTGCACTTGTCTCCAGCAACAGCCTGATACAGCCACCCTGGTGTGCTTATCTTCCACTAATAATCTCAAGCTGAAAGGAGAGAATGTCCCATCTTGTCCAGTGAGGGCAATTCATTTTACTGCAAATTCCCCTAACCATAGTTGTGTGGATGGAGATCACCCTGCTTTTTCCAACCTTCACACTCTCTGTGGCATGAGGGCTGCTGTTTCTTTTTTTCTTGCCTTAAATGTTGGCCCCAGCAGCATGCCCTCACCCTGGCTGGCTGTTGGGCTTCTCATACAGTTTGCTTTAGGCAGTCTGCTGCCTACCTGGCCTTCTTCCCCCGGTGACCTCTTTGGCTTTGCTGGGGCATTTCTGCTCATCAGCTATTGACTCTGCAAAATTCTTAGGCTTCCTTTTCACAGAATCACAGAACATTAGGGATTGGAAGGGACCTCAAAAGATCATCTAGTCCAATCCCCCTACCACAGCAGGATCCCCTAGACCAAGTCACACAGGAACATGTCCAGGTGGGTTTTAAATGTCTCCAGCGAAGGAGTAATATCTTCATTCCTTTCTGTAAATGAGAGTGCAAAAAATCTTGGGTTTTACATGTCTCCAGAAAAGGAAACTCCACAATCTCCCTGGACAGAAGAATCTTACCAGAATGCTGACTCTCATCCCTGGGGCTTCCTGAAATTGCTGCTAGTGCACACCCTTCCTGATTTAATCTCTGCGGCAATATCACAGGATGAGGCAGCAGGTTTGTGGTGCTATGCTCCCAATGCTATTTTATGTTATATTGCTTGCAGTGGAACAGTTTGCTTCTTTACTGACTGTTAGGTCATCTTCTAGAAAGATTAATTTAATTGTTCTGAAATGTGGCTGCCCCATCCCTGGAAGTGTGGAATGCCAGGTTGGATCAGAGTTTTCATCTCTCTATTTTTCATGTTTCTGTTTGGGGTTCCAGTGAGCCAAGGCTTCACTGCTCTTGTGAAGATGTTCAGAGCAGGCGGAAGGTTTCATGCTCATAAAGTCTTATTTTTTTTTTTTGACAATTCTCCGGAAGGAACAGCATGGAGAGGATTGCACGCTTGCTTTAAGTACTGTAACCAATTTCTACTGGAGCAAGTATTGCTTCACATTACTGTGGTTGGTTTGTCAAATTATATGAGGAGAAGAAATTTTCGATCTACTTAACATATGAGGTATTATCTGAATACTGTCAGCACCATGAAGGTTTCTATTTAAAGACATCTCTTTAAATAAACCACATATCCTGCTTTGGGAGTGAGCCAGAGAAGAAACGATTGCTACCCAAGCTAGGTTCTGCATTATAAGCAGCTGCACTGAGCTCTGCCTCTTTGCTCACCTTGCCAGCTTCTGAGAGGTCCTGGGAATTAAGGACATTATAGATTTCCTCACCTTCTCTCTATGCCAACTGGGTGTACAAATCTTTCATGGATTGGGCTAGATGATCTTTCGAAGTCCCTTCCAATCCCTAATGTTCTGTGGTTCCGTGATATTCATTTGTCTTGCAACATGAATATTTAATGACTTAATGTATGTTAATTTAGTGCTGGTTTTTCCCTTCCAAGGTGATGCAGTTCTATTTGTCCAATAGACTTCTATTTGGAAAGTGTACGGTGTGCATAGAATTAAACACAGAGCAATAGTGATCATAAGTGGAGTTGGCATCAGCAGATTCTGTGTCGACCACTGTTTACAAGTAGATTATTTCCTTCTCTGTTATGTTTGTTTAGGCTTCTGTGCTGTTTCACTTTTGTACAAAACCTTTGCTCTCTAGGCTGTACTGAGTTAGCCTTTACCCAGTTGTTGCTCTGTTTCTCCTCTTGCAACCACTTGAGAGCAGAGAGTCATTAATATTAACCTGCTGATTCAAGCTTTTAAAGCCACAATGTTCATACGAGTTCAGAAATTACTGAATCTGTATTTACAATAAACACACACACTTGACCTTTTCATGACGTTTCCAAATTTTTCCTTGAGTGTCTCTGTGCAATTCTGGTCATTAGAAGACAGTACAAAAAGCTTCTACAAAGAATTTAATGAACTATAACCAGGGCAGTGTGGAGTCTGGCATCTGGGTAAGAACAACCCCAGGTACCAGTATAGGGTGGAGACTGACCTGTTGGAGAGCAGTGTAGGAGAAAGGGACCTATGGATCCTGGACGCCAGCAATGGGCCCTTGTGGCCAATAAGGGCAATGGCATCCTGGGGTAGATCAGAAAGGAGGTGGTTAGCGGATCGAAAGAGGTTCTCTCCCTCTGCTCTAGTGAGATGGCATCTGGAATATTGTGTCCAGTTCTGGGCCACTCAGTTCCAGAAAGACACAAAGCTGCTGGAGAGAGTCCAGCACGGACACACAAAGATGATGGAGTAGAACATATCCCTGACAAGGAAAAGCGGAGGGAGCTGGGTCTCTTGAGCTTGGAGAAAAGGAGACTGAGGGGTGACCCCATTAATGCTTATAAATATGAAAAGGGCAGGTGTCAGGAGGATGGAGCCGGGCTCTGCTCAGTGTCATCTAACGATAGGACAAGGGGCAACAGGTGTGAGCTGGAACATAGAAGGTTCCACATAAATATAAGAAGGAACTTCTTCCCAGTGAGGGTGACAGTGCTTGAACAGGCTTCCCAAAGGGATTTGTGGAGTCTGTGTCTATGACATTTAAAACTCTTCTGGACGTGTTCCTGTGTGACTTGGTCTAGGAGATCCTGCTGTAGTGGGGGGATTGGACTGGATGATCTTTCAAGGTTCCTTCCAATCCCTAATACTCTGTGATTCTGTGATTATGAAGCTATTCCTTTCTCTTCTGAAGCTTCAGACTCAAATAACTGGGTTAGAGTGGAACAGGGATGGTTTTCTTCCACCTTTTCTGCATACTCTTTTTTATGGGTGGGTGACTGTAGAGAGAGCAAGAGCTGATGGTCTTCTCTCTGGACAATTTATGTTGCTGAGGGCTGTGCCCAGAAGAGAAGTGATGCGATTTCAGTAACAAAGCGTGTCTTGAAGCATAGAAGGATTGATATGTGTGTTAGGTATCCACGCTTACGTTACTTACTTCTTAATATTTTAAAACTTCTTTTTTACATAATTTATTTAACCTTTTTGCTTGTAATCTGCCTTGTGCTTGACATCTATCCCCCTTTAGCTGACGAGAGCAACCAGGTCATTTAACTTCCATTTTTGGGCAGTTTCTGGATGAGTATTGCTGTCAGTTTTTCATGTGCCAGAGAGGCAAACCCCAGACAGTTTTGCTCTCTTTAAAATGTGCTTTCCCTGGTAATTACTACTTAAATATGTCATCTTGCATTGGCTCTCACGTTATTCTTTTACTTTTTCATGAAATGTTTAATTGGGTCTAAGTTTCACTTGATGGCACCTATTTTAATGCCACCGTATGCCTATGGAAAAGATGGGAAGACAGATGTTGTACTAACCTCCACTGATTGCTTTCTGATTGCCAGTTTGGTTGTCTTTCTTCAGCCATTTAAGATGACCATATGGGAAATCAACAGTGATGATCCTTAATAAGGTAGCAGAAGAAAGGTGCTTTGCCTACACGTATTTTCAGGGGAGGTAGAGGGATCTGAACCCAGGCAGAAAATCTGTGAAACTGCTGGAGCACACCATTCGTTTAAAATCGCTGAGGGGTGAAAAATGAACAGAAAGCCTGACAAAACATTTGTGCTGTTGCACATCCTGTGTGTAAATTAACCTGAGAAATGGAGAGGTCTGAAAACTTGCCATCACAGAATCAGAGAGCAATAGGGATCAAAAGATCATCTAATCCAATCCCCCTGCCACAGCAGGATCACCTAGAAGACTCACAGAACCTCCGATATTCCAGCTCACACCCATTGCCCCTTGTTCTATCACTAGATGACACTGAGAAGAGCCTGGCTACATCCTCCTGACACCCACCCTTTTGGTATTTATAAATATTAAACAAGTCATGCAGGAACATGTCCAGGCGGGTTTTAAACATCTCCAGAGAAGGAGACTCCATAACTCTCCTGGGCAGCCCCTTCCAGTGCTGCCATCCTCACTGGGAAGAAGTTCCTTCTCATATCTATGTGGAACCTCCTGTGTTCCAGCTGACACCCATTGCCCCTTGTCCTATCATTGGATAGCACTGAGAAGAGCCTGGCTCCATCCTCCTGACACCCACCTTTCACATATTTATCAACATTAATGAGGTCATCGCTGAGTCTCCTCTTTTCCAAGCTCAAGAGACCCAGCTCCCTCAGCCTTTCCTCATCAGGGAGATGTTTCACTCCCTTCATCATCTTTGTAGCTCTGCGTTGGGCTCTCTCAAGCAGTTCTGTGTCCTTGAACTGAGGGGCTGTGTTTTCTTGTCTTTTCATGTTACAGTTTGAGCAGCTGTATCTTTTTTTTTGTTTGTTTGCATGTAAAATGACAGACTAATTAGTCAGAAAGGACTTGGAAAGTTCATTAGAAAGAAGTTACTGGAATTTGTTCTCATTGAGCGGCTGGATCTGGCTTGCTATCTCTGGTTTTTGTTGTGTTAGGAGTCAGATATTTCTGTTCTAACACTTAAATTTCTAACTGTAGGACTCACCATATTTTTGTAATTCTTCAAATCATACCAAAATGTTTTGTGGCAGCTTGGGAATGCCTTCTTGACAAAGAATTTCATGTCATTGAGGAGATGATGAGCTTTGGTTTTGGCCAGCTAACTGTAGCATATACTTAAGTTAGATGTATAGGCTGCACTTGCAAAAGCCACCAGCTTCACTGGGCTAGAAAGTAAGGTCTCTATTTATCTGCTCAGTGAGTGCAGCACAGGCTGCTGTGGTGTCTTGGTGCTGTTAAAATCTTCTCCAGTGTGTTTCTACACTCTTGCTGCAATCTTTTTTGCCACCTTTGTTTTGGAATTCTTTACTTTGGTCCCCCAAAGAATTTATCACTAGCCCAGATTGTGCTATTTGATAAGGTGCCTCATCTTTCTCTTACTAGTCCTATTTTATGATTTAACAAAGACTTAATGGGGTTGTAGATCCAACTTTATATCATCTCTTGGCTAGAAGCAAGTCTTCCACATCACCAATTCAATTTCTTTCTCCAAATTCAGACCATTTGGATAGGTGGGGCAGTAATTAACCTCTGTCCCCTGTTGTGAAGTCCAGGAACAGCTTCATTTCATTCTGTGTTGTATCTGATTCTGAGCTAGGCTCCTCTTGGTTTCATCTAATGATAGGACAAGGGCCAGTGAGTGTGAGCTGGAATACAGGAGGTTCCACATCAATATGAGAAGGAACTTCTTCCCAATGAGGGTGACAGAGCACTGGAAGGGGCTGCCCAGGAGGGCTGTGGAGTCTCCTTCTCTGGAGACATTTAAAACCCACCTGGCCATGTTCCTGTATAACTGGATCTAGGGGATCCTGCTGTGGCAGGGGGATTGGACTGGATGATCTTTTGAGGTCCTTTCCAATCCCCAATGTTTTGTGGCTCTGTGAAGTAATGTTAAATGGGAACTTTTTTAGCACTCTTACAAGAAATTATCTAAGCCTTTCTCAGTGATTATTCTGTTTCCCCCTCCCCCTCTCTTGGCATCCAGCGTCTGTCATCTGCTCTGAGAATTATCGTCGTGATAGACAAAATATTTTTAAAACTGGGATATTTCAAGAAGGTTTTTATTTTATGGATCTTTGTCAGAAAGTCTGCATAATATCGCAGATTTCCATCAGCTGCCTGTCCTACCTTCTTCTGGAGTTTGCCATTTTAGGAAGCAGAGGATTTATGAATAACCGAACTGCCTGAATTTAGTAGACTTTAGTTAAAAGGAAGTCACAAGTACATTGTTATTACACACACCAAAACAGAAGCTACAGAAGTATTTAACTTGCAGCCCGTTCCATTTTCAGCTCGTAGAACTGTGGGGCACATTTTTTCATTCATATTAATTGAATTTTAAAGTGACCTTGTACATGTATTGATTTGAATTAAAATTTTCTACATCAAGGACGAGCTGGCACACATCCTTCAGGCAAAATATTAAAAAGCCAAGCGCTGTCTTACAGGATATCGACAGGAGAAGTTGAAATTTAATAGGAAAAGTTGCCTTAGAAAGGAAATTGTTGCCTTTTTGTCACGATTGAAAGGTGTCTGTTCTGTGTAATGAAAGAAGTTTCTTTTGAGTTGATATCGGTGAAAACGTGGGCATGTTTCAGTGCCTCATAACTAGGGACCATCTGGGTGAGCCTTCTCCAGAATCACAGAACATTAGGGATTGGAAGAGACCTTGAAAGATCATCTAGTCCAATCCCCCTGCCACAGCAGGTGAAGGAGCTCAGAGCAGAACTATCTGCACTACTGGAGCTCAGACTAGAACAATCAAATTACATTTTTACCAGGGCCATTGGTGTTTTTATTACCTTCTTTCAGATGATCTGTAGGGACACACTGTTGCATGACTGTAGGTGTAAATTACATTCCATACATAGATCTTTTCTGAGCCCAGACTCAACTTAGCTAGGTTGAGCAGGCATTGAAAGAAAATGATTCGCCGGAAAACATGATTTGTAAAATATGATTAAGGTGAATAAGAACATTAAGTCCTGAAAACAGTTACAGATCTTGATTGTGAGAGGAAAAAATAAACAGTGTCCCATTTATTGTGTGCAACATGGAATGTGCTTTGCCCTGAAAATATCTGTGGAACATACTTCTGGCTTCCAAATCTAACAGCATTCTCCAGCCTAGTGACAGGCTGTTGTTCATTCTTTGTGCTACTAGCCTCATTCTTTCAGTGTTGTTAAAATGATGAACTATAATTTCTGAGCTACACATAGTTTTACAAGATTTCGACTTCTGTCAGACATAACTAATGATGTAGTCCTACAAAAATCACCTGAAAGTCCCAATCTCTCTTCCAGCCAGTATAAAACCCCTAGGAATCCCACATCAAAACAACAGCCAGAGCACAGCAAGAGCTATTGCAGACAACATCGCACTAACCCAGCACAAGCTGCAGTGTATTCCATTGCTCATCTGTGTTACCATGATGCCTTCATACCTCTGCTCCTGTAGAGCAGGCGCAAACCATTGTCTAAGCTGAGTTTGCAATAGTAGTGCCTTCCTCAGGGGGCTCAGACTTGGGTATCCATCTGAGGAGGAGTTTACACAGCTCCTCACATGTGGGAGACAGTGCAACCCTGCTTGTTCGACATGCGAGAGAGTGGGTGATGGTGGCAGCTGCTCCCAAGTCAGTCTGCAGAGTTTGACCTTTCAGTATTGCAGGGTGTGTGATAGTTGGGGTCTGGGTGGCTTTGGTGGATTCAGAAGGTGTGGAGTGAATCACTGGAAAGGTATGAAAGAAGGTGACCTGAGGAAAAAGCAATGAGCTGATGTAGAAGCATTTTGAAAGCATTTGTGCAGGTAAATCTTGTGGGGAGGTTTGAAGCCAGCAAGAAGTCTATTCAAGCAAGCTGGAGTGCCAAACACAGTGTTTTATAGCTGCTTGTGTTCCACTGTTTGCTCTAAGGATTTTCAGGAACATGTTCCCACACAAGCTTCAGATAAATTTCATCCCATTTTTTTTCCTACCTGGCAGCAATGTGAGAAGGGAAGAGGAAAAACATGAGCATCCACTGAAGTGTGAGAAGGAGATGGAGATAAAAAATATTAAAACATCAAGCTGGGCCTGGTTGTACAAAGGGCAGCCTTGAAGTCTGTCCTTGACTCTTCCCTTCTTGTCTCCCTGTCCTCTCTCTTGCTGTCAACTTATTTCCTGTTGTTTAGACGCCTCTCCTAGAGTCACTTTCTTCATGTCCCATGGAGGTTTCATCACTTCTTTTAAGGGTTTGTGCCTGTTCTGCTATAGAATGATAAAATAAACAGAGATTATAAAAATGTGAAGGGTTAGTGTCAGGAGGATGGAGCCAGGCTCTTCTCAGTGTCATCTAGTGGTAGAACAAAGGGAAATGGATGTAAGCTGGAACATAGAAGGTTCCACATCAATATGAGAAGGAACTTCTTCCCAGTGAGGGTGACAGAGCACTGGAA
>JAOXOE010000256.1:11333535-11347003 GCA_028565055.1 Phoeniculus purpureus | reverse complement strand
GACAGAGCACTGGAAGGGGCTGCCCAGGGGGGTTGTGGAGTCTCCTTCTCTGGAGATGTTTAAAACCTGCCTGGACAAGTTCCTGTGTGACTTGGTCTAGGTGATCTTGCTGTGGCAGTGGGATTGGACTAGATGATCTTTCAAGATCCCTTCCAATCCCTAGTGTTCTGTGATTCTGTGCTATGGAAGCTTCCTGCATGAAGGTAGTTACCTCAGAGGAGCAAAAAATCATCTAGTTCATATTAACTGAAATATTCTCCATAGTTCCCTGTGGTCAACAGCTGGATGGTAAGACATCAAGACTACATTAGGCAGCTTTCTAATTAAATATCTTCACTGCATCTAAAAGGCACAGTGACACTTCCTTGTGAATAGAGAGGGCGCACTGCAGTCTATTTATTGCAGATACCGCATTGCCCCTCTTATGCAGTCCTCGAAGTCTGTTGTGAGAGTAGGATGTGAACATAATGTGTTGTTAAAAGTAACAGTTGGCTCTGATTTCACAAAATGTCGTCCTATTTATTTTAAGTGTCATGTAATTATCAATTCATTTACTACCTATTGTAATGCCATGAATCATAATGAATGTATTTGCATAATAGGTAGTATCACATGAGTTTAGTTGTAGTTCAGTATTAGCTAAATGTACCATGAAAACAGAATGTTTCCTGTAAAGTTAGGCAGAAGCTGCTATATAACCTGTCTCATACATGGGGTGTCACAAATACTGAGAGGTGAAAGTGCTGTCTTTGTGAACTTGCTCTCAGAGGGAACTCCTTTGCAGCCCTGAGCACCATCCATTCTCTCGCTTGTCTCCAGCCCCGCAGCTGAAATGCTCTTTGCCTCTGCCAACTTCATAGATGAGGAAAATCTGAAGAAAACCTCAGAAACCTTCCTTGCTTTTTAGCTGATATGGCAGTCCTCTGCTTGCTCAAGTGATGAGGCCCATCCACCCAAAAGACTGATTTTACTGCTTAGGTGAAACTCGAGGACCTGAAGATGCTGTGCTGGGTAACTGAATTGAGGAGCAATCACAAAAGTCCTGCATCCAGAGATTGCTTTAGCTTTCGGTAGGCTTCTTTAAAAGTCCTTGTTTTCCAGATGTAACTTCTGTTTAAATAAGCAGATTGCTAAAATGACACATGCTCCTTACTAGAGCTGGAGTCAGCTCTGCATTGCTGTGTTGGGGAGTATGGTATGAGCAGGTTCCCAGCTCCGCAGTGATGTGATGTGCTATAGTTATTCCCAATTTCTAGACTGGTTTGTGCTCTTCACTGATTACTCATAATCTCAGACAGTTTTCTCTCCTTCACATATTTAAACTAAGAATAAGCTCTCTTTCAAAACCCAATCTGATCTGTTGCTATGTACTCTACATGCAGGCACCTAGCCTGATAATTGTCAGGGTGAGTACTCAGCCATGGTTCAGAGGCCAGTACTACTTCCCAGTTAGTCCATTTCGCCATCTCAGAGGTGCTTCTCCTATCCTAAACACAACCTGCTGCCCCCGGTCTCTGCCTTGTATCACATGAAGAATTATGCAAGCAGAAATGAAACATGCATCACTGTGCTTACAGAAAAATGATTTACTATGATTTCAAGATGTGATCTTGAAATAGTTGATTGGTTAGAATAACCCAAATGTGAGAAAAATCTTGTTTCGGAGATAAACCTTAGCAGCTCCTACCTCTCATTTGGTTCGCTTACAAGTTCAACACGTTTTCTGTTGCAGAAGCAAGACTTGCTTATGCACTTGCCTGAAAATGATTGCTGTGTGAACTGTTGTGTCTATAACAGCTGTGTGTAATCCCACTTCCCGCTTTTTCATGTATCCCACTTCCATGCAGGATATGCGAAGCTTACTTGCTGGCTAGTACAGTTGATTTTCACTTGTTGCCTGCAAGTTAGATTAAGGATATTGAAATTGCAGAGGATAGAACCAGAGCTATTTTCACAAATACAGTGTAGTTTCTGGCACTTCAAGGATTATTTAGTTTGATCCACGTTCAGGAGACAACACTGCACTGGCAAGCTGACACAGTTGATAACACTTAATTTGTTTGGACTCATGTCACTGTTGCCTTTACAATGTGACAGGAGAAATGTATCGCAGGAATAGAAGTGATGCCACGTTTACACAGTACTACAACTCTACGGTTGTTTAGGGCAAGATTTCCTCCTTGATACACGTTTATGCCTAAAGCTGTCCTTTCTTAGTTAGAGTTCAGTTTGGCAAGGTGGGAAGAAAATGAGCAGTAGAAACAGTGTGGTTCCAGCACTTCAGTGTCCTCCTTGTAGTGAGGGTCCGAGAACTGAACACGATTCTAGAGATGTGGCTTTACTACTGCTGAGTACAGAGGGACAGTCACCTCCCTACTCCTGCTGGCCAGGATGACGTTGCCTTTCTTGGCCACCTGGGCACACTGTTGGCTCATAATCAGGCAACCGTCAATCAATACATCTCTTTTTGCTAGGCACCTTTCCAACTGTTCTCCCCCAAGCCACTAATGTTGCATTGGATTGTTATGACCCAAGAGAAGGACCCAGCACTTGGCTTTATTGAACATCATACAATTAGCTTTGATCCATCCATCCAGCCTGTCTAGATTCCTCTCTGGAGCCTCCCAATCCTCAGGCTGAAGGAAACGCTCTCACAGGTTGGTGTCGTCTGCAAACTTGGCTCTCTGTTAGGCAGGCTGATCTTCTACCCCACTGACTGATTTTTATGGCACATGGGTACAGCTTGTTCCTGCGCTTTGAAGACTCCCTTCTCAAGGAAAGTCCAGCCTTTATAGTCTCCTTTATTTTTCAGGACTACCTCCAAAGTACTCCCTCACTTAGTCTCTTAAACAGGTCAATGTCTGCCCTTCAGCGGTCCTGTCACTCATTAGGGATTAGAAGGGACCTTGAAAGATCATCTAGTCCAATCCACCTGCCACAGCAGGACCACCTAGACCAAGTCGCACAGGAACATGTCCATGGGGGTTTTAAACGTCTCCAGAGAAGGATACTCCACAACTCCCCCTGGGCAGCCTGTTCCAGTGCTCTGTCACCCTCACTGGGAAGAAGTTCCTTCTGATATTTGTATGGAGTATGGAACCTCCTATATTTCAGCTGCCCCTTATCCTATCACTAGATGACGTTGAGAAGAGCCTGGCTTCAAAGCACTTTTAAATTCACTGTGTGTTTTGAAAGTGCCTTTTCCATCTAATGCTTTTTACGCTTGAATCTCTAATTTGTGTGTTTTCTGCAGAAAAATTCAAAGTTTGGGTTTAAAAAGTCAAAAATTGTGAGGTACCGCAATGGGCTGACCAGAGTAGTGGCTGAGTCACCATCCCCGGATGAGTTTCAAAGATACTTAGATGTAGTGTTGGGGGATCTGGTTTAGGGGTGAACTTGTAGAGTAGGGTTGATGTTTGGAGTCTATGATCCCAAAGGTCTTTTCCAACCTGAATGATTCTGTGATTTTTTTGTCCCCTCCTTCCTTTTCTTTCCACCAGAGACTTCTACCTTCTCTTTGCTTCTCTAAACTCATTGTCTGTGTCTGTATGTTGTGGGGTGATTTTTCTCTGATACGTGGTGGGAGGAGTGAATTAAAATATCTTGAGGCCTTTCTTCTCCAAACTGAGTCATTTGTTCCATTGCCTGCACACTGATCAGTGGTTTCATTAAAACCTCCCTTTGTGTCAGATGGCAGCTCTTCGTTGAAATATGATTGGTGTCTCTAGCCCACAACATCAGTGGTGACCCAAGTGGGATTCACAAGGATCCAGACAAGGACCCACAACACTACACACTACTACTGCTATGCCTTTACAATGCAGCAGCTGTTAGGCAGGTCAAGCTTGACAAATCTCACCTTAACAGTGACCCTCATAGTACCTTCATAAAATTATATGAAGGATGTTTACTTTCCTGCCTCCCTCAAGTTTCTATGCAGTGCTATTTGTAAATGGCAGGAAGAATGGAAGTGCATAGGAGATGCATTGCTTGCCTGCCTGGTATGGTTTCTTATTCCTAATCCTGTAGCTGCTTACAGACATCTCTTGTTTTATGTTAGTTTTAGTCTATGGGTGGCAGTCGCTTGCTGAATTTCTTGTACAGGGCTAGCACTAGGCTTATCGAGCGTGCTGTTAGGAACACACATCAACAGACAATCAATAAAATCAGAGCTAATTACATAATGTGCTTTTTTAGATCTGTCTACAGCACAAGCAGATGTTAAATGAGAGCTAATAAAGTGTGCTGTTCTTTTAAATAAGGGTATGCTTGCGATTTCGTACTGGACAAACCCTGCACCGCAAAGGTGATTCCTATGGAGGTCTGAATGCATGACAATGATGAAATAATCATGCAGGCAGGGCATATTTGAGCTAAATGTGAACAGTCACTACAGATCCTGACAAAATTTCTGTTGTTATTGGAAAATGAGAGAAACACCAGGCAAAGACAGCCGGAAGTGCAGCTAGCAGGCTCCTTAATAGAGGAGCAAAAGCCCCAGCTGTTCACGCAGGTTTGCATACGTGTTCTCTGAAAATTCATTGCTTGTCTAAACAGTGGTTCTTTTGGTGTAGAAATGTTGCTTCTTTACTTAACTTTCATTCAAGAAGGGAGAATTTAAACCGTGAGTTCTACTGCAAGGACAGCACAGAAAATACATGAAGCGACTTCTGCCTCTTTTATTTTTACTTGCCCTGCTAAAAATGTAACAAACACCTTTACTGCTGGGAGATAGTTTAAGTTTTTTGATTTCTTTATAGTTTTCAGCAATGATAGTGACAGGCAAATCTCAGTGATTTGGGGCTGCATCTCTTTTAGATGTAGCGAGTAATGGGCACTATATCTCAAAGCTGGCTGGTGGGCAGAAAAGCCAGTGAGAACTAAAAGGGGAAGAGAATCCTAAATTCCCCTGAAGATCCGAAGAGCTTTGTCACGTTAACTTTTCTTTGCTATTTCCCGGGTGGTTGCCTTTCATCACAATCAAGGCATCACACACAATAACTAATCAGATTCAGAAACCAGAAGTGCTATGAGGATGCATTTTCATAGCAAACAGAAGTTCAACATCTCTTTCTCTCTGTGCTACAGGGTGACATTTTTAAATGCTCAAAGGTCAATGAAGGTCTCCAAATCCTGATGAAAGTCTGTGAAAATATGATTTGTGTTTTGCCCTAATTTGCGTTCCTTGTGGTGATTAAAAAAAGCTCTTACCATAATTTATTTCAGATCTGGTTTTGAATTTGCTAGTATGTGTCAGTCAGTGCCACTCAGAAAGAATCCCCTCGAGGAACTGCACCAGCAGAGCTGAGGGCAGATGCCTTCCAGTAATTATATTTTATTTAAGCCGAATACAGTCTTAAGATTCTGTTCTTGTGTGCGGCCATATAAATGCAGCCGCTTGGGTTATGTTTCTTCTAATTTTGTGATTACATGGGTTTCAGGAATTGCCTGTATCTCCCGTTATAGTCTCTTCATGCATGTTAGAATCATTTGAATGCTTCAACTGCAAATGCCTGTTGAGAGAGAGAACTCGAGAGTCTTGGAGAGCTGAAAACCTCTGAAAAGAGAGTTTGGTATTTTTCAAGATTATTTTGTCTAGATGATGCTTCTCCTGGAGCAATGTTCAAGTCTGAGAAAGATCTACTAATGCACTGTGCAGCTGGTGATCCTGCTGTGGTGGTGGGGTTGGACTAGATGATCTTTTGAGGTCCCTTCCAGTCTCTAATATTCTGTGATTCTGTGAAATCTCTGTAGTTAGATGCATGGACTACTGCTCAAAACAGGAGCTCAAAGACTGAAAAATAGCATAGTGCGTTCAATTTTGTGGCAACACAAACCACATACATCCCAATTAGAAGAGAACAGAAGTGGAGTGAGATGATGGCTCATTGACTAGTGACAGGAGGTGAGGATGGATGACAGTAGGTGAAACTTCACCTTGCTGTGGGGAGCCTACACCTTGCTGGAGATGAACTAAAAAATAGCTCAGAGGGATTTCTTTCAAAACACAGCTGTTAGATGACACTGGTTGACAATCCAATGCAAAACACTTAGTTATGAAGTTCTTTACCTTGCTGTTCTGTAAAACGATTTGTCTGTCAAGTACTCACTTCAGTAGACAGATGCAGCATAATAAACTTATATCCCTCTGATAGCAAATACTTTTGTCAGCTACAAAAGTAGTTCGAAGTTGTTTTGCAAAATGGAGGCTGTTGAAAAGTTTTTGACATGTTGACACAGTAAAGTTGGTTGATTTCAGTTCCAGGAGTCATTACCCACTATACAAGTAGCAAAAGCTCCAGTTGCATTTATTAGGAGCAGGGTTTGACTCCAGTTTACTTGTTATAAATGTTAAATATTTTGGTCATGTTGAAAGCTAATAAAATTGCAGCTGAATGAACAAGCCCAGTAGGTTGCCATACAAAGACGTAATCTCACCCTCACACAGAAGCTGTGTGGGATTTAATGGAGAATGATTAGTCTTGAATGGAGAATGATTAGTCTTGATATTTATAGGAGTGTACTCTGTACCACTGGACTGGCATGGAAAATCTCATATGAAGGCAGCACTCTAGATGTGAAATGGAGCAGTGTCTTTAACCTCTGAAATCAAATCCTTTGATTTGTGGACTTAAGTGTGAGGTTTAGTTTGGACATCAGGAAAAAATTCTTTGTGGAGGAACTGGTCAGGTACTGGAATGGGCTGCCCAGGCTGTGGTTGAGTCACCATCCCTGGATGAGTTTAAAAGTCACTTAGATCTGGTTTAGAGGTGAACTTGTAGAGTAGGGTTGATGATTGGATTCGATGATCCCAAGGCGTTTTTCCAACCTGAATGATTCTGTGATTCTGATTCTATGACCTTTGTTTATTTTAAATGATACTGTGGAAAGGTGTTGGAATTGGCTTAAAATTTATCTTTAAGCATCATCTCACATGCTTTTTTTAACCAAAATGAAAGGGCTGCATTCAGTGTATTGATTTCAGAAGGATATGAGAGGAGTAAACACCTATATTTCTGAGAGAGAAATGGCAATCACATCTTAAAGAAATGAAAGAATTCAACCCTTTTCTCACTCATCAATAAGCAGTACAAAAAACGCTTGAAGCCATAGTATTTCTAAACCTACATTTTCCTGTCTACTCTTGTAATCATCTCTCATTTCCACTCCAAAATTGAAGCAATTATAAAGATATTTAATATATCTAACAATAGAAACAGTTTGCCTGAGTTCTGCACAGCAAAGCTCAGCATGCTCTGTGCAAGGGATGCATTGAGATTCCATTGTTGGAAATTAAACTCCCTGCTGATTTTTATCATAGATAAGATAAAGCTAAAGCTAAGAAGCTTCAAGTCATCTATATGATTCAAATCAGTTAACTCAAACATTCAGAGATAGTATGTATTTAATATAAAAAGAATACTTCAAAATGTATAGTTTCTTATTAGTATTTTTCTTCTGATTTTGTTGTTAGTGCTAAGCTATGAAACTGGGCTATTAGGAAACAGAGTCTAATTACTGTGATTTTGTTTAATCCAGAGGAAAAGTCAATTTCTGTCCATTATAACTACTGCAAATAGCTGTGATTTTTCTTTAAAAAAAATAAATATATATTGTTAAAGACACTACTCAAAAGGGATTCTGACCACAACTGTGTGTAACCTACTTTTTCTTTATTGACTGGCTGCTTTAGTCTGTGTTGACTTAACTTCTGGGGTCTCTCCCAGCCTTGCATTATGCATTGAGATTCTGACTCAGAAATTGAAAGGACAGTTATGAAACCACATTATGGATCAATTTTACCACAAGCAATAAATTGGTCCGAGCAAAACTCAGCTAAACTCCAGAGCAACTTGTTTGCTGTTATCAATGCCTAGTAAATAATTCACGTGACTCTAATTGCCATCATTAAGGCGAATAAACTATTTTTTTCACCTTGACATGCACATCTGGTTTTAAAAGCATACACAAATTTCAAAGCTAAAAGGGAACACCACAATCTAATCTGATCTTGTGGTTAAAGAAATACAGAGGTACTCTTTCCAAATGCAAAGATTGATTTCAGTTGTGCCTGTTACGGCTTGAGTTTCAGAGTCAAGGGGCTCAAGGGATCTGGAAGGGAGCTCTGCTCAGTTGCAGCCCAGAGCAGTGACCTCTCTGACTATGAATTTTTGCTGAGATGGACAGTATTGTATCCCATGGCAGTGGCATTCCTTGGTGAAAAGGTGAAAAAGCAAAGTACAGCAAATGGCTTTTGGAAAAGTGCAATAGGAGCTTTAACACAACAAAACAGAAAAACACCTTTTCCTGTGGGTCAGCAGTGATTGTGAGGGCCTGCTTTTAATTTTGCATAAAACCATGTGCTAACACGGTGATGTTATGGTAAGATGACAGCAGATCTTGGTCAGATGAACTTGACTGTGATGGACATCTGACTATTTCAACATTTCTATGCTGCTTTGTCAGGTTATAAAATTAGCCTCATTTTCTTCAAAATCACAGAACATTAGGGATTGGAAGGGACCTCAAAAGATCATCTAGTCCAATCCCCCTGCCACAGCAGGACCACCTAGACAGAGTCACACAGGAAAATATCCAGGCAGGTTTTAAACATCTTCAGAGAAGTAAACATCTCCAGAGAAGGAGACTCTACAACCCACCCTGGGCAGCCCTTTCCAGTTCTCTATCAAAATGTTTTGGATGTTCCCTTTGGTAGAGATACATATTTCCCTACCTGCCAGCCTCTTCAGTCACGCACAACTGTTTGGCTTCGCTGAAATGTAATTTTTTGAAGAACAGGGAATGGAGAAGAGTTAACATTGACATCTAGCTTCCTCTGTTGTGGGGCTGTGCCATGTGGCCCCTGCCAGTTTTCCAAATGTACTGTGTTTCTACTTTACTTAGACACCCAGTACGGTTGTGTGGCTTCAAAAGGACACAGGAAAAAGTAACCCAGAAGGCCAGTAAGGAACTGTGGTATGGCTCAGGATTTGTATTTAAGACTGATATTTATTTAAAAAATCTTAAAGTTCTAGGAATTGTATGTGGTGCTTGGATGCTTTTTCTCTCATTTCCTTTCACTCAAGGAACCCTTTTAAATGAGGCACTGCTTGCAGATGCATGTCTTAATTAATTGTGAATGCGCAGTGTGGTGACAGATGCAGAGGATGTTGCCTTTATCCTGATCACATTAAAATGAGTTGTGTTGAATATTCTATGATGCTTGGGGAAATTGCTTAATCCTATTACTCTCGGTGAAGATTGAGTACCTCCTAATGTGAAATATGAAACCTCAGAGCTGTACATGGCAATTGCTGCCTCTGAGAATGCAGCATGGAATGTATAGGATTTCTTCTAATGCGAGTCAACAATGATTTCTAGGCTTGTTTATCACATAAATGTTATCTGGTAAATTATTAGACAGTTGCTATGGAAACAAAGGCCTACTACTAGGAGGATTTGTTGCCATAAGTAGTTAAGACAATGCTCAGACCTGGGTCTCTGCTGTGAACAGTCAGCTCCTAAGGATGGAAGCAACAGATAACAAGCTACCTATTTTTACCAATAACAAAACAATTTAGAGCTGTTCATCAGCTGGCCTTTGCTCTCCTAGTAAATACATAGATATATGGAATGACGTGCAAAGGTGTGAAAACACTGAAGAGAAGTAATGTTTTATCTTATTTCATATGGTTCAAAAGGATAATGTGAGTGTTGGTATGTACTAGAACATAACATGGTAGACGTGAAGAAACCTGAACAAGCTTCTCTTGCTATTCTGTAGTGTTTCTTTCATCTGGCAGTGATATTAATTGGTGGCTGTTGAAGGTGGAGTGTCCTTCTCTGGAGACATTTAAAACCCATGTGGATATGTTCCTGTGCGACTTGATCTAGGTGATCCTGCTGTGGCAGGGGGATTGGACTGGACGATCTTTCAAGGTCCCTTCCCACTCCTAATGTTTAGTGATTCTGTGATTCATCCTCTGGCCACAGGGAAACTTGGCAAGAAGGAGACTTTGTCCATCAATTTTGGCACCGATCAGCCAAGCATCGAGCTCGATTAAATTCGTTTCTGCACTCAATTGAACCTAATGCAACCTCATTCATATTAATAAAGCCCTAATCTCCATGGTCACTCGAGTGAGTGTCTTAGGTAGGATTTAGCGTGTGGCAGTGCCACGGCTGGGCAGCCCATCCCCGCTGTTAATTAAAGGTGGAATTAGGAGTTATGGCCATGGCTCTGCTGCTTCTGTCGCTTTGATAAGTTAGAATATCTCCCATAAATTACCCAGGGTAGGGGAGAATCGATCTCGTCGCTGCGTGGGGCTTTCCAGGGAAGTGAATTGCTTTGCAGGGATGATAATCTCTCAGTATCTCGAATCGCATCTTTGCAGAAGCAGGAGCACCGCTGGTGCATCATAGAATCATTAGGGATCAGAAGGGACCTCGAAAGATCATCCAGTCCAATCCCCCTGACACAGCCTAGACCAAGTCACACAGGAACACAGCCAGGTGGGTTTTAAACGTCTCCAGAGAAGGTGACTCCACAACCCCCCAGGCAGCCTGTTCCAATGGTCCGTTACCCGCACTGTGAAGAAGGTCCTTCTGATATTTATATGGAACCTCCTATGTTCCATCTTGCACCCATTGCCCCTTGTCCTATCATGAGATGACACTGAGAGGAGCCTGGCTCCATCCTCCTGACACCCACTCCTCACGTATTTATAGACATTAATGAGGTCACCCCTCAGTCCCCCCTTCTCCAAGCTAAAGAGATCCAGCTCCCTCAGCCTCTCCTCATAAGGGAGATGTCCTACTTCCTTCATCATCTTTGTTGCTCTACGCTGGACACCCTCCAGCATCTCTGAGTCCTTCCTGAACTGAGGGAGCCAGAACTAGACACAACACTCCAGATGTGGTCTCACCAGTGCAGAGTAGAGGGGGAGAAGAACCTCTCTAGATCTGCTAACCACCCCCATTCTGATCCACCCCAGGATGCTGTTGGCCCTCTTGGCTACAAGAGCATATTGCTGGCTCATGGTCATTCTGCTGTCCACTAGGACGCCCAGGCCCCTTTTTCCTCTGCTGCTCTCCAGCAGGTCAGTCCCCAACCTAACTGTGTCCCACCTCTTCCACAGCTAAACAGCTCCTGCATCTTCATGGCAGAGCCCAGCAAGGGACAGGGCGCTCAGCTCACTGCAGAGGTTTACTTAGTGTGATCCCAGTAAGGTCGAGTGGCTCCTGCCTCTTCACAGCTGGGCAAACAAGTGCCTGACCAGGGACGACTGGCCTTGCTGCAGGAGATGGCACCTGCTCACCTTGGCATTGGCTGCAGTTGCCTGCAGTTCACCCTTCGGGAACTTGCTGAGCTTTGGAAACAGAGACCTTTACCCCCTGCCCCTTGCCCGACTCCTCGGGAGCCTGAGAGCAAGGCTGGGGGGCATCTGGACTATCGCCTGGGCTTCCCATGGGCACTGGCTCTGTAGGAAGCACCTCGAGGTACCCTTGTGCCCACTGCAGTTGCCCTGGCACTGTGCACCTTCATCATCAGATTGGAGCTGCTCAGTCCTGCTCAGCCTGGCACCGGCATTGGCTCCTCCCTCTGGTGACGGCCAGGGAAAACAAGCAGCCCAAGAGCTGGCATCACTCTCTGATGCCTGAGCTGAACTAGCGTTCACAGCCCCACGTGCTCCCACCGTGGGACTGCTCAGGACCAAGAGATGAGCCTGCAGGAGGGATGTATCTCCCATATCTCCAGCAACACCCCAGGTAGAGGACATCAGCATCAGCTCCATGGTGGCACCAGCAAGGGGACTTATTTGCAATGCCAGCAGCTGCTAGGTGATAGCTCACCATGCCGATGCCACCACTGGTGCTCCACAAGAAGGATGGGTGCCTGGCACACCCTGGGGAGGTGGGGAGTGAAATCCAGCTGGCTGCTGGTCACCAGTGGTGTCCCA
This sequence comes from Phoeniculus purpureus, assembly GCA_028565055.1. NCBI lineage: Eukaryota > Metazoa > Chordata > Aves > Bucerotiformes > Phoeniculidae > Phoeniculus > Phoeniculus purpureus. The sequence goes on along the minus strand of JAOXOE010000256.1, from coordinate 11,335,043 downwards.
CGGGGATCAGTTTTGGGGCCAGTCCTTTTTGTCAATGACCTGGACTTGGGGACTGAGAGCACCCTCAGGAAGTTTGCAGATGACATCTAATTGTATGGAAGTGTTGATCTGCTCGAGGGCAGGAAGGTTCTACAGAGGGACTTGGACAAGTTGGATCGATGGGGTGAGGCCAATTGTAGGAGGCACAATAAGGCCAAGTGCCGGGTCCTGCATTTCAGTCACAACAATCCCAGGCAATGCTACAGGTTTGGGGATGAGGGGCTCGAAAGCTGCCCAGCAGCAAAGGACCTGAGGGTGCTGCTTGACAGCTGGCTCTATATGAGCAGCCTTCCCAGGGAGGGGGTTGATTCACCATCCCTGGAGGTGTTTAAGAGCCCTGCAGCCATGGTGCTTCACGCCCGGCTGTAGTGTCAGGCATGGAGAGAGTTAGTTTGTGTTTGTCAGTCAATCAGGTCTTTAGGCAGTCAGGTACTCAGGGTCTTGTTGTTGTGGGTCTGGTTGGACTCGGTGGTCTAGGAGGTCCTTTCCAACCAGGGTTATTCTGTGATGCTGCCAGCCCCAGAGATGATCGGAGATGATCTCCCTGCGAAGACAACTCATGACCGGGCACTCATCTGCATCTCTCAGATGTGCCCTGCAAGACCTCAGCTCTCCTGGTTCTGCCAAGTGGTTGATCCCCATGCCATGAGCTCGCATCAACCACAGGGACCTGAGGGGATGTCCAGATACATTCTGTGCCTGCATTGTCCAGCTGGACTCTGCACAGTCCATGCCCTGGTGCTGGCATCTGCTGCCCTCACAGCCGGCGTGGGTGCTTCCAAGCCAAGAGCACAGAATGAAGAGTCTTTGGCCTTGCACCAACAGGTTGCTTTGAACCCCAAAGAGCGCTGTGGGCCTGGCTCATCCTCCACCAGCAGAGAGAAATAACCCCACGGACGGGGCTGTTGTCCTACTGATCATCACAGAGCTGCCTCCCCGTGTGCACAAACCTCTTCCTGTTGGAGCCTTTCTGTCTAAGACCAGGGCTTTCCCTCCCAACGGGCTGGAAAGATGGATTCGCAGCCAAGAGCATTGCTCATCGTTCAAAACGCTCGGAGCTGGAGTTTATTGCCATGGGGAAACAGCTAGCGAGTCCCCGGGGAAAGACATAAATGTCTTGCTGAGTACTTGAACGTTCTTCCAAATGCCACCAAAAATAAGACATTCCTGGTACTTGCCGTGACTGCCAAAACCGACCGGAGAGCAGAGAAGCCCAGCAGAGAGCAGAGGACGAAGAGGGGAAGCGCCCACGCGTGTGCCTGTGTGCAGGAGGACACGTGCCGGGGCTTGTGGTGGTGGCTGTCTTCCCCTCCAGACTGCTGCTGCTGCTGCTGTGGGAGCTGGGGTGGCTCCCACCACCTCCTGCATCCTTGCAACATCTCCTCTGCCCCATGTCCCCTCCTGAACTCGGATGATCCCAGGATGGTCTGGTGTCACTCGTGTCCCACATACCACCCAGGCCCCCCCAA
>JAOXOE010000256.1:11319602-11333435 GCA_028565055.1 Phoeniculus purpureus | reverse complement strand
CGTCCAGCAGCCTGAGGCCTGCCCCTCGTCCAGCAGCCTGAGGCCTGCCCCTCGTCCAGCAGCCTGAGGCCTGCCCCTCGTCCAGCAGCCTGAGGCCTGCCCCTCGTCCAGCAGCCTGAGGCCTGCCCCTCGTCCAGCAGCCTGAGGCCTGCCCCTCGTCCAGCAGCCTGAGGCCTGCCCCAAGTACTTGGTGTTTCCGCTACAAGCTTTGAGGACGCTGCTTTGTTTCAGCTAAACCCAAAAGCAGTTTTGAGCATCTCACTAGATTAGAATTACAAATGGAAAGACCTTGACAAGGTACCAGGTCTACTACAGTGTGTATTTTCCCTCTGGCATCTGTTTGCATAAGGAAATGCCTGCTTCTGTGGTCCAGTTTGCTTAACAGATCTTACAGGCCAAAAGATTCAGAGGAGTGAGAGTGGTAAGTGCTCATCTGCTTCATTTGGTTTTGTGAGCTGAGAAGGACTTTAAAGTTGAGAGGTCAAGCCAGGCTGCAAATACTTCTGTCTTAGTTAGAACAGAACTAGTTCTGTTCAGTGGGTTTTTTTTTTTCTACTTCACAAAATCACAGAACACTAGGGATTGGAAAGGACCTCGAAAGATCATCTAGTCCAATTCCCCTGCCACAGCTGGATTACCTAGACCAAGTCACACAGGAACATGTCCAGGTGGGTTTTAAATGTCTCCAGAGAAGGAGACTCCACAACCGCCCTGGGCAGCCTGTTCCAGGGCTCTGTCACCCTCACTGGGAAGAAGTTCCTTCTCATATTTACATGGAACCTCCTTACTTCCCTGCTTAGTCTCTAAGTACCTGCCTTTTCTGTACTTAATGGCATGTTTGTGCACTCAGTGTCTGCTTCTAGATGTGGTAATGCTTGGTGTTTCTGCCTACCAATCCTTAGTAGTAACAGTAAAGGTTGTTGCTGTTTATACTTGCTCCTGTGGAGACCAAGGTCACTGGCTAATCTTGTTTGCCACATAGCAATAAGTTAGAGGCCACAGCTGTGGAAAGAGGCAGATGGCAGAGGTGACCGTAAACTGACCAATAGGATATCATTCTGTTCCAAACATATCATATTCAGTATAAAGCTGAGAGACAAGGGTCAGGCTTGCTTCTTCAGTGGCTGGTGTTTGAGGCTGTCTTCAATGGCTGTTCTGTCTTCAATCCCAATTTGTGCATTCCTGAATCCAGTTCCAGCCCGCTGCTGAGACTATTCTAGAACCTCCCCAGTGCCCCAGGTAAATATGTTTAATAGGGTTTGATTTGACAACCAATTCAACCATTATTATTAATATAAGTTAAATCCAAGGGTTGCATTTTAGCAGTGCTTAAATTGGTTAATCATTAAGAATTAGCAAGTGATTCAGTGAAGTAAAACAGTGACTTGAATACAGATTTGACAGGATTCACACTAACTTCCCACAAGAACCTTACATCAAAATATTTAAACATACAGATACAAAACATAAAGACGAACACACAGACTTGAAGAAACCCTTGAATGCAGACGCTGCTCTCAAATGCATAAAGCATAAACCCTAAATAAGTAGGGAGGGAAAGATGGGAGAAAGAGGCTGGCCAAAGTTTCCCTCTTCAACTTAAACACAGGTTCACTGGCATTACTCAGCAAGCAGTGGCTGAATATCAAAGAAGTGGCTCTCATGCAGGCCTTGAGTCAGTTTTGCCAACAGAAGATCCTGGGAGGCATCCCAGCTCTGGGAAGATTAAAGGTATTAGGGGTCGTTACAGGTATTAGCATTTCATTACCAGTCTCCTTGCAAGTGTGTTCTTTCAGCAGTTTATAAACAGAAAACCGGGGCCTCTGCTCATGAGGAGAAGGGCAGGTGTCAGGAAGATTGAGCCATGCTCTGCTCAGTGGCATCTAATGATAGGACACGGGGCAACAAGTGTGAGCTGGAATGTAGGAGGTTCCACATTAATATGAACTTGTTCATGGTGAGGATAATGGAGTACTGGAAGGGGCTGCCCAGGGAGATTGTGTAGTGTTCTTCAGAGATGTTTAAAACCTGCTTGGAGGGGAGGTGTTCCTATGCAAGGTGATCTAGGTGGTCTTACTTTGACAGCAGGATTGGACTGGATGGTCTTTGGAGGTCCCTTCCAATCCCTAATGTTCTGTGATTCTGTGTGAGTATCTGTGCACCTCTATGGAGGCTTAAATTGATTTTTTTTTTCAATAGACCTGCTTTGAAGAAAAATACTAAAAAATAGTGGGTTTTCCTCCATCAAACACAGTTTCTGTTTTCAGACTACCATCCTGTTCTGAGAATTTTTAGTAGGTGCTAGAAAGCTTAAATGTTTATATAACGGAAAGGCTCTGCAGTAGTGCTCTATATGATGATGCTGCTATTTGTAAAATAAATTTCCTTTGTCTGAAAGCAATCGGAGCAAGCGAATTTACTGCTTGTATATCTCTGTGGAGATGTGAAAACAAAAACTGTGTTCTATGATTGATATCATTAAATAGCTTTCCAATCTTTTAAAATCTATTCTTGTGTTGTTAAAAGTGAAAAATAGGACGTAAATGGCTTATTTCTCTAACCGTTGCAGCTTAGAAATAGTGAACCTTGTCAAAACTCCTGGTTCGTTACGATCACTTTATATAGATGGCTATGCATGCAGTTTTCCCAGGGATGAGAAATGTGCTTCTGTTTCGTGTTTGGTTTTTGTCAGTTATTTTTCACTGTTGTAAGAGCTTGCAGGGAATATATTTCAAAGTCTCCAGCAGATAAATTTCCTGAAAGGACTTTGTCTTGTGTAATAGATGCTCCCACACATAGGGCAATGGCAGAGCTAAAATATTTACATGTGATTTCTCTTGTTCATTCTCAATTAATCAGTGCCATTGTCTTTGTATAGACTACAGGCTTAATCCTCAGTGTGTGTTAGTGATTCTAACTGAAAGTTGCCGTGAATATTCTGAATGTGAAGAGAACTTTACAAAACCTTAGAAAAATCTAATAAAATCAACAACAATTAAAAGAGGACACAGAATCACAGAATTAAGACTGGAAAAGACCTCATCATTAATTTTTCTTTTCAACTAATATTGTTTTATTTTGTTTATGGAACTAACCATGTAAAAACAAAATAAATAGCTGCTAACCTTCTGGAATTTGCTCCAAAACATGCATCTGCTGTGAACTTGAGGGAAGAAATCACAGAACACTAGGGATTGGAAGGGGCCTCAAAAGATCATCCAGTCCAATCTCCCCACCACAGCAGTATCACCTAGACCAGGTTGCACGGGAATGTGTCCAGGTGGGTTTTAAATGTCTCCAGAGGAGGACACTCCACAACCCCCCTGGGCAGCCCCTTCCAGTGCTCTGTCACCCTCACTGGGAAGAAGTTCCTTCTCGTATTGATGTGGAAACTCTGTTGCAGTTGACACCTGCTGCCCCTTGTTGTGTCATTAGATGACACAGAGCAGAGTCTGGCTCCATCTTCCTGTTGCCTACCCTTTCCATATTTCTGAACATGAATGAGGTCACCCCTCAGTCTCCCTTATTTTCCAAGCTAAGGAGACCTAGCTCCTTCAGCCTTTCCTCGTAAAGGGGATGTTCCTCTCCCTTCTTCAGGATAAACCAAGGATTAAATCAGGGTAAACCTTTTAGCCCCTGATACTTCAATTTTAAGAGGAAATGATTGTATTTCCTACTGATGAGCATGAAGATCTGTAAAGTAGTTATTGAAGAGATGGAAAAAGGACAAGTGAGAGGAAGACAGTTTCTGGGGTAGTTTTGGTATGGATGTGTAGCTAGGAGAGGGAAAACACCACAATGTGATAAAAATTATACTCTTGATATTGTAAAATAGTGGCAACACTCACAGAAGTAAAATGCTAACCTGGGAAAGTTTTATCTACTACCTGTCAAGATTTCTAACTTGAGTATGTGAGTTCACAAGCAATCTCGAAAGCCTGCCGTTCCAAAACGCTGTGAATGGAACACTCGTACAGCTGGACATGAGGTGCCTGACTTTAGCCTAATGAGGGTAATTTGTGTTTGACAGAGCAGATGGTCATTAATAGAAACTAGAGCAGCCTTGAAGTAACTCTTCAGAGAAAAAGCTTGGAACTCTGGAAGATCGGATATGAAATAAGGAAGAAATTTTTTTTTATGACAAGGAGTGGTGAAACACTGGAATAAGGTGCCCAGAGAGGTGGTAGATGTTGCATCCCTGTAAATACTCAAGACTAGCTTGGATGGGGCTTTAAGGAACTTGATACAGTGAAAGATGTCCCTTCTTACTGCAGGGAGATTGGACTAGATGAACTTTAATAGACCCTTCTAAACCAAAATACTCTGTGTGAATCTATGAAATTGGAGCTTTGGTTAGTATCTTTTGCTGCTGCTGGTGATCTGGGTGTAAGCACTGAACAGAAGCCTCTAACAGGATGAAAAGTGAGAAGTATGATCGAGGCTAAGTGTGTTTCATTACCTAGTGTCTACTGTTCCTCTTCTATCATGTACTCATGTTCTGATGTTCATAATTCTAGTCATCTAACACCAGCATAGATCATCCTGGTTTAGGACATCGAACACTTCCTTCAAGTGAGAGAATGAAAACGGGGGAAAGTCTAAGAGTATAGAGGGGAAAAAGTATTAAAAATCATGGTTTATGCTCTTGCATTTAAGATAACATAGAAATAATGATTAAGTACTCTATAATTTATATTATTCTGAATTAGTTCCAAAGCCCTTAGGGGGAAAAACCAAAAGGAAAACAAGCAGATATGAAAGGAGCAAGTTATAGAACTTTTATAGTCCTGTCACCTGACATGGGGAGAGGTGATCCTCTGGCTGTGATCTCCATCCTATCTGTGATGGGAAATCACTGTGTGGCCCTTCCCAGATAGCTGCGAGGTGTAGACAGAGCCCTTCAGCTTGGCTCTTGCTTGACCTTCTGAACTGCAAGGACCTACAAGGGTCAGCAAACAAGGTGGTTTCAGATCAGGGACTTCTTTAAACTGGCTAAACTAACCTGACCCCAAAGATATCCAACACACAGGAGCAAGGAGATGGCTAAAAACTCCAAGCGCAATAAATTTCCAGTTTGTTTTCACCTTCCTGCTTCTGTGGAAGCCTGAATCCAGCTAAGTTGTGTCCATTCCTGGGTTAGAGGAGATGGGCTGCCTTGTTCCTTCTCCAGGGCTCCCTGGGTGCTTGGGTAGGTAGAGGGTACTTGTCTGTCCTTGTTGTGGGTTTTTCTCTTAACTAATGTTTGCAGCCACTCCTGAGCTACCACCTTGCCTGCCCTCCCTAAGGCATGGGGCAGCACAGGGCCCTCTAATGCCACCAGAATCTATTAATTGATACCTAGACAGTAGCCAAGACAGGAAAACCTTGTTTAGTGCTTCAGGGTTGGAGGGCAGACGGTTGGTCTTGATGATCTTAAAGGTCATTTCCAACCTTGATGGCTCTATGATCTTATGTGCTATGAGGGGGGGAGCAGGGAATAACGTGTTTAGAGAAGGATATTGAGTGAACAAGAAGCATTTAAAATGGCTTGGCTGATGCAGCAAAGACAGGATAGAGATGGTAGCAGCAGGTACTTTCCATAGAGCTCTAGAACACAGACAGAGGGATAGAAAATAGATCAAGAGACTGGTTATGGAAAAGGTTTGTGAGAAAGGCTTTAAACTGCCAGGAGATTTCAACTGCAGAGCTATTGACTATGTGGTTGGTGTAAAACTTCAGAAAGGGTGCTTCATTTTTGAAGCACAAAGTATTGCGTATGCAATGCAGTGTAGAGTGACATGTTGTATTTTAGCCCTAACCTTAGGAAATGAGCCTGCTGTGACAGTGCTGAAGCTGAGGCTGTCTGGAGTTTTCAGCTTCAAATGTCATTATATTTGACATTGTCATGCAAGCACATTTTTGAGAAAAGGCATGAGAGTGAATTTTGCCTTCAGGAGAGCTGACTTTGAGTAAATGTGAAATGCCCGAGGGATTCTTCATTGGCATTCAGGAACGTGTTGGCAGTAAACAAAGCAATAAAGCTAGTTTTAAAAATAGAGTGATAGGTAGGTCTGAAAGAATATTTTTATAACTTTCTTTCAACAGGGGGGGGAAAAACCACAGCAATATTTAGTTGGCCAAAGTCTGAAATAGACTTGTCAGTGTGTACATAGCTGAAGTTTTGATGTTAGGAAGAATTTATTGTGTTTTAAAACACAAATAAACAAACCTCCAAACAACAGGGGGAAAAAAATCAATGTAGTAATTAAGACAGTTTATGAAAATGCAAAGGAAGATGTCATGGAGGCATCCACAAAACCAGACAGCAGTAGCTATCAGAAAAATGTGGATTTATTGCAGCCAGACCTGCCTGGCACTGCAGTAATATACAAGTTTAGGTGTCATTTGGGAATATATTGCTACACAGCAAAATTCCTAAGTTTTAAGGAATAATCTAAGAAAAGGTGATGCCAAATGTATGCATGTTCACACATACAAAGGAGTATCTCCCACTCAAGGGTACCCAAGAGAAAGGCCACTCGCCAAAGAGGTGATAAGGAATGGCTCAATCTTGGAAAGCATGAGAAGTATCCTTGGACATCATTCTGACCAATAAGGAGGGTCCTCAATTGCAAACCTCCAGGTTTGAGGAGAACCAGCTTTAGTTGGCTCTCTGGCAGGGCTCTGTTTATAACCAAAGTCAAGTGCAAGCTGGGGTCATTCTAAGCAGTTGCTAGTAAACACAAAGACAGATTGAGGGGCCCAGATGTTGGGGTCCCAAGGGAGACAAAACTTAAACAACCCACCAGTACCACAGGTTGGGCACACACGTGTCTTTGTTAGCTCCTTGCCAAGGAGGGGGGAGCTGCAACTGCTACAGAAGTAGAGAGTCTACAGATCAATGAATATGTCTGTTGGATGGATGAGACTCTAAGCCTTAGCTGATAAGGTTTATATCTTATAGCTTAGTAGCTAATAACTCCTTTTCTACACCTAAAGAATCTGGATCACTGCTAATGGGACTATAGGTTAATGTGAAGTAAAGGATATTTATACCAACGTATCTAGAGAAGATTGAAATAACTCATGATTAACTATAATGGGACATTGAAAACAAGCATTTTAGAGAAGATAGATTTCTTCTTCAAGCGGTCTTTGCTTTCTGCCTTTGTATGAAGCTAGCACAGCAGGAATCTGCTTCGGGTAGCAAAGAGAAGTGAAAATGATTGGCTGTGCGAAGGCTGCATGTCCCACAGCATCTTGCCAAGTTAAGGAAATGCAGATCTTTACTTTCTTAATGCTCTTCCTGAAAATTGTATAATGCTCTGAATTGGCTGATCCAATAAATGCTCATGAAGCAACTGAGAGAGCCAGGATGTCAATGTGCACAAACCTGCTTTTTTTTTTTTCCTTAAGAGCTCATGAAATTGAGCAATTTAGACTGATTGACTTCAACATTAATTGCTCCTTCCTCTCTCTATTTTTGTAATTATAGTTGAAAACCGATTAGGTTTTTGGGAAGCTGATAGTGTAGCGTTATCTAGAAGGTGTAGAAAGCTGAAAATTGCTCTGTCAAACTGTTGTAGAAGGCTCAGCGATAAATTTGTTTTCCTTTCCTCCCTTTAGAGCACTTGCGAGAAGTACCCTGGGAAGAAAGGGAGAAACCAGCTGGCAGGGTCCAGGTGCAGTACATTGGTGAGCTGATTTTAAGTTGGTTTTGGGAGGGGAAGGGTGAGTGATCAAAGTGAAGGGATGTGTCTGAACAAGGAATGATCAAGTAGGATAGGGCTGAGAGAACTGAGGCAGAAGACAATGAGATTTATAAAAATCAGGGTTAAAAGGGAAAAGGATAGATTGTGATTGCTTTTGCCTCTTGCAGTATAAGAAACAGTGCATTAAATTGTCATAGACTCAAAGACAGAGAAGATGCTTCTACATGCAGCACGTGCTGGAGCTGGGGTGTCTCTGCTATATGCTTTCATCATCTTTACAAAATGGTAGATAAATTTTGAGGTATTATTGGATGTTAAAAATAATGGCAATATTCCTTACAACATGGGTCTCAGAGCTTTTCCAAATGTATTAGTGAATTTGCATATGAACTACAAAGAATTCCAGAGTGAAGATGGATATACTGGCCTACAGAATCCTTGGAATTTCTAAAATTCTCTTCTTCAGAAAATGTGAAGTGCTAAACTGTTCGGTTTTTTTCCCTTTTGTTTTCCCCACCTTGAGGTTTAATGAACTATGTTTTAGGGAAAAAGGAAGGAAAAAATATTTAACTTGCAAGTTCATGGGCCTATAAAAGCAAAAATTTTCCTGGCTAGCTGTTGCATTTCTCTAGTGAATTTTGGGTATAGGTGGTCTTTTCTAAAGAGAAAATATGTCCTCAAAATATCCAAGTGACTCTGTGTGTAAAATAAGACACCTTAGGATCAACGTGACTGTTGAAATGCTTTGATCAGCCAAGGGCTAGTTTATTGTAGAATGGCCTGGGCTGTAAGGGACCTCAGAGATGATCTAATCCAACCTCCCTGCCATGAGCAGGGATGCCTGTTGACTAGACCAGGTGGCTCAAAGCCTCATCCAACCTGGCCTTGAACATCTCCAGTGCGGGGGCACCCACAACCTCTCTTCCAGAGTGTTGCTGCTCTTGTACTGAAGAATTTCTTCCTAAGTTGCAATCTAAACCCATTCTCCTTCAGTTTAAAGCCATTTCCCTTTGTTCTATCACTGGACACTCTTGTTAAAAGTCCCTCTGCAGCCTTCCTGTAGTTTCCCTTCAGATATTGGAAGACCACTGTAAGGTCACCTTGAAGCTTTCTCTTCTCTAGGCTAAACAATCTCACCTCCCATAGCCTGTCCTCATAGCAGAGGTGTTCCAGCCCCTGGATCATCTTTGTAGTTCTTGAATAGCTGGCATTTTGAATAGATGGCATGGAAGGGTGTCATCAGTTCTGGAGAACAGAGTTGTCCATCTCTCATCCATATTAACACACTTCTTGTGTAGAAGGTATGTAAGAATTACTACAGAGTACACAGCATTTTTATACCACATTTGTAACTTACATATATTCTACATATATAACTTCTATAATTTATAATGAGCCATGCTGTAATTTGAATCCCAGTATGTGAACGCCATACACAACATAGAATTCCTTCTTTTGCCAACTGGACTTTTTGCTGGAAGGGATTGTTCCTTGCTGGTGTGACCCAGACCAATATCAGTGATGTTTAACTATGCTAAAATGCCTGGTAACAGTAAACGTCAAGAAATATGCTGTTCTGTGGGTCATTCCAATTACCTGATTGCTTGGGTGAAGGAAAGATGGAATGTGGCACTGGTTGCAGTATTAAGGCTCAGAGAAGCAAACACAGGGAATATGAAATGAGGCTGTCTGTATTCTCTATTTCTTTTCTTTTGTGTCAAGAAAGGACCTTAGTTAGATAGTAAACAAAAAAGATCCTTAACTCAAAACCCCAAGTATAGTGGGATAAATATTTGCTGATATAAACTGGCAAAGATCCAGCAACACTGGTGGGGCTGACAGCTTGTATCAGCTCTGTGAATACTGGATCATATCCAAAATATCCAAAGCTTCAACAGCAGGGTTGAGCTTCTTATGGTTGTTCTTGTCCTGCTAGAGGAACATGTAAATTTGGCTTTAAAAAGTAGGGCAATAGAGTTGCTGTTTGATGGAATCTTTGTGACTAATTAAGATGTTTATTGCATTGTTAAATTCATGAGCAAACCTTTTATTGCAGTGTATTGATGCAGTGTTCGTTGATTGGTATTATTGAGTCTAGTAATCTCCAAGACACAGGCTCTGAATGAAATATCTCATATCCTGCATGGATGAGTGGGTGATGAGAAGTCAGACTTCCTGGGTAATGAAGCGAGGTACAGGAGAAGAGACAGAAGAGAGCTATGTTTGTATAGGACTTTGAGAATGAATTTTCATACTGCACTTTGGTGTTTTCTTGTACATAGAATCATAGAAGTATTTTGATTGGAAGAGGCCTTTAAGATCATGAAGTCTAACCATTGACCTGGCAGTGCCATGTCATGACTAAATCATATCCTCAACACTACATCTTCACATCTATTAAATACCTTCAGGGCTGCTGAATTCACCACCTCACTGGGCATCCTGTTTTGAAGTTTTTCTTTCAGTGGAGAAATTCGTCCTAATTCTCATCCTTTTCATCTCATCCTGTTACTTGGTAGGATAGACTGATGTCCATCTCACTCCAGCCTCCTCTCAGGTACTTGTAGAGAGTGATTAAAGTCTCCCTTTCAGCCTCCTTTCTTCCAGGCTAAACAACCCCAGATCCCACAGCCACTCTCATAGCCTTGTAGGACTTGTACTCTAGATCCTTCACAGGCTTTATTGCCCTTGTCTAGACGTGTTCTATAGACATGCTCCAGCACTTCAGTGTCTTCATTGTAGTGACTAACCCAGAACAGGACACAATACTCAAGGTATGACCTTCTCACCAGTGCCAAATACAAGGGGACAATCACTTCCCTACTCTTGCAGTCCATGCTATTTCTAATACAATGGAGGATGTAGCTGGCATTCTTGACCACAATTTAAATACTTCAAACCATCTTCTCATTGGGGGCAGAGGTTTGACTTAGAGATGATGAAATAAGTGGCTAATTAGAAGGATCCTGTGTCTACTTCATATACATTGCCACAAGGTTTACACATTGCTCGTGATTGCAAAGCTACACTTGATGAAACAAATGAGGGCTGGGATCACAGCTATGCAAGTCTGTATTTAATTATATAAACATAGGTGTTTAAAAGCCCTTTGCTTGATGTCTTGTTTTGCACAAGTAATGCTTAATGATCAAGCTCTTGGTAGAAGGAGTTGTTTCCATACATCTGAGTCTTCATTCGTACAGTTTTTCACCTAGAAGTAGGGCTGTGGCATTTGGGAATCTTCTCCTTTCCTCTCCCTACAGCTTCACTGTAGGCTGATTTCTCTTGTATCTTTATTGAAGCACCCACACAATGAAAGAGGCTTTGTTCATGCATCTTTTTCAAGTGAAATGGATTTAACTACTGACACTTTAGATTAAGGATAACGTTCAAACAGAGTCAGAAATTAAGTTCTAATAGGAAATCTTGGAGCCTACAAAACCAGGTTAAATGAAAGTGGTAGAGGTTTTGATCTTATGCTAGTTTATAATGTCTTAGATTAGTTTCCTCAACCCAACAGTTTTAATTGTGTAGCTAGAAGTGCCCAGTTATACCCAAGAAGGCAATTGCTAGTGTAGCAGGCCAATTAACCACAAATTTTTGGAACAATGAACTGTTAAATAAAGGATGTGATTAAAGTAGGCTGTTACAGAGCTAGGCTTTCATCTCCAGGTTAGCCTAGTTGCGATGAAATGTTTTTTCACTGTAGGATGGATGAGAAATTTTTCCAGATAATCCAGCAAAAATATACTGCAGTAGTACAGAAGAGAATCATATAACTTAGGGACTGGAAGGGACCTTGAAAGATCATCCAATCCCCTCTGCCACAGCAGGATCACCTAGACCAAGTCACGCAGGAACATGTCCAGTCAGGTTTTAAACATCTCCAGAGAAGGAGGCTCCACAACACCCCTGGGCAGCCTGTTCCAGTGCTCTGTCATGCTCACTGTGAAGAAGTTCCTTCTCATATTTATGTAGAACCTCCTCTGTTCCAGTTTACACTAGACTCAGTATGAGTTTATAGACCCTAGGTTTGACTTCACTTCTGTATTGATAGTATTTGCTAGCTTTTTGTCTTCTTGTGTACATTCATGATTTGTAGAAGAGCAAGTGACAAATATGTAATCTAGGTTTAGGGACAGTTAATTGATGTGTGATTCATAAATGTATTAAATACATATTTCATTACCCATCGGTCACAGTATGCATCTCACAGGCCTTTTAAGGCCATTTGTTGCCTGCCAGGAGGTGTTTGTGGCTTTAAGTTCAGGACTTAAGCACAGTCAATGGTTGCTGCTCTGAAAACTGTAGAATTGCTGGATTAGGTCCTTGTGTTGAGGCAAATTTACACGTTCATTTCACAGAATCATAGAATCACTCAGCTTGGAGAAGACCCTTGGGATCATCGAGTCCAACCATCAACCCTACTCTACAAGTTCACCCCTAAACCAGATCCCCCAACACCACATCTAAGCGACTTCTAAAAACATTCAGGGATGGTAGGTACTGGACAAATCAGTAATGACTGACAGGGTGCTGGCCTTGAAAAATTAATGTGAATTTATTTCTAGGAAGGAACACACCTGAATATCCTGTAGGTGTTAAATACGACTGTACGTTAATCAGACAGTGAGGTGACTTTTGGACAAAGCTCATCTGAAATCTGTTAGATCGTCCAACAGCGGGATAAGATAGAGTAGATGTGGCAGGAGTGTTAGGGTACGTTTGATGGCTAATTTTCTCCCACTCACACCACAGCTGAGACTCTGGTTAACCCTTTGCTCAGTGAAAGTGAAATCACTTTCACTTGATTTCTAAGGCTTGCCAATCTGAACTGCGCTCTCTAGTGTAAGAATATAGCTCCGTCATGGCACAGGGCTGGCTGCAGAGCTAAGAAAGACAAAGGAAAATGCAGCAGTAGATGCACATCTATTCAAAGCACCTGCAAACATTCTGAAAAGAAAGCCCTCCTTTCAAAAATGATAATATTTATATTGCTGGTCCTGTCCTGTACTGTAAAGCAGGAAGAGGGGCACTCCTAAAGAAGAGTCATAGGAGTTAATTGAGTGCACAGCCACTTGTGATTTCCAATAAACCTTAACTTCATAGAGCATCTTTTGTTTACTCAGCCAAATGACTACATCTCTGCTGCACAATTCCCCTTTTCCTTAGCCCCAGGTGGAAACTGCCCCTCCTTAACAGCACTCAGAAAGCCAAGAGCTGGAACTCTGAGAGAAAGTGAAGCCGCAGGTGGGATTTAAATATCACATGGGAATCTGGCTAGGAAAATGGAACTAACACCTTCAATCTTGTGCTGAGTGCTAGGGGATACTTGATGATAGAAAGTGCTCAGGGCTGTGATTCTATGTTTTATCTGATAGTACCTCTCTGATGTTGCTGTTGCTGGGAAACCTCTTTCTTACTGGCTGAGAAAGGAGAATGTCTCTGGTGTTGCTAAGTACAATTTTTCCACCTGGATGTAGACTGTAGCTTTTATGCTACATGGGACTCAGTCCTTTGGAGGGGCACAACGCACAGAACAGGAAAAATCAAGTAAAGCTTTGCACTGTACTGCCACGAGGACTTTGCTGATTCCAAGAACAAGTGTTGTTGCCTTACTGACCCAAAGGAAGACATTTTGCACTGCAGTCTGTGTGGCTGAGCCCACGCTGGAGAAATATCTTAGTGCTATTGAAGACTTTTAGAATCAGTATTGTCCAAATATAACACTGCCAAAATATGACTAATGAATCTAACTACAGACAGGCTGGAGAGTCGGGTGGGGAGAAATATAATGAACTATAACAAGAGCAGTGCGGAGTCTGGCATCTGGGCAAGAACAACTCCAGGTACCAGTATAGGTTGGGGACTGACCTGTTGGAGAGCAGCGTAGGAGAAAGAGATGTGGGGGTCCTGGTGGCCAGCAGGATGGCCAAGAGACAGCAATTAGCCCTTGTGGCCAAGAAGGCCCAATGGCATCCTGGGGTGGATCAGAAGATGGGTCGTTAGTAGATCGAGAGAGGTTTTCCTTCCCTTCTACTCTGCCCTGGGAAACACATGTCTGCAATATTGTGTCCAGTTCTGGGCTCCTCAGTTCCAGAAGGACACAGAGCTGCTGGAGAGAGTCCAGTGCAGAGCCACA
>JAOXOE010000256.1:11299720-11319502 GCA_028565055.1 Phoeniculus purpureus | reverse complement strand
CTCTGTCACCCTCACTGGGAAGAAGTTCCTTCTCATATTGATGTGGAACCTCCTCTGTTCCAGCTGACACCCATTGCACCTTGTCCTATCATTGGATGCCAGTGAGCAGAGCCTGGCTCCATCCTCCTGACACCCACTCGTCACGTATTTATAAACATTAATGGGTTCACCCCTCAGTCTCCTTTAAGATAAGTGACCCAGCTCCCTCAGCCTTTGTGATGCTCTTGAGCATTATATTGTAATTCCTTTTAAATAATAATGAATAATGAAATAATGTCTTTTTACGAAGTTGCCTCTGATTAAGGAATTGCACTTGTGCAGTAACCAGTTGCAAGGTGCTAAACAGATCCTTTATAATTCTGAATTTGTGCGCAGATTATTTTATATTCAGTTTTACAACACCTTCAGCTAATTTTTAAATGTAATCTTTCAATAATTCTGTCACTCAGTTGTCTAACAAGTTGCTCACAGTGTAATTAATTTTATTCTTAGACACTGAAAGACAGAACAGACACCTCCATTGGGCTTATACCTGCTGTTTTTTTGGAGAATGATTTTTGTTAGGAAAGAGTGTAGCTGAGAGTTGATGACTTGAGAAGCTGATTCTGGGAGTAATAGTCTGAAAATACAGCAGAGTTGGTTATATGAGAGAGAGTCATGGATAATGAGATGCTGTGGTAAGGAAGGTGAGGAACATTCAATGCACTATACAGCTAGTTAGCAGAGAGAAAATACTTGTTTTAGCACTGGAAGAATGAACCAATACATTAATGAAATTGTGGATCTGATGCAGAAGAGGAGATAGACAAAGATCATGGAACCATAGAATGCTTTGGGTTGGAAGGACCCTTGAAAGGCCATCTGGTCCAACCCCCCTGCATGGTCTAATCTCTAATTAGATCAGGTTGCTCAGAGCCACATCAAACCTGATCTTGAATGTTTCTAGGGATGGGGAATCTACCACCTGTTCTGAAGTACCTGTGCCAGTGTTTTATCATCTTCATTGTAAAAAAATTTCTTCCTTGTATCTAATCTAAACCAACCCTCTTTTAGTTTAGGCCAATTACCCTTTGCCCTACTGCTGCAGACCCTATTTAAAATTCTATCCCTTTAAGTACTGGAAGGCTGCAATAAGGTCTTCCCAGAGCGTTCTCTTCTCCACGCTAAAGAACGCAAAGTTGCTCAGCTTGTCCTCACAGAAGATGTGCTCCATTCCTCTGACCTTTGGTGTGGACCCTCTAGAACAGATCCATGTCTTTCTTGTCCTGAGGACTCAAAAACTGGGTGAAGTACCCTAGGTGAGATCTCACCAGAGGGGAGTAGAAGGGGAGAATCATCTCCCTTACCCTGCTGGACACGATTCTTTTGATGAAGCCCAGGATGGGCTTTCTGAGCTGGAGGCACATGTCAGTTCATGTCATTCACATGGGCCCACTTCTGCAGCCTACCCAGGCCCATCTAGATGGCATCCCATTCCTCAGGCATGTCAACTGTATGACTGCACTTGATGTCAGCACTGGTTCCAGTATGGACCCTTGAGGGGCACCAATTGTCATCAGTCTCCATGTGAACATAAAGCCATTGATCACCACCTTCTGGATACAACTGTTCAATCGACGCATTGTCAACTGAACAATCCATCCATCAGATCCATATATTCATTTTACAGCAAAGGATGCTGTGAGGGACTGTGTCAAAGGCTTTATTAGAAGTCCAGAGAAGTAATATCAGTAGCTCTTCCCTTGTCCACTGATGTGGTCATGACAACACAATACTCCTGCCTTGGAGATGGGTGTTTGAAGGAGAAAGATGTTTGCAGGGAAGTTAATTAAACTTAATGTGACTTTAAAAATCATTCCCAGGGAAAGGGGAGATGGACCTATCCTAGAAGATGAGGTCTGACTGTCTTACAGTAAGAAAACTACAGTAAACAAAGCCATAAGCCCTGGTTCATATCAAGGCAAAGAAAGGATGAATAACAATTAGATATTAAGAAAGGTATAAGGAAATGCAATATCAATTAGCAAAGGAAGTCACTAGTGAGAACAGGACAGAAGAAAATACTGAATTAGACTGAGACTAAGTATTTTAAGAAATTTGGTTGTCTTCCTTCTATTACTGACTCATTGTCCCTGCATTCATTTTGCTATTAATATCACAGTGAGAAATACTTTGAGAAAACACACGAAAAACAGGTATCTCTGCTATTCTCTGTAACCAGCTCTTAACATGCAGAACTGCTTCCTGACTTTGTACCCTTTCAGGTATATGTATTCAAATGAGCGAATGCAGTAGGTCTCCAGCAGTACTGAATTGAAAGTAAGCAATCAGCAAAGTCTGAAGCCTTTTTGGTGGAGTTAATTCAATCGTGACCCAAACTGCTATGAAAACACAATCGAGATGTGTGTAGAAATGTGAAACACTTCAAAGCAGTGTGTAGCTTGTAAACACCAAGTATTTCCCCAGTTTGCATTTCTAGCACATTTTGTGTCTGCTTCTTCTGTTCCCGTTTGATAGGAATACCAAATGAGGCATCACTCCAGTTGCAGCTACATGAAATGCACCCTGTTAATTTGTCATGCTGCATTAAACTGTAAAGGCATTAATGATCAATACAGGGAACGGTGTCATTAAACAGAGTCTTAAATAGACAGACCTGAGATCATTAATGAAGCCGGTGGATAAGAGATACAAACTTCGGGGACAAATTACTTCTGTGCCCAATTTATTGCTGTAGACAGTCCACAAGCATTGAAAATCTGTAGGGACGCAGTGCTCATCTTGTTTGAAGCGAAGGAGTAGTTGTTAAACAGAGTAGCTTCTTTACAGGTTTTAGGCATCATTTTCCATTGCTTGTTCCACAGGAGCTGAGTCACATGCAGATCAATTCCTTAACATGAAGACCTGGATTTTCAGGCTGTATCTGTGCTGTCTTGGAGGAGAACTTGATAACTGTATGCTGTGCAGCCAGAGGTCCGGTTGTTTTACAGTGTAGCTGTTTGTACTCTATATAATCTCTCTTATTGCAGATGCACAAGTCCTCAAGTAAAGCCTGCTGAACGGTTTTATGAGAAGACAGGACTAGACGTTTCAAAACACTCCATCGCTGTTCCCAAAGACGCTGGCAGCAGCACTGTGCATTGCACAACTGTTCAATGCACAATGCACTGTGGTAGGTTTGGGGAATGCTGAACTAAGTTAGCATCTTTGTGTCAGTGATGTCTTGTGTCAGAGTCATTTAGTGTGCAGAGTGAGTGGTGGAGAGAGGGTTGCCTGCTTTCCTTAGTGTGAGGTGGGTAGAATACACATCTTCCCAGAGAATAACCCTCTCACCTGCCTAGGATTAGGAACTGAGAAATTGCAGTCCTTCCTCCCTGCTGAGCTGTAGTTGCTAGGCAGCTGTGGCACACACACAGGTTCATGGAGTCAGGCAGCAGGAAGCCAAAAGGTTGCTGTAGCTCAGTCATGAAGGTGGCTGGTGCCCCCCTCTCCATTGCTTTTGTAAGTTAAAGAGCAGACCCACTGCAAATGCAGAGTGATTCGCCCTAGGTGTTATTGTGAGAAAGAGGCATTCAAGACTTACCAGCTGCTGCCACTTCTACCTCCTACTTCATCTATTCTCTGTGACCATACACAAAGTGGTGGCAATCTCCGCAGTAATTCTGTTGTGAGCAACACCCAGAGAAATCTGTGAGGGATGGATATGCTGGGTATGGAAGCTGCCGACTGCAGATCCGTAAAGGTGTGATAGACTTAGATGCACAAGCAAAGCTGCAGCCAGATAAACTTGTTTGAGGGCCAGAAAGAGAAAAACCCATTAGTGTTGCTTAGCACAAGCACTTTTGATGTTCTATGAAGAATGTCACTATGTGATGTTGGGGACATCTCCCCTGTTCTGTGCAATCTGGACATGCTCCTCAGATAATTCACCGCCCTTTGAATGCTGCTACACAAGCAATGAGGCAGGTTGTGGGGAGTTTTTTGTGCATCCTGATTTTGAATGTTTTACTCCAAGTTCATCCCAAGGCAGGTTTCAAGACTTTAGGTTCTAACTCAGGATACGTTTATATTTTGCTTGTGTTGACTGGGCATGTAAATACATCTCAGCCTCAAACCAGAATGAGACTCAGCAGGCAGGCTCCAGAGAAGTGGGATAGTCAAGGCCAATTCATTGATGTAAATCATAGAATCATAGAGGGAATAAAGATCTTCAGACAGAGCTAAGAGCCAGCCCTGTGAGCGGGACTGATGAGGCTGGAGAGACCATGAGGCTTTAGAAAATGGTGCTCCAGGGGACCAGGCTGTTAGCAAATCTTTGCTGGTGCATCAAGGGGTCTGTGCTAAGTCCTGTACTGGATGAGGACATGTTTTGGAGATGTGGGGTGATTACCTACCTTCTAATGTAGCCGTACCTATAGTTGTATTTCAGCCTGCTATTTCAGTCCCGCTTGTGCCTGTGTAATCCTGTAGTGTGTTCAGAGCCAAATGCACTTGGCAAGTGAGCAGAAGAGAGTCACAACTCTGAGGTTTTAACCACAAAATTAAGAGGCTGGAAAGGGATTGGCCCGAGGTGAGCTCAGTCTAAGGGTACAGAGTACCCTGCTGTCACGCTGTTATCTGGGGAGCAGAGTTCTGAAATCCAGGTTTGAGAGACTCAGAGGTCAGAAGTCACCTTGAGTGGTTTAATTGTACAACAGCCTAGGTCCTGAGCTGGGTATTGTAAACACTGGGAACACACTGGTGTTGAAGCAGATGTGCCTCGAATGCCTAATTCCAGTGCTCTGGAAAGGGAGACTATCTGGAAAGTGTACACAGTTGCTGTGGAGAGTAAGGTGAAAGCTTCCTTTCTGTTTTGTGAATCGTGTTTGCATGTGTGTAAGTGTTCATTGTCCCTGTGATGATCCTTTCAGAAGGCAGGTGAGGTAAAATTAATAGTACTTTTTCTTCACAATGACTGCTTCTTCAGTATCTCTTCGTGAGCCGTCTGTTGGCATGGAAACGTGATCAGCTTTGAGAGCTCATCTGCAGAGGCCAGTGTTTCCACCAAAACCCCAGCCTCTCCTGAATGTCTCCAGCTAATCCATCATCTGCAGCTAAATCCTTCTTGGACAAACTGGGGTAGTGTTCAGGAACAAAGAGAAGGAAGAGTTTGGGCTCCTTAATAATGAGTACAAGGGGTTGTAAGGAAAGAGCAGGTGGCAGTGAAGGAAACAGCTATCTGTAATGTGGAATATTAGTGATTTTCTGTTATGCTTGGCTCTATCAGTGACAGATTCTGCCCATTTTCTCTACTTTATGGCAGTAACACCCATCAAGCAACAGTTGCCCTTACTCTGCTCCTGTGACTGTGGTTATAATAACCAGGCTAAGAATTAATGTCCCATTTTTGAATGGGTTGACATATCTATGTTAAGACAAACAAGTTAGAAGTCATTAAGAGTTATGTTGACATGCTCTTATCATATTTAAGCAAATTTATTTGAGCAAATATCTTTATTGTATCTCATTGTAAAAGTATTAATGAATCCTAGTCTCTGCTACTAATAAAATTCCCCCCATACTCATGTATAAGATGAATGTGATCATAGGTGCTTGGTGTCTAAGCTCAGAAAAAGGAAGTGATAGAAAAATTGTTAGGAATCTGTTCAAGTTTTCACTGTAATTCTTCCACTTTTTTGCTTCTTGCCCTGCTGTATTATCGTTTTTTCCTATGAAGTAACCACACAATCACAGAACATTAGGGATTGGAAGGGACTTCCAGTCCCATCCCCCTGCGACAGCAGGATCCCCTAGATCAAGTTGCACAGGAACATGTCCAGGTGGGTTTTAAATGTCTCCAGAGAAGAAGACTCCACAACCCTCCTGGGCAGCCACTTCCAGTGCTCTGTCACCCTCACTGGGAAGAAGTTCCTTCTGATATTTATATAGAAGCTCCACTGTTCCAGCTCACACCCGTTGACCCTTGTCATATCATTGGACGCCAGTGAGCAGAGCCTGGCTCCATCCTCCTGACACCCACCTTTCACATATATATAAAAATTGAGGTGATCCCCTCAGTCTCTTTTTCTCCCAGTAAATAGACCCAGCTCCTTCAGCCTTTCCTCATCAGGGAGATGCTCCACTCCCTTCATCATCTTTGTGGCTCTGCGCTGGACTCTCTATAGTGATGACCTGCTGGGTAAACCCATTTTATTCTGATTTGCTCACTGCCTGTTTCATTCCTGTAATTAACATGAGGTCTTTATCACACTTGGGTGAAATTCTTCCCCAAATATTTTCAGCATGTCTTTGCTGTAGTACGTTGTTCTAGCCACCCTTTTTGCTGCTCTTGCTCTTTGGTAGCACCGGGGTTGCTCACGGTAGGGAATTGGTATGACCACAGCACAAGTAACAATGGAGACAGAAATCTGATTTCACTAAACATTAATTAACTGGTCACGGTGAAGATGTTCCAAACCAACACTAATGTCATTATAGTGAGATGTGTTGCTCAACGAATTAAAAAGATGATATTGTATTAAAAAGATGGGGCAACAAAATGTGTCTGTACTACCTCAGTCCTCCCTGCTTTTGGGGATGCTCCTCGTGCTGTCTCATCTCATTTTTAGAGCACTACTCTGTTGTTACTACACATTGCAAAGTGTTGGGTCTGGTATCACATTCTGCAACCCTTTAAGTGAGAAACTAGAAACCACTGCAGATGCAATGGAAGAGCAGGTACATGATAAGAAGGGTTATGTGTATTTAGGAAGGAAAAGTTAGCAAAAAAGTGGTTTCATGAGAACCAAAGCAGATTTCTCAAATAAGAAGTAGTGTTTTATCTCCAGTTCCAACCACAAAAGCTCTTGTAGGAATGCCACTGCAGTGTGGCCCACACATTAGTGGGGCGTTTTCTTTCCATGCTAATGCCGGCTGGCTAAAGTGCTGTTGTAACTGGTCAGCTCATGTTGGAAATCCTTGTGTTTTCAGATCCTGTGAAATCTTCTAGTAGAAGACTAGGGATGCAGTACAGTTGGCTTTAAAGGACAGGCTGCTTCTCTGCAGTGTTTGCTGCTGCTCTGTATTGTTAAGCATTCTTAGGAGAGCCTACCATAAAGAGGAATACTTTAACTCTGGTTTTATTTTCTCCTCATGTGAAGTAAAAATCACTGTCAACTGTCCACAAGGTGTGGTCCAATTCAGATTTTACATCAGCATTCAATCAATAAAAAACTGTAATTAGGTTAATTTAAAATGAAAATGAATGCGGTGGA
The DNA here is from genome assembly GCA_028565055.1 of Phoeniculus purpureus. Lineage (NCBI taxonomy): Eukaryota > Metazoa > Chordata > Aves > Bucerotiformes > Phoeniculidae > Phoeniculus > Phoeniculus purpureus. The sequence goes on along the minus strand of JAOXOE010000256.1, from coordinate 11,312,249 downwards.
TTTAAAATAGGCTGTAAGAAGCATGTAACTAGGGAAGGACACTAGTTATACACTAGGTTTTAGCCTGATTTACATCACTTCAAAGCTCCCTCTGTATATCTCTCTCTATGTAAATAATTCTGCCGGCTTCAGTGTAAGATCAGAAGTAGTTGGATTATTTGACCTTTTGAATCTGTTCTAATTGGCTTCCTGCTGCTAAGCAAACTATCCTCTCAGACTGTTCTTTCATTTGGAGAGGCTGTGTCCCTTCTCTGAAAATAGAGGTCATATCCTCAGCCTGTGTGTGTTATCCAGTTGCATTCAAGTTAATAGTTACGTCTGTTTTCTGGCTTGGGAGTGTATCCCACGTTGTCTTGCAAACATGTTGTGTGTAAGGAAATAGATAAAGGCAATTAAGCGGGAAGAGATATTTTCAGTATATAATGAGGTAGATATGCTCAGTTTCTGTTCACCTCTTCAGCCTGATCTCGAATGCCACATTACTCACTCCAGTGTTTGCTCTAAGCACCAGGGCTTCTGCTTTAGTGAGGTGTTAATGCCTGATCAAACCTTGACGCTTAAAGGCTTTTAAACATCATATTGAAAACAACTTCAGCTAAGAGGTGAATCAGAAACTTTGATACTCCAGTCCAGAGGATGCAGAAGAGAGAACCTTTCAAAGTGCACTCTGCGTACCAACACTCATTGTAATCCCTGGAAGAGGGAGGAAATTGCCGTTCCTGTATATGAAATCAATGTTTTCTTAAAAAAAACCATTAAAAATAGAGTGAATAGAGAGTTCAGAGATAAAAAGTGAATTGCTCTATTTTTGTTGCAGTGCAGTTCTGAAGATTGAGCTGGGTCCTGAAACAACGGATGCTTGAGTTAATATTGCCTCCCTTTATTTAATTTTACCTTTTAGCTGCCTGTTCTACAAGGCATTGTCCACATTTTGTTGTTCGGATAACATGCCTTTGCAACAAGTGGCTGTAAACTGATAAATGAAAGCACTCGAAACTAATATAGACTCACAGAATTATTGAGGCCGGAAAAGACTTCTAAGGTCATCCAGCCAAGCCCATGACCTAGCATCACCACAACTAGCTAGACCAGGGCACTAAGTGCCACCACCAGTCTGTCCTTAAACACTGGAGGAATGGGGACTCCACCACTGCTCTGGGTAGTCCATTTCCGTGTCTGATCTCCCTTTCTATGAGGAAGGACTTCCTAAATACTTCCCAATACTTTCCTTGGTCCTACAATAACCTCATTAGTTACTGTCTGGATAGATAATACTGTATTTTGTGGTGTAGTGAGGTTCTTCCTTTCTACCTACATGAGTGTCATAAAGTGGGACTTCAAAAAATAATTGGGGAAATAAAGTTCTTCAGTTTTCTTATCGATGCCTCTTTCCTTTGAATGGTTTCTAAAATTCTTTGTAGAATAAGAAAGAAAAGAATACGCTTTCTCAGAAAGGTAGGATGTTCTGTGGTTTGAGATTTGATTTGAACTGCATGTAGTGGTTTTAATCCTTAGGTTTTCTAGCTGTCCACTTATTTTAAAACAAGAAATGATGGTTTAGGTTTTTATACCACGTCTCTGACAAGGATATTTTCTGTCCCTATTGCAAATCTATTAGCTCTTTCTCTGCAATTTAGTTTTCATCTTTTTGGTGGTTTTTTGGTCAATGATGTGAGAATATGCTTGATGTTCATCTTGGTGATATTTAGCTTGCGATGACATTTCTTTCTGCTGTCCTAGCTATTTTTCAGACATCAGAAAATCTGGTGTGATGACTAGGAGGAATAAAGAGATGTGACTCCTGGTCCAGTTGTATGATTGATGAGTGAGTTAATTTTTGCAGCTAGAACTCTTGCATTTATTTGTACGGCCTTAGCAAGATCAGGGCTGTGAAGAGGAATGTCACTGAACACTTCCAGTACACTTTCAAACCCTGGTATTTTACTGTGTGACAGACTGCAGCCTGAGAGTTGAAAGAAGGCTACTTGTTTTGTCCCTGAGAAAGTCACTGAACCTCTCATTGCTTCAGCTGACAAGGATTAATTGTTCAAAAATACTTGAAGAGTGGCTTCTGGATGGAGTCCAGATGCCTCTCTATAACTGCCTGAAGGGAAGTTGTGGACAGCTGGGGGTTGGGCTCGTCTCCTAGGCCACTAGTGACAAGGGCCTGAAGCTGCACCAGAGGAGGGTTAGGTGGGATGTTAGGAAGCCCTTCCTCATGGAAAGGGTGATCAGACACTGGAATGGACTGCCCAGGGCGGCGGTGGAGTCCTCATCCTTGGAGGTGTTTAAGGACAGACTGGCTGTGGCCCTTAGTGCCCTGGCTGAGCTGGTTGTTGTGATGTTAGGTCATGGGCTGGGGCTGGGCTTGATGATCTCAGAGGTCTTTTCCAGCCTCAATAATTCTGTGATTCTGTGAGTCATACACCTGCCTATTTTTCCTTCTCATTCCCCTATACTTGCATGAATAGCATAGAGCTGTTGACTCCTGCCATATGTTGTTGGTTTAAAAAAGCAACAGTCCAAATGTCAAAGTTTTTCTCTATGTTCCCCCTTTTTAGATTTGTATATTCATTATTGTGTAGTAACTAGGGTTGGTTTTTTAAATGATCTGAAAAGAAATATTAAATCCAGAACGTTTATGTAATGCACAGAATCACAGAATGTTAGGGATTGGAAGGGACCTCAAAAGACCATCTAGTCCAATCCCCCTACCAGAGCAGGATCACCTAGACCAAGTCACAGCGTGCTTTAAGCAACCTAAATAAGTATTTGGAAGGGAACGTCTAGTCTGCGAAGTGTAGCATTCAGAAGTACATTTGTCAGCAGACTGTGGGTTACTCAGGTTTTAAAAAATTTCAGCAGATGTTTTTGAATGTTTACTCTATTGATTGTCAGTGAATATCCCAGTGTTTGAGCTCTGTGCCTCTGAGCTCTCTGCCTACAGCATTTTATAATGGTTTTTCTGCTCCTTGATTAGACAAACGCACAAATAATCGTATGGGTGAAGCTGAGGCTTGGTTGCCAGGGTTTCTTAGGTTTTTAAAGTTTCTCCAAAGCCTTTGGTCAAAAAACAAAATGACTCAAACATTTGCAGAGAACCAAGCCAGAGGGCTCAAACCTGAAAAAGGACTTAAAATGTCCGAATAAGTAGTTGTGGGTATGTCTCTTGTAGCATTCTCCTTGTTGTGTGTAGAACAGAAAATCACAGAACAGTGGGGATTGGAAGGGACCTTGAAAGATCATTTAGTCCAATCCCACTGACACAGCAGGATTCCCTAGATCAAGTCACACAGGAACATCTCCAGTGAAGGAGACTCCACAAACCCCCTGGGCAGCCCATTGCAGTGCTCCACCACCCTCACTGTGAAGAAGTTGCTTCTTGTATTGATGTTCAACCTCCTCTGTTTCAACGGACACCTGTTATCCCTGGTCCTATCACTGGATGACACTGAGAAGAGACTGGCTCCACAAAGATCACAGAATATATAGAATCAAATGATCACATCTGTAAAGAGCAGTAGTATTAAAGTTTACAATCTAATCTGGGAGAAGCCTTTCTGCTGACCCTCATCCTGCAGCTGTGACCCACAGCAACTCCATTTGATTTGACCTCCTCAGTGACAGTAAGGATATGGGCTCAGTGCTTTCTTCATGACTGAGCCTTAACTGATTCTTGTCTGGGGGCTCTAGGCAGCAAGTGAAGATACATCTGTAAAAAGAAGGGATATGGTCTCATTTTCCAAAAAGACCAGAGATCCCTGTTGTGCTGGGAGCTGGAAACAAGGAATAAAAGAAAACTATTGGCTAAGATCTCCTTAGAGGAAGAAATGCTGCACCATTCCTTATGGTCTGTGAAAACCTTTGGTTAAAATTAAAGAGCGTGAGAACTACTGAAAACACTGATCTGGGTCCTCTGAAATCGTCAAATTTATCTCATAAGCTCGCTTTGGTTCACGCAGGGGGTCAGGGAGAAGAATAAGAATTGTGCTCTTCAGCTGTCAAGCCGATGGGAAATGTCTAACTGTCACGCTTTGATGATGGGAGCCAGAAGAGCTGCTGAAGTCAGGTAGCTCAAGATGGCATCTCTTCTCTGTGGCAGCATTCTAAACGTGACCTCAGCTACATGGCTAAGCTGAGGCTCAAACCTCAGAGAGCGCATGAGAAGAGTGAATGCCAGTAAAATACTTCTCACGTTCAACAGTGTGACAGTGTTTGGGGCAGTTTGTTCAATTCACCCTAGCCCAGGTTTTATCCAGTAACTGTGTCTGTGCACATGCTCTGTGTAGCTTTACCAGGGCTCAAACAGTGGTTTGTAGTGGGAGTACTGCAAACGGAATTATTTTGCAAACTGAATTATTTATTTAGCGTGATGCAGATGGTGAGAGTATTTGTTCATAGTTATTTAACAAAGACTGAGGTTTACAAAATACGCAATGTTCTTTGAGGTCCTTCTGTTCACAGTGGAGTGCAAACAAGTATGTGGGGGAATGAGATGAGAATTTTGCTTGGAAGGCACTGGATTCTGAATCCATCAATCAATTGCTATCACTTGGCTACTAAGAATTTTTAAATAGGTAAACAAATTAATCAGTTGCAAAAAATACAGTTTGATTGCATAAAATGTTTATCCTTTTTGGTTTCTTTCTTGTCATGAGCAGTCCAGCTGACTTAATGCAGAATCAGAGAAAATTAAGGATTGGAAGGGATCACGAAAGATCATCCAGTCCAATTCCCTGCCACAGCAGGATCACCTAGATCAAGTCACACAGGAACATGTCCAGGAGGGTTTTGAATGTCTCCAGAGAAGGAGACTCCACAACCCCCCTGGGCAGCCCACTCCAGTGCTCTGGCACCCTCACTGGGAAGAAGCTCCTTCTCACATTGATGTGGAACCTCCTATGTTCCAACTCACACTCGTTGCCCCTTGTCCTGTCATTGGATACCACTGAGCAGAGCCTGGCTCCATCCTCCTGACACCCGCCCTTTCTATATTTATCAACATTAATGAGGTCAACCCTCAGTCTCTTTTGTTCCAAGCTAAAGAGACCCAGCTCCCTCAGCGTTTCCTTTTTTCATCTTTTTACATTTTCTTGCTTTGCTTCCCCCAGATTTCAGCGGTGGTAGTGGGTTTTTCTTTTGGGAGGGACTATAATTTTGAAGCTGTTTTTGCCAATCAGTGTGGACTCTGCTAAAAAAAAAAAGGGTGAGGAGCCTTCTGTCAGTCCCCTGTAGTGAACAGGCACAAGAAGGCTGATATATCTGGACAAGATGAGATGAACCAGCAGATGGGTAGATTGCTGCATGACTCACTGCTACAGAGGCTTCCATTTAATTTCTTTAGCTAGATTTGTTCTCAAGCACATCTGTGCCACAACCATTTTTCACATCTGTTTATTTGCCAATATAAAGCATATATGATATTCCTCTTGCTCAAGCTGAGAGTAGTGCTGAAAAGCTTTCTTTCATGTAGCGGTATATGCAGAGAGCTTTGAAGGTCCTTGGGTGAGAGAGCTGTAGTTATCTAAGACTCCCAAGACACAGAGAGCACCCAAGGACACTGGTCAAAATTACAGTCTTGGCATTGAGCTTTGCTTTTACAGGTTCTTGCTCCCTATTTTTTTGCTGCCTTTCAGTTTTCAACTTGCTGATACAAGGTGATGCTTCCTACAGTTTCACTGTGGTGCAAAAGTTGCCAGACTTACCACAGAGAAGGAAGAGCAGCCAAAACTGACAAGAGCAAAAAAACCCAACCAACAAACGAAACAAACCCCAAAACTTTGAGATGCTGAGTTCCTTACGCTGGCCATTGTGATGTCCAGTTCAGTGCCCACTGTGTCCAGTCTTAAGAAAGATCTGTGAGTTTTTTACTTTTGCACAGTGATGCCAGTAGAACATTGCAGAAGCCAGAATCGTGATGGCATGTGTTTGCCTTGACCATGGTCTAAGTATATATTGCTTGTGTTGATGAAGGGAGTAGAACATCTGCCTGATGAGGAAAGGCTGAGGGAGCTGGGTCTCTTGAGCTTGGAGAAAAGGAGACTGAGAGGTGACCTCATTAGTGTCTACAAATATGTGAAGGGCAGGTGTCAGGAGGATGGAGCCAGGCTCTGCTCAGTGGCACCCACTGACAGGACAAGGGGCAATGGGTGTGAGCTGTAACAGAGGAGGTTCCCTGTAAATGTGAGAAGGAACTTCTACCCAGTGTGGGTGACAGAGCACTGGAACAGGCTGCCCAGGGATTTGTGAAGTCTCCTTCTCTGGAAACATTTAAAACCTGCCGAGACGTGCGACTTGGTCTAGGTGATCCTACTGTGGCAGGGGGATTGAACTGGATGATCTTTTGAGATCCCTTCCGAGCCCTACTGTTCTGTGATTCTGTTAACTCCACATCCACTGGATATTGCTTCTGCTACAGGGTACACTGTGTAGCTGTCCAGTCATTTACTGGGAAGGTAGCAATTTACTGGGAAGGAAGCAAGGATTCCACCAACCTCTGGGCCCTCTTTGCTACCCACTTGAGAGAATGGTCACAAGTGGAGGTGAATCTGCTGTGGAATTTGGTCTGAATTACTAAAATCTGAGAGCTGCATTCAGCAACAAAAAATTAATGGGAGGTTTGTGAAAGGCTTTCATGTGAGTGTAAGGGTCATTATTTTTCCTTTGACTTGTAAATAAGCTTGGACTTACAACACAGCTACTCCTGGCTCTTATTTGCTACAGCTCATTGTATCTTGTACTTTAGATTTCTTGAACTTTTAACTTTGTCAAGAATGTAATTAATGGGCTTCTGGTAAGGGTTTGTGTATCATTGACATATTTCAAAGTCATCTCATTTCTCATCTTCTCATTGCTTCTTTGAGTCTTTCCTTTTTTTTTTTCTCTTGAAAGAGAACATTAGGCCAAATTCCTAAAGTATATAACCTAGTGACTGAGGGCACACAAATACCTGTTGCTTGTCTATTCACAGCTCTAAGCATAAATATAAATACTAGTCTTCTAGTTATTTGCATTTTCCCCACCTCTCTTGCATTGAGAAAGAGCTCTGTTGCCAAGTTCCATGAAGTGGAAAAAGAATAACAATGCTTGCTTTTATTTCAGCAGGAACAGTAATAGCAGAAAAAAAGCTTAGTACCTTTCACAGAATCATAGAATGGCTCAGTTTGGAAGGGACCTTAAAGATCATCTAATTCTAACATCCCTGCTTATGCAGGGACACCTTCACGAGATCAGGTTACTCAGGGCCCCAGCTAACCTGGCCTTCCACACTTCCAGGGATGGGGCAGCCACTGCTTCCTTGGGCAACCTGTTCCAGCATCTCAGCACCCTGATAGCAAAGAATTTGTTCCTCATGTCCAACTTAAGTCTCCCCTCTTCAAGTCTGTAACCCTTTTCTCTCGCTATGCATTTACACCAATTATACACTGATGTATAAAATCTGATTGTACTACTGATCGATACTATTTTATTTCTTCAGTTCTATATCCTTTTTGGCCTGGAGAGTACATGGTTTTTAGGGTTTCAATTTCTTCTGGCACAATTTCATTGTTTCAGGGAACTAGGACAACCACAGCATCGAGTCTTGAAAAGGTCACCATTTATCACAACTTATTTTTGTTAAAGCTTGACTTTTCTAAGAGAAAGCTACTTACTGAAAAGATTCTTGAGAGGTGTTTCAGTGGTATGTATGTTGTGAAGGAAGCACAAAGTTAATTAACTTCTTGCAGATGTACACGAAAGCTAAGCTCTTGTTTGAGATGTTCATCCTGATAAACCTCAGCCTTACAGTCTAGATACGTAGTGGTGACAGACACAAGTCATAAGAAAGACCTTTTGGAATGGACTGACCAGGACAATGTGGAGTCTCCATCCCTGGAGGTGTTTAAGAAAACACTTGGCTGTGGCACTTAGTACCACGGTCTGGGTGATTGTGGTGATGGTAGGTCATAGGCTGGGCTGGAAGATCGCAGAAGTCTTTTCCAGCCTCAATAGTTCTGTGATTCTGTGATAGGCTGGAGGCCTAAGGGTGAATTAAATGCCTTGTGAACCTGATGGTGTATCTTCAGAATATACATTTCATCTTAGTATTAACTATTGATTCAGCCTGTGAGACCCATAATGCAGGGGGTGAGAGACCATGAAACTACCAAACTGTAAGTGCATAAATTATAGCAGTGCTTCATAACGGTGAAGCCGTAACGTAAGAGAAGACGGCCACCACGTAAGGCAACTGGAGCATATACTACCGATACTGAAGCACCAAAGCCACTGTAGAGTTTGGGTACTTTGAAGAAATAAATTAAATAACTAAAAGAGATGATCATTCCCTTCTACTCAGCTTTGGTGAGGCCACACCTCAATTACTATGTCCAATTTTGGGCCTCTCACTACAAGAGGGGCATTCAATCACAGAATCACAGAACATTAGGAATTGGAAGACCATCTAGTCCAATCCCCTTGCCAGAGCAGGATCACCTAGATCAAGTCACACAGGAACATGTCCAGATGGGTTTTAAACGTCTCAAGAGAAGGAGACTCAAAGTTCTGGAGAGGGTACAGAGGCAGCTACCAAGCCAGTAAAGGTTTTGGAACAGGTGTCATGTGAGGAGATTGAGGGGAGACCATACTGGTGTCTACAACTACTTGAGATGAGGTTGTAGAGAGGCAGGAGTCAGTCTGTTCTCCCTAGCGGCAAGTGATAGGATGAAGGGAAATGGCCTTAAGCTGCACCAGGGGATGTTCAGGTTGGATGTTGGGAATAATTTCTTTCATGAAAGGGTTGTCAGGCATTGGAACAGCCTGCCCAGGGAGAGGCTTGAGTCCCCATCCCTGGATGTGTTGAAGAGAAGGGTAGATGTTGCATTGGGGGACAGGGTTTAGTGGTGCTGATAGGGCTAGGAAAAGGTTGAACTTGATGATTTTGAAGGTCTCTTGCAGCCAAAACTTTTCTATGATTGTATGAACTTGCTAGTATTGCTAATGTGATTTTTGCTTTGGGAAAGCAATCACAGCACAGTGTGAGCACTAAATGAACAGCAGTCATTTAGATGCTGATGTGGACTAGGAAAAAATGCCTAAATTGTCTCCATAGATTATTTACCCAGCTTTTATACAGTATAAAAATTAGATTATAAAAGTGTTTTGTGACTTAGCCCAGCACACCCTGAAATTCTCTAGTCACATCTGTTTTGAGCTGGAAAAAGAGATGTCGCTTCTGCTGATATTAGTGATTGCTCTTTTAGCAAGGAAAATGTCTTAAAAAGCCTTCAGCTCTGTAGCGTGGGGGAGAATGAAAGTCAAAGGCAGATTTACAAAGTACGTGTTGTGTTGAAGCCAGCTATCACCTTTGTTCTTAGCTTCTAAAAGAGGTGACCTTTGCAAATGAAGGCACAAATACAGGAAAAGAGGCAGTCAATGATTTATGGTCTTTTGTGCTTTTTCAAAGTTTCAAAAGTTTATTCATTTGTTATCTTCTTCAGTCTATCCTTTCAGGGAACAGACAATCTAAGTGGGGGCTGGTTTTATATTCGATGAGAGCTTGAGACTGCATGGTGGGATACTTGCTTGCATTAATGAGATAACAATATCAAGGCACCATACAGTGCTAAAGGAGTACGTTGTGCTGTTTATTTAGTGTATCACACATGCTTGATTTTGAGCTTTCATTGCCCCAACGTGTTCAGGTGTCAGTGGAAGAATCACTGCAAAGAGGCACCTGGGCTCTCCATGACATCTCAAGCCTGAAGCTGTTCCCCTTCCTGAAGCACAGTTGGGGCAAGGTAGATGTTCCACTCCTAAAGCTTGCACACACAGAAGCATTTCTTCATATTCCACAGTACAAAATAAATGCTACTCCTGTCACACAGAATGATAACACAGGAGTGCTAAATCCTGATCCTTTCTTCCCACCTGTATTTGGCTCCAATCTTGATCGGTTTCTCTTTTGCTGTCCATTGAAGAACTAGCTTTCTGTCAACCAGGAAATGGAACCCAGATAACTCATCCCAGCCTCTTTTGATTGCTGTACTAGTCCCCTGACAATGTGGAAATGAAGTTTTTTCCCCTTCTATCACCAACTATGTGCAGCCTAATTACATGTAACTCAGCCTTTGCTCCAGATTTTTGCTCTCGCCTTTAAACATAATCTGCATCTTTTTCTATATTGATTAGTATTTGGAGAGTATCTTTTCAGGCTGAGCTTGCTGAGTCATTATGCTTCTGTCATTGATATTCTTTGTTAACACATAGCTTTTGTGAAGTCAGCAAGAGGTGAGTCAGTACAAATGAAACCCTCATATTTGTTTGAACCTGCACATGCTTGCTTGACAGCAGAAGCCAAATGACTTTGTTCAATCTTGCCTTGCCTTCTCTTTCTTCCTCACGGTAACTGCACCCTTTTGAAACTCTGGCAGTGAGCTCTCTGAGGCAGCATTTGTGAAAACCATAACGCAACAGCAAATAAGATGTTATGTACTAAGCTAACGGTGTTTATTTTAAAACAAAATTGGTGAAGTAAAAAAGAAAGCAGCTGAGCATATTGTGTAAACAGTCCATAAAGAGATTTCCTAGAGAACACTGGATCTGTATGGCACCGTTAGCACAGTAACCATGTGGTTGTTTGGTACTTGAGGAAAACACCTTCCTTACCTGGACTGTGTTTTTGCATTAGCCATATGACTTAGTGTCTGCAATCGTAAACAGTCATATTTCTGAACGTCATGTTTCTCACTCTATATCGCTCTTATACTCATCAGAGTCAACATTGAGAGGCAGCCTGAGATAGGGGTGGAACCTGACTTAGCAGAAATTCAGAGGTGCTTGTGGGAGGCCTTAAAAAACCCCAGATACAAACATTCTGACTCAGAAACAGCACAATATCATATTTTGGTTGTCAATGTTTTTGTTGTTTGTGTGATTTGTTACAGATTAGAGGCTACATGATAATGGGCTGGGAAGTAAGCAGAGGCATTTTTAATAAGAGCTTAGTTCTAAAACTCTGCATGCATTAATGGAAAGAAGTGCTATCAAGCTGATGAGATACGCTGATGTTTTTTCATTCCATTAAGTCTTGACTCACATCAATTGAACTTCAGAAATACATGTTAATTTCTACTTGATGCAACGTGTGGGTGGTTTATTCCCTTTTTTCCCCCTTACATCACTCTTGAAAATTTCTACTCGGGAAGAGGACTAGTCCTCTCATCTGTGTTTCTTGGCCAGTTAATGATTTATATGAGAGAGTACCCCAAGTAACTCACTGTTCACAATTCCTCCATCTGCCAGGAATGTTTTCTGCCCATCTTGCATATAATTCTTCTCAGCGTAGGCCTGTAGACACTCTATAATCTTGTCTGTGCAGTGATGATATGTACACATTTTTCCACAAAGATGCTTTTATATTGTGACAGTTACTTTCAAGTAGCTGTTTTGTGGCAAAATCCTAGGTGGTATCAAGTGGTGATGATAGGGCTAGGAAAAGGTTGATGTTTCTGAAGGTCTCTTCCAGCTGAAACTTGGTTGGACTTGGTGATCTAGGAGGTCCTTTCCAACCATGATTATTCTGTGAAACATGTCCTCTCCCTCTCCCTCTCCCTCTCCTCTCCCCATGGAATTAATATATTGTCTTCTCAATGACAGTTGACCTTGGACATCTATGTTAAGGTGACTTCTATGTAGTTGTTTTTCTTACAGTGTGTTCTAGCTAAATCAGGTGAGTTGTCTTGCTGTCAAGTAGCCAACATTTTTTCTGGCAATGAAAACATAAACTCACTGTACTGACAGTAGAAGAACACCATCAGGTGGAGTTTGGAGTTTTCTTTTTCTGTTTCCCTGAGCTGACTGTTGTTTAATGACTGTTCTCTTGCGATCTCTGTTTCTGCGTATATTTCTTGGGAAGTCCTGATGGGTGCTCTGCATAGGGACAGAGCCTACTTGAATGATTTGGTTCATGATTCTGGAGAAATTAAATGCCAAGAATTTGTAGACGTGTATTTGTCACCTTTATTATATCTGGAAAAGGGTCTAAGAGTATCCTCTGTCTCTGTATAGAGTTACACTTCTTGTACTAATTTATAGCCTCTTAGTGGAAGAAATTCCTTTTATTTGTTGTTTAGCATTTGTACAATACCTCTGATGGCAATCTGCTGTCTCCTAGGATGCAACAGTGCTCCTGTGGAAGTACTCCTGATGCTTTTAAAAATAACAGTGAGTTGTAAGGAGACTGAAAAATGCTTTTAAAACTCCTTGATTAAAGGTGATTTTTGGTTTGTCCATGAGTTCTTTTTTTTGCTCATTTGTACAACATCCTTCTAGTCATATTGCAAAGTGGTGTGATGGCAGTGGAATTGACTGTTGCACTTTTTCAGCTGTCTATTTGAGAATGATAGTTCATAATTGCTCTTCTCCTGTTGCTGTTGTTTCTTGTATTGAAAGTGTGACATTGTGCAGTAAAATTATATATATAATATATAAAAAATAGATACATGAAATATTCAATATATAAAATCATATAATTATTTAGATGAACATA
>JAOXOE010000256.1:11272613-11294061 GCA_028565055.1 Phoeniculus purpureus | reverse complement strand
GGGGGGAGCCGCCGCCGAGCGCCGCCGCAGCGCGGGGAGCCGCGTCCGGGGCCGCCGCTACTGATGGGATTGAGGGGAGGAGGGGGTGCTGCAGCAGGGAATGCAGGGATACGGGCGGACCGAGGGAGGGAGGGGGAGAGGGCGGGCTGGGCCGGGCTGCCCGGAGCCGCCCCCCCAGTCAGCCCGGCGGCCCCGGCAGGGCCTTCCCCGCCTTTGCCCACAGCCGCCGCCGTTCTCTGCCATGGGCCATCTGCCACCCGCTTCCCCTCAACCGCCGTACTCTCCGCTCCACGCCAGACGTGCAGTTCGTTAAAAAGCCCATTCCGGTCATGGCCGGTGGGCGAAAGAGGGGTGCTGTGCTGGGTTATCTCTGTCGAGCCCCAGGTGTGAACATGGGCCCTGGCCCCTTCACACCGGGAGGACCGAAATCGTGACACAGGACGCGGCTGTTCATGGCGGGAAAAGCTGCTCTGGCAGCCGCCCTAGCACGGGGGTGCCGGCTCGAGTGGAAAATGGCAGCACCGGGATCTTTCCAGGAGCGTGACGGATTGGACTGCGGGGTTGTGCTCCCACTTCGCGGGGGTTCGAATGTCCTCTGTAAACTATTCTCTCATTTCACTTCATCTTTCTTCAGAGGTGCGGTGAAAGGGGAGGAAAGCAGCAGGGCTCCAACGGGTGAAGTTAGGGTTCTCCAAGAGCTCATCAAGCCGAGCATCAGCTTCCTAGTTCAGCAACCAACAGAAGACCCTCATCTGGGTTTTGCCACAACGAATATCTCTATCGTACTCCTCATAAAACTGGCCTTTCCACCAGCTGATGGTAAACATCGTCCTTACATACCCCTGAAGATGAAATACGTAATACAATTAAAGTCCCATGTGTTTGCTCAGAGTTGCTCAAGTATATATAAACTCACTGGTGTGAAGCTAGAGAGGACAGTAACTCCTCCTGCTCTGTGTGAAGAGACAGAGCAGACAGGCAGACTGGGATGTTGATCCACCAGCTTCAGGAACGACCTTTCAGAGGAAGAAGCTCTCCTGCCAGCTCTTGGTGAATGAAGAAATCTGCCGATAATTAAATTCTAAGACCTTTTTTACGCTGAAAAGCTTCAAGAAATACTGTTAGGAACTACTAAAAATGTAAGTGAGCTTGTGATGGGAAGAAAATAATATTAAACTGGTAAGGCTAGGACAAGGAAAGGGTTCCTTTCCTGTGCTGGGTTACACCCTTGGTATGACAAGAACAAGGATGTGAGGTGCTGCTGGTCGTTGTCTACTAAAGCTTTCATTAAGCAAGCCTGAAGCTGTGACGCACAGGCAGTTTTACAGTGAAAGTATTTCCTGCTGGCTCTCCTCTGAACTTGTGGAAATTGAGATTGAAGCTGGGGGTGGGGGATGCTTGATGACGGCAATAAAATTAAATGGCTATTGCCAGGGTAGGTGGACCAGATCATCCAGCACTTCCTATGTGGCTTGGAGAGATCTCAGCCAAGTTCATCCTGAACATACATTAACCATTAATAGTGTTGCATAAGGGAAAGGAAGAAGACAAAGAGTTAAAGGGATGTTAGTTCCTTGGACTTTGGCACCACTTGGTAGGGAAGTGAACTAAAGAACCACTGCCAGAGATATGATGGGTGTGGACATTTCATTTATTTACTTATGTTACTGTGTTTCCCTCAGCCAATAATAAAGTATTTCCTTGTTTTAATTGCAGACGAGTGTTTGCAAACAAGGAAGGGTATCTAGCAAAGGCAATACTTTCCCTATATTTCTATTTTTAAAGCTGAACCCTTGCTTCTGTCAGCAACACTTGACAGAAGTTGCACATTAAACCATTTCTTCTCAGCGTGTTTGCAGCTTGAGTGAAGTGCACAACGCATTTTTCTATTAAAACTGTGCTGTGTAAGCTGCAGTCAAACACCAAACCCAGGAATCATTTGTTTTCTACTAATGTGATAGACTGCTCAAAAATATGTGGGCAGTCCCCAGTATATAGACAACTCTCCTGAGCTGTGGTCAGCTGTCCTGTCACAGAAGTTATGATGAACAGGTGATACTCGCAATGAGCAGAGGCTTTTTTATTTGCTAGGAATTGTCTGTATACTAGATGAGTAATTCTCACAATACTCCTGTGGGATAGAAAAATATTTGTTGTTCTATAAGAAAGACTGAAGAGAGACGTTAGTCCAGAATATTTAGAAAACCAACAGAAGAGCTTAGTGAAATTCAGAAACTCAGAAATTCCTTCCTTCTTGTGTGTTCCGTCACTAAGACAGACCATGTCCTAAAGAAAATCAAAGTTGTGCAAACATACCCTTGTTATCTTTCATAATTATCATGTGTCTGTTTCACCCCATTCTTATTTTAATAGTATCACAATAATATTTTGCTTCTTACTGCTTAGCTTTACAAATGTTTACGGTACCTAAAAACTAACTACTGATAATAAGGAATTTCTATTTTACAATAAATTAGGCAAACTGGTAGCAATAGAGGGAATAGTGGGGTGTGAGGAGAGTATGGTAGAAACAACAGTTTATGTACTAACAACATGTATGTTGAGTGTTGCAATACTTAGTATGATAAACAACCTTTTCTCTCCAGAGACCTGAGATCTGTTTGGGTGGAATACTACACATACCTGCTTTTGGCACACAAACCATTTCTAAAGTTGAGAGGGAGCCTGTACACTTCCCAGCAGGTGAATAAATGCATCCAACTGGTAGATCTGTTATGTGTTTGGGGACAAGTACTCAAAATTCTGCACTTAGGTGAAAATCTGTTACATGTTTGGCCATTTTATGTCTAGGCTTTTCTGTTCTCCAGAACTTCACTTTGTAAGGATGTATTGTTTGCGCTGACAATAGCAGTTCACCTCCTGAGGAAGGTGGTGCTTGCCTTGAGGAAAAATTTGGGCAGTACCCTATGCAAAGAGAGTACTGGCACCCAATTTAGCGACTTTGTATTTAGACACGTTCTTAGTGCCATTTCAAAAAGGGCCCTACAGCTGTCTTGTGAACTGTGGTAAAAACGTAAGTTGTTACGGGGGATTGCAGGTAGCTATAGATGGAGCACACATTGATTGTGCTCTGGGATGAGACAAGCTTGGATGTATGAAGTGAGCAAAACTTGTATTTGTAGCAGTGTAGTTTCACATAAATCTTAATACTGGTGCAGGCTTAATCCTAGCAGACAGAGAGGTTTCTTCACTGAAACTGATAATTATCTCAAAACTTAATTAGTCTCAGTACCTATAATAATGCATTTAGTAACATGCTGTAGTGTTTTTAAAGACTTGTAAATCTATTATTCTTTTCCTTTCCAACAGTCTTGCCACAACCTATTTCTCCTGTGAAGTCCAAGTACAAGCACTAAATAGTACCTGACAAAATCGGTGCTTTTCATTTACCTAATCCCAAAACAATGATCATAAATGTGTTTGTGTGTATGGATATTGTAAATATGGAATTATATTTCTCTTCCCATATGCTTCTTTTATTGCTCTTTGGAGTCTTATGTATAGTCTTAATGATTTTCTTTGAATGGCTGAACTGAATAATTTTACCTCAGAGACGAATTGCATCACACTCACTGTTCTTTTTGCACTGGTTCTGTGTTGGCCTTACTCCCCTGGTCTTAGTCTTCATTTGAAACTAAATGGGAAGATGGCCATCACCATGTCTGCACTCCAACAATGCTGTTTTGTCTCTCAATATGTTGTTTTTAGCCTTCTGAAGTCAGACCAAGTCTACCCAATCTCATAAGGATGTTGTGAAGCTTAATCAGCCTCTGTGTAGCAGTCTGAGATCCTTTTTTCTTTCCTTTGTTCAGTAACATAAATCTGAGAGTGTTACGTTATTTTTTCTCCTTATTTTACAGTCTGTGTCTGCAACTTTTCGAGTCTCTAGTACATCTATAGTCCGGTTCTCTCCTGTAGATTCTTCTATGTATGCTGAAGTTTTCGTCCACTGTCTCCTGTCTCTGTTTTATGCCACCTTCAAGGGCTGAACTCTCCTCAAGATACTTCAGTCCCTTAAATGAAGCTGTTTAATGAGGTAGAACCCTTGCCCTGGTCAAGTGGCTTTTCAAGCTGAAGAGTTGTCAGGAAGACCATGTATGTATTTGTGAAACTGGACGGATGCAAATTTCTGCCACTGTCATACGAGGCACATTATTTGTCTGATGTTGGTAGAAAACAAGTGTTGCTTATCTTACAATTGCAATAACTCAGCATGATAGCTTCTTCTAAACCTGTTCTCTTTGCAGTGTTTCATAGTTGCTACTGGTCATAATCAAGGTTTATGTTCCTCTAAAACTAGTTCCTCTTCTTCTGGTGAGCACTCAGTATTCTGTTAGGGATTTTTTTAAGTGGGTATACTTAGAGATAAATGCAGTGAGGACCTAACTGTGAAAGTTGAGATTTTTTAAATGCCATGAGCTGCTACTGTTGTATAAATAACAGTGATGGGAGAGACGACGAATGAGGAAACTTGTGACTAAGTGATCTTTGACAGAGGAAGGAAACAGGATGAAGTGAGGAAAAATGGGATAGAGAGGAAAGAGGGAGGGAGAGTGATGATTAATTTGGAGATCGTATGGGAAGGAAGAGTAATTGAGAAAGGGGAAGCCAAGGGCAGGGACTTTGGCAAGAGAGTAGGAGGAAAGCTTGTGAAAAGGGAGAGGGGGGGAAAAAGCCTCATTTGTAAAAATCAGAAAATTCTGCACTTAGGTGAAAATAAGCCCAGAAAGAGGCATGACTTGGAATGCAAGCCCAGGGTGGATTGAGCCAGATTAGCTTTATGGCAGAGAAGGCCTCAAAGTGCCCAGCTCATTACAAAAAAGAGTGTGAGAGATCACATAGTAATCTGGATTTCCCCAGGGTTATGGAGTTTACAGATTAGAAGTCTGACCAATTCAGTTTGTGTTTTAAAGTAGTATTTTGGTTTATTTGACATTTAATTGAAAGACCAAAGATACATGAAAAACAGTGTCTCTATTTTATGTGTTACTTCTTTTTAACTTAAAAACTGCAAAATCACAAAAAGGCCCTAAAATATGCATTTTATTGGGAAAACAGGTACAGACAGTGGCAACAGTTGTAGTTCAGGCAGACTTAAGTGTTTTAATCAGAGATAGGACACTTAATGCAAAGAGATACCCTATCATGATCTGCAGATTGAAATCACAATACTGTTGCTTATTAACAATGGCATTTTGAATTTGTTTGCTGGAGGGAAGGGCTGCCATCCAGAGGAATCTTAACAGGCTTGAGAACTGGGCTGTGCAAACCACATGAGGTTCAGCAAGTCTAAATGCAAGGTCCTATATCTGGGTTGGGGCAATCCCAAGCACAAATCCATGCTGGCTAATAAATGGATTGAGATCAGTCCCAAGGAGAAGGGCTTGGGGGTGCTGGTAGATGGGAAGCTCAACAAGAGCTGCCAATGTGTGAGTGTAGCCCAGAAAGCCAACTGTATCCTGGGCTGTATCAAAACAAGTGTCACCAGCAGGTGACAAGGGAGCTGATTCTCCTCTTCAGCTCTTGTGAGACCTCACTTGGTGTTCTGCATCCGGTTCTGGAGTCCTCGGTATAAAAAGGACATGGAACTGTTGGAGCAAGTCCAGAGGAGGCCACAAAGACGATCAGAGGGCTGGACCACCTCTCCTGTGAAGACAGGTTGAGAGAATTAGGACTATTCAGCCTGGATAAGAGAAGGCTTGGAAGAGACCTTACAGCAGCCTTCCAGTACCTGAAAGGGCAACAGGAAAGCTGGGGGGGTGGAGAATTTTTACAAGGGATTCTAGTGATAGGACAAGGAGGAATGCTTTCAAGCTAAAAGAGAGGAGATTTATATTAGATCTTGGTAAGAAATTCCTCATTATGAGGGTGGTGAGGCACTGGAAAGGTTTCCCAGGGAGGTTGTGGATGCCCCCTCCCTGGAAGTGTTCAAGACCAGGTTGGATGGAGCTCTGGGCATCTTGATCTGGTGAGAAATGTCATTCTCTGATTTTATGAAATTTTATTTATATGAGGAGACAGTAAGCCCCATCTCTCCCTGGATTAAATTTTCAATCTGTCATCATATTTTAAGCAGGTAATGGCAGTGGTGCAGCTAAAAATGACTGAAAGCCAGCGCCTTTATTAATTGCCACTACAGCATTTTGTGGATTAATTCTTCCTGTGGTAGAAGCTAATAGAAAAATAAATTGCTCTGTAAAACTTGGGAAACTTGTGGAAAGAATTTGTTGTAAATAAAGACTGCTTGCCACTCAGCAGGTAACTTTGGGTCACCATCCAAAGACAAGAAAATCGTGAAGAGAAATGGGCAATTATAGAGATTTCAAAATGTTTTGTAGTGTTCAGTCATGATCCTCCACGAGCCAATGCCAAAAAAACCTCCTTGATCTCAGCAAGAACATAAGTGAACTCATAATTCCTTTTGAAACAAACAGAACTTTGGTTTAGACTCAGATTTATGAATAACCAAAGTGGTTTATGTCTTTGCACAATGACAAGCATTTTTCTTTGTAAACTGTCAGTGCACAAATTAAAAGGATTTAATTATATGGAAAGTTTAGAAGTGTGGCTCCAGTCATATTTTGAGGTAGAGAAACACAACTATTTTTAATAGTTTAATCAGAAGTGTGAGTATAACACTGGCTCAGGTCCTTGTGTGTGGATACCAAGGCGTGTACACTGGATATAATTGTACTTGAGGAAGAAACTCCTGGCCAGTGTCTCAGCTTCATTAGTTAGTAGTGCTCCCTTGGTGAGGGTAACCTTTCTTATAGAAGTGGAGCAGATCTCCTAGAATGAGTGACCTCTATCTGCATTAGTGCAAGAGAGCAAGGTTAGCAATGAATCGCTATGTAATTGTTTAACCCAGTTCATCTTGGCTGAAGTAAGTTTGGGCTCACTTAGTCCTCCCAAGAAATCAAAAGGAAGGATGATCTCCATCAGATGGGCAAAGACAGACATCAGAGACAAGAGCAGGGAAAACAGCCTCTTCAAATGGGGCACTCATGGGTCAGGAAGAGGACATTCTCTCCAGTCATCATCATTCATCAGGGAAGAAGTTTAAGTTACAGTGAAATTTTCTTAAGGCAAGAATGCTGCTATGGTCTGCATTAATTCAACTTGAAATCAAGGAGTAAAAATACTGATTAAAAGTGAATATTTCCAACAACACTAAAGTTTAACAACCTGTAACCTGAAAGTAATTTTAAAAATTTTCCTCTGTTTTTGCACAAGTGACTAAAATATACCTGGCAAGCTTCAGGCTCAAGCAGCTTTCCAAGCCAAAGTAATGATGAAGAGATGGAAATAGGGTACTATAACAGAAGCTAGTTTCAGCTTTAACCACAGAGATGTTGCTGCCTCCCCTTAACATCTCCAAGCTGTGCCAAAGCACACAGTACGTGAATTAAAATCACCACATAAAATCGACTGTTTGTAAAGTTTTAGTCAAGTAATGTATTTATCTGTCATAGAAACATTAATCATAGCACAGTTCTATGTCAAGCCTTTTCTTTTCCAGACTTGTAGACCAGCACAATTTGCCCAGAAGACTGACAGTTTCTCTGTGTAGCACACCAGGAGGGAGCAAGGTCCAGCTACTTTCGTCACTTGGAGTCCAGCGCTTGCTGCAATGGATTTCTTGGCTCTCCTCTTAAGAAGAGGGTTTAATTTCAGAGGTTGTGAAAATTGAGTTCCGTGCAGGTAATTTAAAAGGATTTCTTGATATAAAGGGAAGTGTGTTTTTGCAAAGAAGGATAGCTATAGTTGTACCTTCTCAAAAAACCCCAAACCCATCAGCAGTTGTTAGCTATTATTTTGGCTTTTCCAAGAAGGTGAAGATTTTCTTACTTGACCAAAAAATGAGGAAAGTGGCTAGTAGAGGTATAATTTACTTCCAGCAATGACTAGCACAGCTGTGACTCTACACAGCAGCAATCCTACAGTTGCTAATCAAACTGCTCTCTCCTTCAGGAGGAGGAAATGAGCTGGGCCACAGCCTCTGAACCTTATCTTAGCCTCTGGTCAAGGACTCTGATACACCCAGGTTGCAGGCCTTAAGATGTTGACTTTACTGCTCCCATTTGCTTCGGGGCCTTTCCTAAAACTGAATTCCCTCACTCTGCAGTAAAGGTGATAATAATAAAGAGGTCTATGATTCACAGTAAAACACTATCTGAAGTTAAACAAGTACCTAAGTGCTCTGCTGAATTGGGGCCAAGGGTGGATTACTGAGAGAGCTGGGCAGACATCCCATCTCCAGCCAGTTCACCAAGTTGTTTCAGGCTAATCATGGAGTTGTTTTGGAGCTTAGCTTCCTGCACATATTTATCACAGGGTCTCTACTCTGGTAAAGATAGGAAGATAATGAGGAAACATGAATAAATTTAGAACATCACAGAAGGGAAAAAGAGCTCTAGAGAGAACAGTCATCTGCACTGGGCATTCTCCTAACTTTGTTTTTTATTAATCTGTGGACTAAAATGGCAAGAGTGTAGTCTGAATCCTACCAAACCAATGGAAGAATGGAAGAAGATCCAGTGTTGCACACAACCAGCAACCCAGAATGGCTGAGACTGTGTTGCCTTCTAGCAGCCTCCTCATTCTGCCAGCAGCACTGGCTCACTGTAGGTGAATCCAGCAGGTTTTGTATAGGCTATTGCCTTCATGCCATGCAGCACCCTCAAAAATTAACTCAGTCTTCTTTGCAGAAGGCTTTCTTTAATAAGAAGGCTTATTAAAAGGGAACAGGAACAAAGCCTTTGGCAGTCTCAGCCTAGCTTGCACTGAGAGAATTTCTTCTGATCAGATATGGAGCTTTTAAGGCTGCTTTGCATTTCTCTGATTCCTACCTGGCAGAAAGTGGTTAGAGAAAAGGGCAAGGGTGTCACTATGGAGAGCTTTTTATTGATACAAAAGAAGCCTGGTTACCACATAATAGTTTGCAAGAACAGACTTTTCTTTTAGCACTTTCTCTACTTGGAAATTTATATTGCATTTTGCAAAGTTAGAGCAAAATAGCTTAGTGTATTGAGTTGCAAGAGAGCTATCCTGAGTACGTATGTTTACTGTATCTTTTGATACAGAGGAAATTAGCATTTAAAAAAATCTCTACTAAGAATAGATTGTGCCATAATATTAGTTTTGTAGCATAACAAACAGACAGGAAATTATAAACATGATAATCCATCCTATGCAAGATAAGAGCTGAGGTAAAGTGCTCAGTCCTGATTAACAGCTGCTAGCTGGTGTTGTGAGCACAATTGTGGACATTTTAACATTATATTACAGCATTGTTTGTGACACTAGAAAATGCCCAAGTTACTTTTTGTAGATTTTGAGCTACAGTTCTGAAGAGAAGAACTGTTTTTTCTTTATAATAAGCCACTATATTTTGTTTATCCATAGATAAAGCAGCACTGTAGCATACTTCTGCTTCTGTGACCTCAGAACCTTTCTGCAGGAATTTCCTGATTCCCAAGTTCTGCAGATTTAGAACCAAAAAACACCAAAGAGCAGTGAGTATCAGCAATATTTCCTTTTCTGTTGTGCACTCATGGGTCAGTCCAGCAGGAATTAGCACAGACTGAAATAACTGGTTTTGCTCGGGATCTTCTTTCTTCAAGGATAGAATTCACAAATTTTGATGTTGCCCCCAATTTTGTCTCACTTTCTGTGCATGTAAGGCATGAGGTAGCTGGGGCCGATGTGCAGAACAAGGATTAGCACTTGTGGGAAATGAGAGGTTTTCAACTCCCCCTGCATAACTGTGGATTTGAAGGCTTATTTCCTTACCCCTTTTGCAGTAAGTGAAGGGGAAAATCCATTCCACCAATGGAAATGCAATAAACGGAAAAGGTTTGTGGAAAATGGGTTTGTGGAAAGGGGTGTGTAATAGGATGTATCCCATGTGAGTAGCTTGCAAGGCCCACCCTCCCATCTTTGCTGGGGATGCACAGCAGACAGCAAGCAAGGCAAGCCAATTCTGGTGATTTCTAACCATGGGTTGGATCTTCTGAGCTGTTTTCCAGCTAATACAACGGACCTTCTTTACCTGACCCAAGGCTGTAGGTGAGTAGGCAAAGGATTGGATAATTTAAAAATGGCCCTTATCATCTCCTCCAGAGTATGATGTGTGGAAAGATCTTAATCCTGACAGACAGTTAGTCCAAGACAGGATTTGTCAGTCCTTAGCTGGAAACAAATTGTTTAGAGAAGATTTAATGCAGGGCAAATCTCATGACAGAAAGAGCAAATTCAAAGGGTAAGCTTGATACTTAAGGCACAACAATTCAGTTGCAGAAAAAAACATGCTACAAGTGCAGGAAGTGTCCGCTAAGAGCATTGTCCAGCTAGGATGGAGATTGGACCTGGAGCTAATGAAAAAGGATGTGATTCATTCCTTACTGAAACTACACAAAAAGTTCTCATGAAATGACAGCATATTAATACGTGCATTACATCAAAGTCTGAGCTCCATCAACAGCATAAAGCTGGTTGCTTAAAGAAAGAGAATACATAGTGTGTAATTACAATACCACTGAAGAATACAGCTTATGTGTTTAGGTATGTCAGCTGTCGAGCAGCACTTAAGATCTTTAAGCATATCCATTACATTTGCAATCAATATATGTAAATTAATATGTCCTTAACTCATTCCCATTGCTCTATGTCTAGATGTAGTATGCATGTATATACATTTGCACATATAGAGGTATGATATAAGCACACATTCATTCAGAGCATTTTAATATAGTTAAAACACTGTGCCAAAAATGTACATCTGTTTTCAATCAAAATAGCCTATTTCAGAGGAAGGGAGTGTTGTCTGGTGACCAGAGCAAGGGAACTAAAGAGTCAGGACTCATGGATTCCATTCCTGAATCTGCCAGGACTTGGCTGCATGGTTTTGACAAGGTCTGGGACTCCTGTGTGCCCTGCTTTCTCCATTTGCAAAATGGGGCAGTATCACAGAATCACAGAATATTAGGGATTGGAAGGGACCTTGAAAGATTACCTATTCCAATCCCCTTGTCAGAGCAGGATCACCTAGATCAAGTTGCAGAGGAACATGTCCAGGCGGGTTTTAAACATCTCCAGAGAAGGAGGCTCCACAACCCCCTTGTTAATAGGATTTTGCAACAGTAAACATAATTAGTATGTGCTTGGAAAAATGTAGACGCTCTTTTTATATGATCATGGTGTGTTTGAAGAGTAGGAAGTTAATTGAGAAATGCAGCACAGTACTGTACAGTTTCAGAAGATGTACACAACAGCTATGTGTATAATTACAGCTACTTGTGCACACATGGGTAGCCTAATTTTTGAATGCTAGTAGCCTTAATACATTTAACTGAGGAAAAATTGCATTCAACACTCTATGTTGAAGTCGACAGTGAATACCGTAAAAGTTTTCACATTTTATTGAACAGGGTTTCCATGGTGATAGCTGTACACCAGTAGGTAAATTTTGTGCTGTACCTAATTTTCATCCTGAAATAGGAAAATATAAATGAGTATTGGGATTTGCTGGCAGGTTCCCTGCAGAGGAAGCCTAGCTCCACTGAAGACAATGACAATGCTCCTATTAACATAATTAGGACAAGATTTCACCCCATCCGCTTCTTTAGCTTCAGTGCATCCCTTTCAAGAAGTAATACAGCAGGGACTGATCAGCCCATCCCACAGTGCTTCCTCTTGGGCATGTTGGCCATGTTTGCACTGTGACACAGAACAATATGCCTTCCTGAGCTCAGTAGGCTGCGTGGGATCGCCCAGACTGGGTTTGGTGGGAGGACTGCAGATGTCATATTGGACAGAATGGTACGGGTGCTCCATGCTCCTGCTTGCACACTGTCCTCACCTGCTGATTGATTCCCAGACTCCTTTGGTTCCCCCATAGCACATTTGCAGAGTGTTATGGCTGTGCCTTACCCCTGGAGAAAGAAATAAGAGGCACTTTCAATTGGGATGAGAAATACCGTATAGCAAAGTGCTCAAATGCAGCAGCTGTGAGGTGTTGGAGAGGAAAAGAAACAGTTTTTGTATGTCAGGGTTTGCCTGGCTGCCAGCACAGAAGTGGCAATGAGAGAAATCATGTGTGCTGAATGTTGCTTATGCATTCTGCAACCTGAGCCATTCTAGTATGTGATAAATATTTGATGTAAATATGAATGTATTTCAACATCCCTGCCTTTGTCACCAAGTAAAATGGGCTGAGCTTGTTTGGTTTTGATGTTTTTGGCAGCTGCTGTTCCTCAGGTTGCACTTCATATCTCAGTGTGCAGTTAAGCTTAAGTACAGCTTCAAAAGTACACATAGGATCTTACAACGTACACACACCTAAAGTGTTGCTCATCCAAGTGGACTGGTATAGCAATGTGTGTAATAAAGCAGGGGAAAAAAGCAAGGCAGTACACATCTCTTGGCTATTAAGTGGATTTACAGGTTTGTCACTCAAAGAAATGCTTTTACCCAAATGAGTGAGGACAATGTGCAACACAAGATCACATTGGAGACACAAAACAGTTGATTCACACACCAGTTTGTGAGAATGGTATCTCCATGTCTGACAGCTTAACAGAAGTTATCATCTTCTCTCTTTGTATCTGCAAATGTATCTGCTCTTTGGATCCCACCCTTCTATGTTTTAGAGGAAGGGTGTGTTCACATAGTGCCTAGGATATGCTTTGTAAATACGGCTTTCAAGCTTCTTTCAAGGCTATGGAGAGTTTCCATCACATCTGTGAGAGTTTCCATCATATATATGTGCCATATTAATTTTCAACTGCCTTGAGTCAGAGTGTTGAAGATAACAAACTTGCTAATCAGGATAAACTTTTCTTCAGTACTTGAACTTTTATAAAACAAGATTGCTCTTTAAAGGACATACAATTACCAGCTAAACAAGACAACAGCTTCTCATTTCAGCCTACCAGTGGCACAAAGAAGTAACTCAAGAGACTGAAGCAGGGAAGGAGGGTAGGGCTTGGTGGGAGGGGACCAAGGATGTAAATCCTGCTTTCTGCTTATGATAATCTGTACCTGGAGGAGACACACCTAAGAGATGCATCTCTTGTGTGCAGTACGTGAGAGCAGTTCAATCAATCCATTCATGCAAGAAACTCATACAAATGCACCAGAGGCTCTTCTTAGCCACAGACTTAAATTTTGGGAAGAAAAGAGGTTCGCTCTTATGGCCCATTTATTTTTCTGTCTCTCTACTGTGACTTCTAGCAGTGAGGCATGAAATCAGGGTATACTGCCAAATGAGTATCAGCCAGTTCTGGGGTGAGGGCCAAGAGTCAGTGATAGGAAGCTGGTAAAGATTGCTGCCTCTTGGCATGTCCACGTGGAGGACAGTGAATTGCTGGGTCTGACCTTGAGCAGTAAGGAAAAGGATGAGGAATCTGAGCCAGGCAACCCAGCTCCCTGCTGAGGTCACAGCCTCCATGCAAAGCAAGGCTTGCTGTAGGTTGTCTTTAACAACCACTTCAGTGAACCAGCGCAGAGTGCAGCGTAGCCTACCTTGGAAAGTCTCCTGGATTGCCTTGTTTTTGAGGACACTTGTTTGACCCAAATAGAGAGGATTTCATACACTGCCAAATGCACTGGACATGTCAACAAATGCATAAAAAAATTTGGTTTACCACCAGACTGAAAAAAAAAAAAGAATAATCTGGAAGGAAATAAATGGCAGATTTTTTCCCCCTGTAATCCCAAAGAGCATGACTTTTAAATTATGTATCACTCCCTGAATCCAAAAACTGTTCTGCAGCCTGTTGGCAATGGTGTTCTCAGGAATTTGCAGCTGAAATGTACCTCGTTCTGTTTTGTAATACCATTTGACTCTATTTGCGGATTATTCCCGACAGTGTCACGAAAGGCCTCATGACTTCCATTCATGCAAAATCCTCCTCAGAAGAGGTAGGAAAGTGACAAGAGAAACTTACATTATTAGTTCTCATAAGGGAGATGTGGTTTGTCAGTGACTCTGCAGGTGTTCCAGGCAGTAAGGCAGCAGTACTGGCATCCAGGTTAAGATGGATGATAGAAAAGGAGACATTCTTTAATGTTTTATATATAAACACACCACTCTGGCTTTGCCATGTCTAGGTGGATACTACATGTGATGTTCTGACGAAACCAACAGCTGTTGTGTCAGAGTGTAGAGCATGAAGTCATCACAATACACCACAATATGTTCTGCATCAAGGTTGAATCGAGCTAGTATATACCGATCTTGTTTTCAGTTTCTGCTGCTGTCTGTGTCAAGCTTTTCCTCACACATGAAGTGCAAAAGCAGAGCTTGAGGCAGGCAATGCCTGATGCTACAGCAAATCTGCAAGAGCAGTAAGTGTGCTGCGTGTGATTTCAGTCTCACTTTGGAATTAATATCCAGTTTCTGCTTTTCTCTGTTACAGTTCCTCAGTATCTGGACTGTAGCAAGAAACAGCTCAGGTGAGACAGAGGAGGGGAGACTTGCTATGTCAGACACAAACCTTCTGCTATTATTATGAAGAAAAGGGAACAATATGCAATAAGAGTGCCGGTGCACTCCAAACCACAGCCCTCCTAGTCTTCTCCTCCTTCCAAGTCTGATGGGGATCCAGATGCAAAGGAACTTTTCCAAAAAACCAGACTTTGGCTCTCAGTGCTTCGTGCTGTAGAGAATTATGCAGTTTCTGAATTTTTTCTTTAAGAACATTTGTTTTCCTGATGGTGTTATTTCATGGCCTGTATTTACTTTTTCCATTTTGTTCCTAGTTACCAATGTGTGTATTTTCATAGTCATGGTCTAGAAACAGAAGTTATTTTCCTCTCCACAGTCTAATCCTTGTAACCTTCACCCAAGGCAGGGGCAGAAGCCAAAGCTTAACACTTAATTTGGATAATAATTCCGGCCCACCTTCTCCCTCCTCCCACTTCACTTGTCCCTTTATTGGATTAGCAATAGAGAATGAAGTGCTTTCTAATAGCTTTGAAAAACACTGTAGTGGAAGCCCAGTAGGAAAACAGAATATTGTAGTCAGTAATGGAACACAAAACCTTCACCCATGGATTTGAATCTAACCCAACTCATTAACAGTCCAGGTTGTTATCATGTCAGGGTTATATGGTAGCCTGAAATAGCTTAAGATCTTGGGCTATTTTGTCAGGTATGGGACACATGGCTCTGGACTACATGCGTAAACTTGAACATAATCCGGCTCCATTCTTACTGACCGAGCAATGTCAGAGCAATGCCTGGATAGAAATAGTCCATGCAGTTAACCTACTTTGTAGCAGAAATGATTCCAAATCAAAGAAACAATCAGGAAGTAGCACTGCTCCATCACATTGGTCATCTTGGTGCCAGTGAATGGAGAAGAGTCAGTGGGCTGTACGGAGACAGCTTAGAGGGATAGTTGCTATGCTGTATGTAGCACATCAGAGCAGAGCAACCAACGTCCCCAAAGTTAGTAAAGAAATGAGGGCCTTTGTAGAAATGAACAGCATTTCAAGGAGGTCTTACCATTTGAAAGTAGCTCCCTTGGTGCTTTTTTCGTGAAAGATGCAAGAGGAATTTTTTTAAGACCCTTGTCTTCTCTTAAGAGGCTGGCTCTCAGAGATTCTGTTGGAGGTGTTCCCCAATGGACTGTTGCCCTTGTGTACACTGTACAGTTTGATTGGAATTGTTTGCTGGATTAAAAACTCATCCAAGCAAGGCAGCTAAACTGATCTGATTTCCCTTACTCCCTTTTCAATAGAGGCTAAAAGCAGGGGGGGATTGTAGTTTTTTCTTCAAAAGGACAGAACGTGAATTCAGCTTCTTGCTGCATATCATGTATGTAGAGTGGCTCAGGAACAACTCCAATTAAACTAAATGTTTCCTCTATATAATGATCCATTTGCAACAGTAATTTATCAGTATTAACATTTAGGATTTATTTCCAGAAGTGATGTTTTAAAGTTTGATTAATCTTCACCAAGATTAAAATAACTGCTTGTAACATTTTAACAGACTTTTCCAGGTGACGAGAAATTTGTGGATGTCAAATTACCACCGCAGTTTCAAAATGCACTCACTTACTGTTTCTACACGTGCAAAACAATCTCAAATAATAGATGCAAAATGTCAGTGCTACCATCTGTCAGCGCAGAAATCTTTACAAATGTCATTAGCTATGCTCTTAAACTTTTTCAGGAGATTTGGGAGCAGAGTTATTTATCATCTGCGGAGCCCCCATTTGTGGTATCAGAAGTTAAGTTTCTCTCTTCTATTGCAGATTATGGCTCTCAGAGTTTAATCTCCCCATATTCTGCATACTATTTTGACTTTGGCGTGTCCCTTTGCATCTTGCCTTGTGCACTATGTTCCTGAAAAGGTAGACTAATGTCTCCCAAAGCAGGATGTTCACTTATTTGGAAATCATATTTAGGGCATATTATCCAAATGCTTTGTCTATCAGCTTTCACAGGCAAGAGGCTGAGAAGTTTTTCTGGTTTAGTTCTTTGAAAGCACAAATCTTGCTAGTCCTAGGTTCTTATTATTGTTGGTGCAATTTCAGCTTTCATCCCTTCTGCAATCAGTGAAGCAAGATTTTTCCTTCAACCCTCTTGAGCTACACGGCAGATAAAATCCCAGTCCTTTTCTGTATCAAATTCTGGTACTTACTGTCATATTCTGCAGAACTAAGGTCAGAGGACGTAGGCTTGCAGATCCTGCATGGCCACCTCTGACTTCACAAGTCAACAAAATCCATGGTGTCTGCTGCTCTGTCTTGGGCAGACTTTGATCAGCACATTTGCAGAGATGGCTGAATTTTGGGTTGACATATTGCTGATCTCTGCTGGACTTCCAAAACAGGGTATGAGTCATAAACTCTTCCCTGTAAGGTAAGCCTTGCTGGTTTGTGAGCTGTAAAGGAAGCCTGTGTTATTTTTAAAGGACTGAATTTTTTTTCATTCCCTCCTCCCTTCCAGACAGTCTTTCTGTTTATTTTTCATTCTGCCCCAAATCTTCTTTGTTTATATCCCACATTTTGGAAATTTCTTCCTTCTCCTTCATCTAACTGCTCTTTTATTCCACGCAGTTTCTCTGAAGAGGCAAGCAAGATCTGGAAAGAATCAGACATTTACATTGATAATGTTCCAGGCAGATTAGCAAATGTTTGGAAAAGACCTCATGCTTTGGGCACTGAATTCTCTGTGATTGGGGTAAAACACTTTAATGACTGGCGTTATTGCTCAGTAGAGGCTTTTTTACTTTACGGTATCTGGTGCTAGTTATTATCAAAGACAGATTGCTGGACTATGTGGACTGAGAGTGGGCTAGTCCAGTCTGGCAATTCTCATCTCCTCTTTACGAATGTGAATACAGACACATTTCAGTCTAAGCTAGATGTTCTTTTTGATGCATACATGGTAAATAATGAGGTACACTCACTAAAATTAATTTGCCACAAGAAGTAACCGTGACCTTTGTATCCATCAGCCCATATACTTGCTGAACAGAATCCCCAGTTCCATTGGAAGAGAAGGAGCCGCAGACCTTTCCACATATTTTAAAATATATGTAATCGTAAGCAACAAAGCCTTAGCAGAATGCTTCAGTCATCTGGGTTTAAACATAAGGCAAGGTTAAACTTAAAGCTCAGACAATACACTCGCAGCTAACTTTTTGACCTCATTCTGTAAGTGGGTTTTCTTCATTGCAGAATCCATGTCATGAGACTGAGAATGCCAAATACACTTTTTAGACGGGGAGTTGATCCCTTAAGCACTTATCTAGCTGAACTGGAATAATTACTTCCTTTCCTCTTGCATTTCTTCAAGGCATTTTTATATGTTGTGGTCTTAAGAGTTTCTGTTGACCAGAGCAGGAAGCCATACAGCAAGTTGCAGCCAGATTTCAGGGACAAAGCTGATTAACTCTGGTGAAGCTATAATGCAAATCCCATCCCATTTAATTCCTTAGCTCGCCTCCACACTGCATGGTATTCCCTCCACAGACACGGTCCTACATTACCAAGTGACACAACAAACACCACTAGCAGCCTCACATAAATCTTGCAAAGCTCAGGGCTGCCAGTTCATGCTGCACAGTTTTGAGGTGAAATTCCCTTCTCAGTACAAGGGCTAAACAAACGACACACGATGTTGGAGTCAGTCAGAGCTCTGCAAAGTACAGAAGGCTCACGCTTTTTCCCTCAGAGGGAACTTACTGTGGGTGGTTTCTGATATCTGCTGAAGTGCTCTATTCTATGGCTTAACTAATGGATTAATAAGTGTTGTACTATCAGTAGTGTGCATGTATATTTATAAGCACACACCTATACCTGCAGAAGCCTGCTCTGTTATATAAGAGCTGCTCTGATGACACCAGTTAGAATAAAATCAACCTGCTACAAAAGTAGAAATAATGGGGTTTCCACTGTTTTCAGTGATGATCTTTTTCCTGCAGAGACTTTTTGTGATGGCCGTGAGCTGCTAATACAGTAAGGAAGACAATGTCAAAGCAAAAAACCCCTCTGCTGACATCTTTACAGCCACATCAGCATAAATTAAATAAGAATTTAATTTAAAATTGTCCAAATACCGTTAAGTCCGTATTTAATCGGAAGACTGACATTGTAGTCTGCTTTTGACAAGTTTCAGGTTTCTATTGCCTAGCTGAATTCCACAAACATTGCCACACCTCTGGGAGCTGCATATTCACAGAGAGAGTTTGACCTCACACAATTTATACATTTGATCTAATGCACTGGAGGTCATCTAAAAATAGAGATCTGGAGAGGAAGACAGCTAATACTTCTGAGCCACAGACCAACAAAAGCTGCTATCCTTCTTCCAGTCTCTTTTTCTCTTTCTGTACTACTTCAACCTCCCCTACAGTAAAAGAATTGCCTTTATCACAGATCCCCTCAGAATAGATAACTTCGAGATTAATAAGTCTAAAAGATTTGTCAGCCCTTCATGGATAACCAGATGTTGGGAAAAGGATTGTGTGTCATTTCCCCGAACAAACATTCTTGGCATTTATGCATTTCCTCTTATATCTTCTTAAAATATGATTGTGTGTAAATTTAGTGCAGACAAAACTGAGGGCCTGGGAGAAAATGAATTACTCATTCATTTGGTAATTATAGTTGGTCAAGGCATGGAATTTCTGTTTGGTGGGAAATTTGACACTGAAATATTATTTTCCCTCTGATTCAGAAGACTTAAAGCAAAAATATTACCATAAAGCAGAGAATCCAAGATATAATTTTTTTCAGATCCCTTTTTGTGTGAAAATTTCAAGACTTAATGTTTCTTTCATGGTATTTTTAGTTTACATGATGAGACTACCAGTGGAAACTTGCTTTTAAATCATCAAATGCCACCCTACACACTGGGCTGTAAAAGATAAGATCATTCAATCAGTAGTAAAGAGCACCTGGTAGTATTATTTGGAAAAGCATAGAATGGTTTAGGCTGGAAGAGATCTTAAAGATTGTCATCAGCTCCAATCCCTCTGCCATGGGCAAGGACATCTCTCATTAGACTAGGCTGCTCAAAGCCCCATCCAACCTGGTCTTGTAATCCTTCAATTATACAATAACACACTAGTAATTCATTTACTCTTAACACAGCTATTGAAATTAAATAATGGAAAGTTAAATAATTCTTCGTAAGAGAAAATTTAAAATCTGCCAAAACTGAACACTCCCATTTCAACATTTCCCTGAGAATCCTAAGTGTCATCAACACAACTTCACACATAACAAAATAGTAGATCAAACATACTGTTACAGTTAGAAAATGTTACTTGAAATGTCTGTTTTGATAAAAAATCTCAGGCAGTTGTTTTCCTCTATATTTCTCAAATTCTGTCCAGGTCCCAACAGATGTTTGTTTTTTCTCATCTATAAACTTCCCAAGCAGTTATCTCCAAGATTAGTTGGTTCAGTATTGGTATTTTATTGATAATTTCTATATAGAGATTAAACCATGAACTGATGGTGAAATTCCAACATCCAAACTTCAGTAAAAAAACTCCAGTTTGCTCATTCTGTACCTCAGGAACTGAACAGAGATTTTAGAAGACTGTCTATGAAATGAAAAGGATTTTTGTGATTCACCTATATTGAAAAACGATTGAACAAAATAACTCCCTTGAACCCAATGTGCCATTACTCACTTTTGAAATGGCACTCATCTCTCTGTCTTGCTCATGAGCCTGATTTGAAAAGGGTGCACTGCAGCAAAACCTGTACAGCTCTGCAGATTTAGTAATGTACTAAGAGAACCATCAATTGTTAGGAGAATCACTGTCTCTTCACTGGAGTAGGTATAACACAGTGGCAGAAAGGAAGCAGAGCCAAGATTGCAGCTGATAGGTATGGCTATTTTTTATGTGTGGGAGAATTTCTCTGCCATGTGATTTTGCACACTGCATAACTCTAAATGTCAGAGAGAACCCCTGCCCAGAGCAGTTCATTAATTCACAACTGCCTCTAATGACTCTTGTCAGAGAAGAAAAATAAAAGTTAATGGACCAAATTTTGTCCTCTGTTAAAAGTCACTGCACTGGAGTTTCTACTGAAATAACTGATGCTGCTGTGTCCTCGCCAGGGTTTAAGATGGTCTAATTTATATAACCAAGTAAATTTATTTGAAACAGCACACTAGAGCAGAGCACTGGTTCTTCAGCTGAAGCTGAATCAGCAGCTCTGGTCTGCTGATTACATCTCAGAAATCCATTAAAATAGTGCCCTGCACTCGTGCAATGGACATGCCTGATGTGGTTCACTGGTTAGTAGGGGCGCGAGGCCATCCCAGTACTGTCCTGATGCCATGTGGCACATCAGTCAGGGTTTTTACTACTCCTTCTGTATCATTTTTTGCTGCATCTTTGAAATAAGTTTTCCTACCTTTTAAGAGATTAATCATCCCAGGGTATGTGACTAAATGAACTTCTGTAAGTTGTTAGGTATGTCCTGCCTAACACTGAGCTTTGTACTCTTTACTCAACACTTGCGCTAAGCCAAGCCAAGCCAAAGGCACTGTTGGAATTGCACGTTCACATTACTCTCAACTCTGTCCGTTAAAAAAACCCTTTTACTTCCATCAAGATCCCACACTCGTGTTTATTCCAGCGAAACCCACCTGGACATGTTCGTGTGCAACTTAGAATCATAGAATCATAAAATCATTAGGGATTGGAAGGAACCCTGAAAGATCTTCTAGTCCAATTCCCCTGCCACAGCAGGATCATTTCACTGGAGAAGTTATAGAATCAGAATCGCTCTGAGTTGGAAGGGACCACCTGATCATCCAGTTCCAAGCCCCCCACCATGGGCAGGGACATCCCACCCTATACCAGGCTAGCCAGAGCCCCATCCAGCCTGGCCTTAAACACCTCCAGGGATGGGGCCCCAGCCACCTCCCTGGGCAACCCATTCCA
>JAOXOE010000256.1:11256635-11272513 GCA_028565055.1 Phoeniculus purpureus | reverse complement strand
GTTCCTGTGCAACTTGGTCTAGGTGATCCTGCTGTGGCAGGGGGATTGGACTAGATGATCTTTTGAGGTCCCTTCAAATCCCTGATTCTGTGATTACCAGCCATAATGCAGTATCATCTAGGCCAGTGCTTTACAAGTGAGGTGCAGTTATTGTTTAGATTCTTGTGGCAGAAACTCCACAAAGTATTGAATTTGTGTATTTTCTCCAATATCAGGCTCTCCTTTTCATGATATATGTTATTTGGCTAGGATAATTTTTTAGTTAAGAAATTTAATATAATGCTTACAAATATATAAGTAAGTTGTGGACCAGTTTTATTCGTGGCGGCTATTGATAAGGAATTAAATCCAGGTCAAACTCAGAAGGTAGTGCTCAATCACTGAACTTTGAGCAATGGTAAGTCATGATGAGCTGCAACTTAAAACTCTTCAAGCAAGCTAAGCCTATCTATATCCTAATAGCAGACTTTTCACATGCAAGTATTTACAGACGCAATGGAACATCTACAGTAGTTTGCATTGTAGATCTTTTATTTTCTATTCCATATGGAAAGATTTACACCTGTGAAATGTAAGCATAACTTTGAGTAACTCAGTTTTGCACTGCTGAAAGGCAGTTTGCACTTAATGTGTATCTCATTGGAGATTAATTGGAACTGTCTTAGTCTAGAGAAGAGGAGGCTGAGAGGAGACCTTATTGCTTTCTACAGCTACCTAAAAGGAGGTTGAGCAAGGCTGATGCTGGTCTCTTCTCCCAAATTACTAATGATAGGACGAGAGCAAATGGCCTCAAGTTGTGTTAGGGGAGGTTTAGACTGGATCTTAAGAAGTTGTTTTCCTGAGAGAGTGGTTGGGCACTGGAACAGGCTGCCCAGGGAGGTGGTGGAGTCATCACCCCTGAAGGTGTTTAAAAACCAAGTAGCTAGAGCACTTGAGGCCTTGGTGTACAGGTTAGGGAGATGTTGGGATGATGACTTGATGATTCTGGAGGTCCTTTCTAGCCTTTATGATTCTGTGTTGAAGTAATGTTAAATGTTTCTGATTGTGTGTTTATTCAAATTGATTTAACGTTACTGTAAACACCTACATTTTATTTAATGTGGTTCTTTTAGCTCTATTTTTTTAATGAATGGAATGCATCAGTATAAATCAGTGCATATAACTTGTATTTGTCTGAGTGTTAACAATTGGATCGAACTCTTGGAAAGTTGAAATGAAGTCCAAGTCTTGGCTGTCATGTGCTTTTTGTAAGTAAACTGATTTATTTTGCCATTCTTTTAGAATTATAAGAGCTGAAGTCTACTGATTGGGTTGTTTAGAAAAATTAACATGAAAGCCCTGATCATTGAATGTGGCTTTGTGATTTTCGGGAAGATTGTAACGGTGCCCATAGTACTACTCCACGGAAAGACCAGGGAATGCATTGGAAAGAAATAGTAATTAGGTTTTTCAAGGGTGAGGGTTTGTATTGATCTTAAAGGCAGTGTAGAACTTTCTTTGCATCCCAGTCTAACTGGGACCTTAGATGCTTGTCTACCTGTATCTGAGAGAAAAATACTGTGTTTTAGCTTGTCATGGATCTGTGTGGACCATTAACTTGTACCTGTTTTATATTCTGAAGTTCTCTTGGAATCACTTATATTGGGAAGGCTGTATCGGGAAAAATAAAATGAGTAAGAAAGTCCTATAAATATCTGGTGTCTCTGTTAATTTCCCTGGCTGCAATTTTCTTAGCTGATAAATATTCAGATTGGTTTATATCTTTATTTCATTCCTTATGCCACATGAGTCTAAAAGATGCTAGAATCAGGGAGAATCTAGGTGGCTCCCAGCAGACCTCCTCTTTTCTCCTTTCAGCAGAGCCTACAGGGCTGGACTTTTCATATCATGTTGTGCTTGAAACTACCACATCTAGATATTACTGAACATGTATTCAGAAATGCCACCAGAGTGGATTCTGAGCCTTTCCTGTATCTGTTGGGAAGTGTGGGAGACACTTCTATATGTCTGGCTGTCCAGCAGGCCAGGAAGAAAGCACTGAGCTGTTGTGTGATGAGTAGTAAGGCTGGCGTTGGGGCCAGTAGTGGATTAGGTATATAAGAAGGAAGTAAGAACAACTTCTGCAGTAGATCTGATGTCTTTGTGTTGCTGCCCTAGTGCATGTGCAGCATGTTAGGCATGTGGTGCCTAGCACCTTAATGCGGGTAAACTAGTAGTGATGTATGGGCTCTGCTTATATGCTTATATGCAGATTGAGGGAAACTACCTTAAGCAATTCACTTTACCGCTATAGAAAAAAACTGAAAACCAAATGTGGGTCACACTCATCTTCTGGGGCATAGCAGTACTTGGGTACATCAGCCATCAGGCCCTCGGTGACTCACCCAGTTCGTGCAGGTTCAGGCCTACAAGCACATGTAGTACCCATGGGGACAAGTGTTTTGTGCTTGTTCTGCTTGATTTCAGGAACTACATTTAATCCTAAAGCTAATTCTGTCTTTTAACAGATACACTAATTGCAGCAACTAAAAATAAACTGATCAGGCTAAATTTAAACCTAGGCTAAATCGATTGTCAAAGACTGACAGCAGGATTTCCTGCTGATTAATGCAAGGAAAACTATTACTGCTGTGTTCTTATTTGCTTTTTCTTCCAACCCCTGATTTCTGGTGTGATTGTCCTTAAAATGCTCTTTCCTTCTCAACTTTTATAGGGTATCTAGAAAACTTTAAAGAATAAGACAGCTCCTGGGAAGAAAACTGCAAAAAAACAGAAGATAATGACCCCAGCATAGGCTGCACTCAAGGACCTAATTCTTGCGATGGAGGCTGTTCCAGTCTCAAGAAAGTATGCGTTCTCTTCGATAATGGTAAGTTTATTAGCATAGTTCTAGATATTATTTTAGCTTATGTTTAAAGGAAATACTGAGTTTGCTCTGCCAAGGGAGTTTTTCCCTTTCCCACATTCACCCTCACCCACCAAAATCCCTAGAAACTGTTGGCAAGTTTTAAACACTTCAGACAACAGGCTGAAGATCTGAAGGGTAATGAAATTTTTACAAGTTTGATGAAAACCAGGGTCTTCGTAGAAGCAAGAAACCCTGACTGTTGTATCCGCAAATCCAGGTAGGTTATTTGCTCAGTCTGGTCTGACGCCTTCCCATTGAACACACTGTGTAGCCAGGTACCATATGCTTACAGCAATGTAACTTAATGCCAGCCAGCAACCAGGGAAAGGAAGCATCGGACATGACGGAAAGCTGGTGAGGGACTGGGAAGAAGTATTGGGGTATGATGGTGTTATTGCTGTTGTGGCAAGGGAATAAGACTTATGAGTACCAAGACGTGAGAGCAGAGTGTATATGAACGGGAGCTGACATCATTAACTCTAGTAAAAGGCATTTTTGCTGCCACAGTGTGGGACTTGACACACAAATCCATGGGGGAAACATGGCATCATTCATTCTACTTGTCTTGGAATTGTTTTTTACTTTTAAAAGCTTAGTACTTTCTGTTTTGCAACTGAGCAGAGAACTTGGTGGTGCATCCTTGTTGGCCTAGCCATTGCAATCTCTACAAACCTGCCCGAAGAGTTCCGTTGTTCCTTGCTGAGAAAGGTGACGCTTTTTCTGCCAGGTCTTACAGGCTTTTTATAGCTAGCAAAAATAAACTCTTCGCAGACAAACTTTGGTTTGAAATTTTAGTGCTAGCCTAGATGAGCAAAATGTGGCACAATAAGTGGAGCGGGACACCGCATGCAGTTTTGCTTGCGTGTCTCATGGCAGAAAGAATGGTTCCAAAATGCTTGTGGTGACTCTGCAGTCATTCTGGCTTGCATTCTGAAACGATTGCACCACTTCCGATGTCCCTGTAATCTTCCCTAGGTGCTTGATACGGGTCATTAGGGGACGGTCAGCGTGGCTTCACCAAAGGGAAGTCGTGCTTGACCAACCTGATAGCCTTTTATGAGGGCATAACCAGGTGGATAGTTGATGGCAAAGGAGTGGAAGTGGTCTGTCTTGACTTCAGTAAAGCATTTGACATGGTCTCCCACAGCATCCTCACAGCTAAACTGAGGCAGTGTGGTCTGGACAATAGGGTAGTGAGGTGGATTGCGAAGTGGCTGTAGGATAGAGGCCAGAGAGTAGTGGTCAGTGGGACAGAGTCTAGCTGGAGGCCTGTATCAGGCGGAGTCCCCCAGGGGTCGGTACTGGGACCAGTACTATTCAATCTAGTCATTGATGACTTGGATGAGGGATTAGAGAGCACTGTGAGCAAGTTTGCTGATGACACAAAGCTGGGAGGAGTGGCTGACACAGCAGCATGCTGTGCTACCATGGGTGTAAGCTGGAACACAGGAGGTTCCACATAAGTCTGAGAAGTCACTTTTTCCCGGTGAGGGTGACAGAGCCCTGGAACAGGCTGACCAGGGAAGCTAAGGAGTCTCCTTCTCTTGAGATGTTTAAAACCCACTTGGACATGTTCCTGTGTGACTGGATCTTGGTGATCCTGCTGTGGCGGGGGGATTGGACAAGATGATCTTTCAAGATCCCTTCCAGTCCCTAATGTTCTGCAATTAATTTCAGATGGAGTAAGTCTTGAGAAATTGAAATTCCCTGTAAAATATTAGAATATTTTTGGAACTGTTGGATATTCACAGAATCCAAACCACAGGATCTCTTTGCTTGGAACAGATCTTTAAGTTCATCAAGTCTAACCACTGACCTAGCACCATCAAGTCACTACTAAATCATGTCTCAAAGCACCATATCTACATATCCTTGAAATACCTCCAGGAATGGTGACTCAACCAGTGCCCTGGGCAGTCTATTTTAACGTCTAATTCTGTAATGAGAGCATTGTCTGACATCTGCTGTGATTCCCTGTCCTCTGGGCACAGCTGAGGGGTCACAAAGTTGTATGAAGCCTCTGAAAAATACCATAGAAAACATGATCAAATGGTATTTGTGGCAAATCAGTAAAGCACAGAGAAGGACTTCCAGTTTTGTCCCAGAGTAACAGATTTTAAAGATCATTTTACTCTGATAGCTAAAATTGTAATTGTCAAGAGGTCAATGAAAATACTGAATGTACTTCGGAGTCTTTTGATGTTTTATTTTTTTATGAGACTGTTTAAGGTTTTCTCCTGAGTCCAGTAGTTTTCCCACTCCTGCCTCATCTCTCCACAATAAAAATAATAATAAATGTGGCACAGGAGGTATCAGCATATTGAAGATTTTCCATTTCATGTGGGCAGCAGTGAAGCTTGTAGGCATTTCAGCGGAGCCATTTCAAAGCGGTATGAATGCACTACTGGTATGGGGGGCTAAAGTAGTTTTCCTCTGCCTTCTGCAGTTTCACCCAAGGAAACAATAAGAAAGCACAGTTTGTCTCCAGCCAACTGAGTTCTGATCATGCCTAAATGATTATAGTAATAATCATAAGCCTGCTTAACTGCAAAAAGTCCTCCTGCCAGATACATAAATCATCTGAAAATTAGTCTCTTTCATTGTGCTTCATTTATATCCAGCAAAGGAGAGATCAGGGGACCTTGAGTAAATTCATGTTTCATACCATCCGGTTTAGATTTGTAAGACGATTGTCACTGACAACTCTGGTATAAATGAATGGTTAATTTAATCTGACCTTTTCAAAACGCAAATGCCATATGTAACTGCCTTAAATATCTTGTTGCTTGATTTAACAAACGTAGTTGGCTTTCTTTTATTTGTTTTATTGATTCTTATGTTCTCACCAGTCACTTCCCCAATGTAATAAAATTGAAATGGAAGTCAGATGATCGTCAAATGGTAGGCAGCTCTGAAGCTTATGAAAATGGGCAAACTTGGGTAAATTTTAACTGCTCTAAAATAGGTGCCTTCACACTGTTTCATGCTTTCACAGAGATTCTCACAGATCATGTTCCTTCCCATTGCCTCCTGACCTCTTCCTTATGAAAACATACTGTCGTTTGCAACTACAGCAAGTGACTTGGTCTAGGTGATCCTGCTGTGGCAGGGGGATTGATCTTTTGAGGTCCCTTCCAATCCCTGATGTTCTGGGATTCTGTAATATCAACAGGCAGAAATTGAAAGAAGGGGGCAGCCCTCCTGATATTATCAAAGGATAAGATACAAGGGTTTACTGAAAGTAAAATCTATCCTTTAGAAACAGATTTGGACTCCGGACAATTCTTATGAGTAAAAGGGAGTTTGGCAAGTAAGAAAAACCTTATGAGTAAAAGGGAGTTTGGCAGGAGTTTGAACAAGTAATATTCAAAATTAGAAAGACAAGGAGTAAGTGGTTTAAAGTGATCATAAGTAACGTGCTTGTGGGGAAACATGTTGGATGTGGTAGACTGCTGGAGTACAGAAACGGTAGCCAAAAAACTAGGCAACCTGCAGAGCAGTGTATAAGTGTTTATGTAGGGGGTGAAGGGTCCCACCCTCCAAGAGCCCAGCAGGGGTTAAGTGGCACTTTGTAGGTACATTGACAAGTACCACTGTGGAGTGAAAGATTCTTTCATGGCATTGGGGAACAACAATAACAGTAACAGCTGATAGGGAAGGGTTGATTCTATGAAGCTGTCTAAATGGCTTTACTCATGCACTTGGCTTTTACTGATTAAAGAAATTTTGCAGGTTCCTCAGTGATGAATTATTTGTATTTATTACAGGTACAGCAAAAATAAGCAATTAAGAAGCTTAGGCTTACAGTGTGCCCATGTATTGTTCTGCTGTAAGAAGCTAAATACCGTATAGTTTTTATCTTACTGCTGTTGACAGATTGACTTATTTAATTTTCACTATCTAAATAAAATTCTGGTGATAATGCTCATTAATTCCAGAAGACATCATGTTAGTAGCTTTTATTAGTGGTTTTTTTT
Organism: Phoeniculus purpureus; assembly: GCA_028565055.1. Classification (NCBI taxonomy): domain Eukaryota; kingdom Metazoa; phylum Chordata; class Aves; order Bucerotiformes; family Phoeniculidae; genus Phoeniculus; species Phoeniculus purpureus. Next base: position 11,265,628 of record JAOXOE010000256.1, on the reverse strand, counting down.
CCATGTCTCTTCACAAAATAATGTCTTTTCTTTCGTGCCCCTCCCTAAGTTCTGACTGCCTCATCAAAACAATTCTGAACAGCCCTGGTTAATCAGCATCTGACAGCTTTCTAGATATAACTGCAGAACGATAAAGGTGGACTGAACTGCTGTTAATTTCCATTTGGCTTTTACCTTCTAATTATTTAGCAGCTGAGCATCAAAACCATTTTACGATGACATGTCTGCAGGGCTCTTAGTAGAGAGTAGATGGCTTAGTAGAGTTTAGCTACCTCAAAAGAAATAATACAGCTCAAGTGATTTTGAAATATTTGAAAGCTGTCTTTGCTGCTCATCAGAGTATAATGAAAATTATCAGTTAGACTGCAAATGTGCTATTTAATGTATTGAAAAATGAAAATTGCAATAAACATATGACAGAGTTAGCGACAGACTTTCTTCCAAAATCCAGTGTATTCTGAGCACAGAGTTAGTACATGCAGTAAACACTCAGAAAGTACCATTGTTGGAGGTGAGACTGAATGCCCTGCTGAGCTGCATCAGCACTGGTGTGTGCAACAGAGGAGATCTGGGACCTCTGTAGATGAGATCTCCATCTGAAGTCATAGGAACAGGCAGGGGGGGAGTACAAGAGTAGTATCAGGAGCCCAACTCACACAGCATGGGCAGTGAACAAGAAGAGTTAGAGATGTGCATGGGCCTGCTGGGCTGTGACCTCACTGGCATCACATATTGTGGGATAACTGCTGAGACTGGTGTGTTTGAATGAAGGGGTATAAGCTCTTTAGGAAGGACAGGCAGGGAAAACGAGGAGGGGTGTTGTCCTCTATGTCAGTGACTGGCTGAAGTGCATGGAACTCCAGCTGTGAGTGGATGCATAAATTACTGAGAGCTTATGGGTCAGGGTTAAAAGGAGGACATTAGAGGTTAGAGCAGGGTATGCTCCTGGCCACCTGACCAAGACGACCTAGTGGATGAGGTCCTTTATAGAAGGATAGGAGTGTTTTCATGTTCACAAGCCCTGGTCCTCACGGGGGACTTCAACCACGAGGGGATAATACAGCAGGAGATTCCTGGAATGCACTGATGATGAATTCCTTCTCCAAGTTGTAGAGGAGCAAACAAGGAGAGCTGCTGTGCTGCTGCTTGTCCTCACCAGCAAGGAGGCGCTGGTGGGTAATATGAAACTCAAGGGAAGCCTTGGCTGCAGTGATTATGAATTGGTGGAGCTGAGCGTGCTTGGGGTAGCCAGGAGGGTTCCCAGCAAGCTTGGTAACCTGGACTTCAGGATAGCAGACTTTGGCCTCTTCATGGACCTCTTCAGGTGACAAACAGTTTGCCCTGGGAGTTTGTGGATGCCTGGGAGTGTTTAAGGCAAAGTTTGATAGGGCCTTGGGCAACCTGGTCTAGTGAGAGGTGCCCCTGCCTGTGGCAATGGGATTTGAACTAGATGATCTCTGAGGTTCTCTCCAACCTAAGCCATTCTATGTCTTCATGAATCTTTAAAAAGTCATGAACTGTGTGTTTTTTCTCATTTCCTTCCAACACAGGCCTTTGTTTTAGCTGTTTGAGGCAGACTTCTTCAATGTATCACTGCAACTTGGAGAATTTATGTAATAAAGAAAGGCCAGGCAGTTCTACCTTGCTCAACAAGCTTGTGGGCTTCTTTATTAACTACATACTCTCTTATCATATGGTGATTACTGATGAATTCTGTCTTCGTTAATTTATAGCTGAAATACATTTTAATATGATTTTAAAAATACCTTTAATTTTTTTTCCTTATTGATGCTGCAGCTAAATTCTTGCTGGAAACTCAGCACAAGAGTAAAAGCAGTTGTAATTTAAACGTATATCTTTTATCATAGGGGGAATTAATTTCTTGTCATTTCAGTGCCTTCTCTGCCTATAGTTGTAGCGCTGTTTGTCTTCCAAAAGGGAATTGTATGTGACCCTGGAGATGAGTTAATGGCTTTTCTTAATCAGCCTTTTGTAATGCCATTGTCTTGTCTGACTTTGTGAGAACATCAGCACAGTGGTGGGTGTTTTGTAGCATAATATGAAACAAGGTGCTTGCTGCTAAGAGCTTGTAATTTAAACAAAGAAGCTGCAATCAGAAAAGCACTGGCATACACTGGCACTTGAAATTCAAGGGCTGAATGCTTTCTGCAGTGAGAGCAAGAGTGAGGGAAAGAATGAGCAAACACCAAACACACCAGAATCCTCTTGTGTGTGCCAGTGTAATCTGTCAGGTCCTACTTAGCAGGCTGTGTTGGCATTGATTTGTACATTCTAGGTTTATGTAGCTGCTTCTTGCCTGCTTGTTTTGCTGTTCTGTTTTCTTTGATCACAATCTTAGTAGTAGGTTAAGAATCAACCTACTTTTGTTTTAATATAATTTATGACACTTAACTCCAACTAACACGTAATACATTTTCAGTAAGTGATGAAAACACGTGAATTTTACAGTTCAGGACTTAGGCAGGTACAAAGGTACCACCACAGGCCATCAAACCATGGTTTAGACATGCTTAGACAAACGTACCTGCCTTATCCCTAACTGACATTTTACTGGAAAGCATCCAAGTCATTATAATTTTTAATCTCACTCCAAGTAAGCTGCATCTTTCCCTCTTTGCATAGAAAAGATTTGTGTTTGTTATAAAATCTTTCGATTTCATACTTCCCCCCCCATGCCCCTACCTGGTCCTCTTATTGTCCTCAGGATTCTGTCTGTCTGCTATTTCAAGCACTCCATGCAGATGTGGTGAAGTATCAGGGCCTCACCTGAGAGAAGAGGAAATAAATCTTCTGGGGTTGTGTGACACAGCATTACCGTACTTAGGATCACAGAACCTTAGGGATTGGAAGGGACCTCGAAAGATCATTTAGTCCAATCCCCCTGCCGCATCAGGGTCACCTAGACCAAGTCTCACAGGAACATGTCCGGGTGGGTTTTAAATGTCTCCGGAGAAGCAGACTCCACAACCCCCCGGGCAGCCCTTTCTGATGCCCTGTCTGTAGGGCTTGCTGTTCTGTCTGAGTTGTCATTTGGTCATTCTGTATCCTCTGTATTACAAACGTAGTTTCATCTTTTTTCTCTTGCATGGCTGTGTCACCAGTTGCTTCCCATTTTGTGTTTGTGTTTTCAGTTTCTCTTCACTTGATGTAGCTTTAAGCTTGTTTTTCGTGTACTGGATCTTGCTAACTTAAATTCTCCATTTTATCCTGTTGATTTTGAATTCTAATCCTGCCCCTCAGCCTGCTTGCACTCCCTCTCCTCATACTGGTTTTACTCTAACTCATCTCTTTGTAACGAGGTATTACATAGAGTTTGATAGTAACAGGATGATGAGCAGATGAGTAGGATATTCAGGGCCCAGAGATGTAGGCATGGTTTTCTAACCAGAATAGGGAACCATTACCTTGCTGTTTCCATTTTTTTTCCTGAAGAACTGAAGACATGGAATCTGTTGGTAGGGATGCAAAACAGCAACACGGATTTTATAAGGTTTCACTCCCTGTATTGTTTTAAATTGCAGTAAACATCTTTATCTCGATTTGACAACTGGAGTGGGCCAGGCTGTTGGCCAGTGGCAAAGCTAGTGTTTGCAGTGTGCTTTCTCCCATTAGTACTAGTGGCTGTCTCCACTGGTGTGCCCTGCTTCTCACAGTGACTCTCCTGTGTTTCTGTTTGCCCCGCAGAAAAGCTGTTGCCATAAAATGTGCTACATACTTCAAATAGATGTGTTCTCCACGTTGAATAGCATTCAGAAAATGCCCATTGATTGCTTAGTGACACTGATATTGCCAACAGCAGAAAGAAAGGGATAAAAGGAAAAATTATCTAGAATTGTCACAGTATCACAGAAGAGCCCTTAATTTCTTCTGTCTCTACTCCCCAGCTATTAATGGGCAACGTACAGCAGCCTTGTGGATACAAGTTGTGTGTCCACCTCTTTGCTATATATTACACATAGATGAGACCTTGATACTGCTTATTTCATGACTATTGATTCAAGATGAGTGAACGTGTCGCAGAACATGGATTTATTTGTTGTCCTTCAGCTCCTCCATCCATTGCAGCTGGAAATATATTTCAGGATTGGGTTCAATGGTGAATGCTAGGATTTGTTAAGGCTGTGTAGGGGATTGCTCTACTTTCAAAACAACTGAGAGTAAAGTCTTGGATGCTTTCTGTTTGTGGGATTGGGCTGTTCTACTTTTCTACAACAAAGATTAAAAAGCACCTTGCCCACAAATGCAAATAGAATTGACATGAGTGTTTCCATGTACAAACATATATTGCAACATTATTATGATTCTTCATAACTCTTACAGTCCACTGAGACAAAGCCAGGCTTAACATGAAGAAAAAAACCCAGTGATCTGGTTGATATAAGTCTTCAAAGGTTTCTCCTTTCTTAAGCTATGAAGGGTAAAGATTTAACCCTGATCCTAAAACTAATCCCAGGTATTACAATCCATGGCAGCGTTTGCATTTATCGATGTCACGGAAATCTCCATAATCCCCCCAAAGGTTAGGGCAGTGAGGACCTGCTTAGGAATACAATTAATTAAAAAAAAAAAACAAAAGGAGGAGATGCCTTTCATGTAACTTCACTGCAGTAGCCTGCAGCTGCTACATTACAGCTCTCAACAGCTTTTCAGCCAAACTTTCAATGCGGAGAAGTTGTTTTGGTGTCCTCAGCCAAATGGTTGACTGAATGATGCAGTTCAGGAGATATTTTCCCTGGGTGGAGTCAAGCAGATTTGGTAGATAGCTCTGATTTGCAATTCTAAGGGTGCCTTTTATTATTATCTGACACTGCATCTATCCTAAGCTGGTCATAGTATTGAAGTCATGATTGTGTTATGAGAATGTCCTCCTTACAATCAAAGAATCACAGAACATTAGGGATTGAAAGGGACCTCAAAAGATCATCTAGTCCAATCCCCTTGCCAGAGTAGGACCACCTAGACCAAGTCACACAGGAACATATCCAGGTGGGTTTTAAACAATTCCAGAGAAGGAGACTCTGCAACCCCACTGGGCTTGTCCTGGAACAGGGCTCTGTCACCCTCACTGTGAAGTTCTTTCTCATATTGATGTGGAACCTCCTGTGTTCCAGTTTACACCCGCTGCCCCTTGTCCTATCATTACATAAAACTGAGCAGAGCCTGCCTCCATCCTCCTGACACCCACCCTCCACATATTTAACAACATTAATGAGATCACCCCGCAGTCTCTTTTTGTCCAAGCTGAGGAGACCCAGTTCCCTCAGCCTTTCCTCATCAGGGAGATGTTTGACTTCCCTCATCAGCTTTGTGGCTCTGCACTGAACTCTCTCCAGCAGTTCTGTATGTCTAAGTCTATCCAGGGGTTACCATGCTTGCTCTGTGCTTTATGGAGGTCAGGGGTGTGATGCTCTTCAGAGCTGCAGGAAGTACAACACTTGTGGTTGTAAGCCTTGGTAATGTGTCTGCAGTAACTATAGGGTTATGTCACTCTGTTTTTCATATCACACTGGATACAGGTAGGAAAGACTATATTCTATTTAGAGCTCTGCTTTCTGCTCAATGTTTAGCTTTAAACTAATTGTCAGAACGTAGGTTAATACATTAATGGTACTGAAGGTGGCTGTATTAGACTGTTCAGGTGAATTAGGAAGCAATCTGATTGAAGCCTTGCCTCAAAATGTTTTGGAAGACTGACCAAATGTTCAAATCATAACTGTCCTTCATTTCACTGTCCTTGTACATGTTGCAGTGATATATCTCGCTAGCCACAACTGCGTTGCAAGGGTCATTTAGAGAGTTCAGAGATATGAACTGCTTTCAGACTCTTTCTCCAGCCCATTAGGCACAGGCTTTCTGTCTTGTGTCAAACGTGACCATCTTTCTGTCTATTCTTTTTCGGAAAATACACATTTTGTGGGCACTGCAAGGAAAATTACAGTCCCTGCTAACGTATAAAACTTGTCTGATGGCCTCACAAAGCCATGATTGAGTAGAGGATGTTGTTCTGTACTTGCAATGTGTCTTTTTCTTTGGGAAGGACCTTCTTCAAGACAACTCAAATGATAAAGGGAAGCTGTTGGATTTCATTATTCTGCTTCATCAAAAACTTCCTTTCCTCTGTCCCTCTATGAGGAGGCAAGTTTATTTAGGTGTTGCTGGTGAAGATGGAAAATGCCATGAACAAGTTTTTCTCCTAACCATGCAGGTCTACCTTTTCTGGTTTGATGAGCCTGTTCTGTGGAGATTGTGCAATGGCACTAATGAGTCTATCTAGTCTCTGTAATTACTAAGGATCAGAACCCTATTGCTGTGGCTACAAAATAATTTCCATCACGGAATCACAGGATTATTGTTCAAATAATTCTAGTTCCAGGCCTTCAATTTCCTATTAAGATTTGCATGATGTTCGGTTTCTGGAATTAAATAGTCTCTTACCTTTAGGTAGTTTCTCAGAAGGATGAGTCCTTGAGGGAGGGGTAAAAGTTGGTGGAGAAAACTCTTGTCCAGGAATTCCCTGGAGATCTACTTTCGATTCAGCTTCTTTTATGACTTAAAGTAATCATCAATGCGCTGTATATAATAAATTCTCAAGCTTAGTAGTAACTATGCACTGCGTTTCTGTGCAACCTGTCTTAGGTTTTATGATCCTGCTCAAGCAGGGGGGTTGGACTCTGTGACCCCTGGAGGTCCCTTTCAACCCCTAATGATCTGTGTATCTGTGATGATCACGGTAGGATATGTAAGGAAAACAGTTCACTAGCAGAAGTACTCTTTTAAAAGAAACATTCTTGATATAACCTCATCTAACTTAGCTGTGATTTTTTTTTTTTCCCATCTCTGTGGCAACTCCACTCACATGCACACCTGCATGAATCAGTAGTATCATAGTTCAACATGATGTACCATTTCACCTTGAGCAATGTGAAATTCCCTTTGGAAATCTAATTCCTTCCATCACAGCTATTATGTATTGTTGCCTGATAGCATGTATCATGTTTACCTGGTCATTCACTTCCTAAGTTATTACAGAATCACAGAACATTAGGTATTGGAAGGGACCTCAAAAGATCATCTAGTCCAATCCCCCTGCCACAGCAGGATCACCTATATCCAGTCACACAGGAACATATCCAGGTGGGTTTCAAACATCTCCAGAGAAGGAGATTTCACAACCCCCCTGGGAAGCCCCTTTCAGTGCTCCATCACCCTCACTGGGAAGAATTTCCTTCTCTCTATTGATGTGGAACCTCTTATGTTCCAGCTTACACCCGCTGCCCTTTGTCCTATCACTAAATGGCATCCTCCTGGCACCCACCCTTCACATACTTATCAACATTAATGAGGTCACTCCTCAGTCTCCTTTTCTCCAAGCTGAGGAGACCCAGCTTCCTCAGCCTTTCCTCATCAGGAGGGTGTTCTGCTCCCTTCATCTGTGCAATCTGATTTGAACTCAGTTTTCCCTATGAAGTTACAAAAAATTAATGAAATGTAGAAGCTGCTTAGAAGTACTTAGAAGCTAAATTTCTTAAATTCCAGCACTGTTCATTCTTACTTTTGATAATTACCTAATTAGAAGATTACTTATATAAGATGGTGTGTGGAAAAAAATATCTCTCTGTAAAATTAATAAGTAGGAAAGACATTATTCTCAAAGGTTGGCAATAGCGTGGAAGCATCAGTTCTTCCCTCTTTGCTTTATTACCAGTTTGGAGTTTTGTCTTTGTGCTTGTTTGAGAGACCACTGTCTTTTATTCAGACTGTTCTTGTTCTGATTGACACAAGCTCTTGAAAATATAAAGATCTGTAGGCCATGTGTAGTGCTCAGCTGTTGATGCCTGGTGGGTTTGAGTGCCATTATGCTCTGACAGGGGGATTGGACTAGATGATCTTTCCAATCCCTAATGTTCTGTGATATGGGGTCTCCCTGTGGCAGACTTTAGGTTTATCTGACCTAAGAGTAATCTAAACTGCTATTCCCATAAATAAGCCATAGTGCCAAGTCAAAACAAAAGAGTGAGTTAATCCTAGTTTAATGCACTTAATTGAAAATAATACTGCAGTAGTCTAAATGTACCTTTCTGACTCAGTACTCTGCTTTTCTGCACAGATGATCTCATATAAACACCCATTACAATTTTTCTCTTCTTTTTCCCACTCCCAATTTAATTTGCAGTTATCTTCTACAGTAGATGACACTTCTGTAGCTCTTAAATCAGCTTCGATGCTTCTATGCCGAGGTATTTTGCGAATTAATGAATTAAAGCACTTTTCTAGGTAGGAGTCAGATTTAGCAAACAAGTCATTAGAGTAACTTGTAACTGATGACACATATCTGCGTAATTGCTGTGACAGATCCCGCTCAGCTAGGCAATAATTGGCCTCCACGACAGTCATGTATTTTTCACTTAATAACAGTAGCATTTTATAGATCCAAGGACAATCTTTCCAGCAATAAAGGATTTACTGAGTCTCAGATTCAGCTGCACGTGGACATGTGAGGTGGATTGTGAACTTGCTGCAGGATAGAAGCCAGAGAGAAGTGGTCAATGTCACAGAGTCTAGTTGGATGTCTGTATCTAGTGCAGTCCCCCAAGAGTCAGTAATGGGACCAGTACTATTCAATGTCTTCATTAATGATTTGGATGAGAGATTAGAGTGCACTGTCGGTGAGTTTGCTGATGACACAAAGCTGGGGAGGAGTGGCTGACACTCCAGCAGACTGTGCTGCCATTCCGCAGGACCTGGAGAGCTGGGCAGGGAGAAATTGAATGAAGTATAACAAGGGTAAGCGTAGAGTCTGGCACCTGGGCAAGAACAAGCCCAGGTACCAGTATAGAGTGGAGACTGACCTGTTGGAGAGCAGCATTAGGAGAAAGGGACCTGGGGGTCCTGGTGGACAGCAGGATGATTATGAGCCAGCAATGTGCCCTTGTGGCCAAGAAGGCCAATGGCATCCTGGGGTGGATCAGAAG
>JAOXOE010000256.1:11245901-11256535 GCA_028565055.1 Phoeniculus purpureus | reverse complement strand
AGCAGTTAGATAATAGGATAAAGGTTGGACTTGATGACCCTGGAGGTCCTTTCCAGCCATGATGATTCTGTGATTCTATGATTCTCTCTAACATACCAGATCACAGCAAATCCAAGTCTTTATGTCAGTCCCTTACATATTTATAAAAAGATCCTTTTAAATTGTCACATAATTTATGTAAAGTGTTTGATAAAAGTTGGGGAAAATATAACAAAACTATTCCAAGTATGTTATTGTAAGGATCCTCATCCTTCAGATACAAAACATACAAGGAAAACTGTTTAAAGACACGTGAGACTGTGCCAAAGACCACAACACAGTAACTTCCACAGAAACAAAAGCATTCGCTGATTCTCCTCTATCACAAAAAGCTGGTAATGTCAAAATGTGGTTCAAAATTGCAGAGGGAATCTGAGAGGTAGCAACCTGGAGCACAAGAGCCACAGTAGTTGAAGTCACTGAAGTCTGGGCCGTCACAGTCCTAGCCCCCTTCTACTTTACAAACACCAGTACAATCTCTCCACAGAATCAGATCAACACATTTCAACACGTTTTTGCAGGGTTTGTTTTCAACTGGATTATGTCTCTCTGCCCACATAAGCACCAGCAAAACACAGATCAACGGATTTAACCAGCCCTAAGACACCATCAAGTCAACTCCCAACCAAGACAAAACCAGCGAGTAACTATTAAAATACCAACTTCTAGTTCCTCTTCTTGTTACTATGTATCCTGCAAAACATTCAAGCAACAGAGTCCTTTATTTACAAAGGGCAGCATGATAAAGGTGAAAGAGTTTTAATGAGCAAGAACAGGAAATACCTTGGGACTATAGTGTCAACACAGTACAAATGACATTTTCTTAAAACCACCCTGCAGTTGTGTTACAAAAGTCACTGCTACCCTTCTGACAACTTCCTTGCTTTAGTTTGAGGTATTCTAATAGAGCTATACTCTCACTGAAGTCTCTTTGTAAATAGACAGAAATAAAACAAATCATTACTTCTTATGAACAGAACAGCTCAAGGCCCCAGCTGTACAAGAACTTACCAGCAGCAACGATTCATGCTAGTAAATCAGTTGATACATACTGGATCTATTAAGAAATACACAAGGAGTTCAGAGAAAACACTTTACTGCACCTGCAGTAAAGCCTGTGTGTACTTCTCACAGCTTCGTAACTTGTTATCATTCTCTGTACCAAATCTCTGTATTACAAACCTGATCAACAAAACCATGAAAGCCTGAGGACAACTGGGGAGAAACAAAGAAAAAACAAATAATCTGAATTCAGAAACAAAGATTCTGGACACAGAAAAATCAGACTGACGCAGGGATATCTGCAGCTATTAGAACTAGACTAGAGATCTAGCTTGGATGAAAAGGAACAGAAAGGAAGCTTGGAGAAGGTAAGTTTGCTATTGCAAAGCTCTAACATCACCTATAAAAAACATACAGAAAAAAGGAAGAACTCCGAAATGGAGGCCAGGTGATGACACTTTAGCACAAACAAGACAGCCATGCAAACCTAGAATAACATAAGACTTAGGATGAAAAGGATGAAACAAGAGCAACGGTAAGGGGAATTATATATGTGTGTGTGTATATATATACATAAAATAACGGAGAAAAAAAAGAAAATAATTTTACAGAGGAAAAACTGCTCATTTACCCTCCACTCTGAAGAGGAAGTACTTCCATACTCCTGAGCTAAGAAACAGTATACTGAAAGGAAACCAAACAGAAGACCAACAAAGTGTTCCTGGCCTAATCCCACAATATTTGAAGGAAAAGCAATTACAGTTATTGCCATCTATGAATGTTTTTCCTTGCCCTTTGGAATGCCACCCAAAATTCGCCTACTCTTTCTACAAAAAAACCCCATCATATTAAATTAAACAAACTGTGTTTAAAAGGCTGGGGCTTTTTCCTCAAAATGGCTTACAAATTACCATAGTTCACTACATCTACAGGCTCCAGATCAAAAACTTTTGCAAAAGATACACAGACAAGGTGTAGTAAGAAGCTGATCCCTAGGAGTAAATAAAACCTAGAATACTGTGTAACAAAACTCATTTAAATCAAACTGGAAGTCTGGATACCGGTAAGGAAGAATTATGAAACACAATGTCTTTGGATACACCTCATGTGGATTTTACCCTTGGTGACCAGCAGTAAACCTAATTGGGCTGTATTACTACATAGAAAGCAATCTCACCCGCCTGAATTGAAGACTTCTGCAGTTCCTATTAAGCCTAATGTCATGTTTAAACTATTTGAAATAGAAATCATGCAGTTAACAGAAGATTGCACATGACTGACCTAAATCACTTGCATTTCTTAAAGATTTCGGTCCACATTAGTGGCATTCCTGAGCTTAGCGAGGATTTTAGAAGAATAATGTGTTGATGTTAAGTCAGGCCAGCGTAGAACAAAATATTCCCGTTGTTCAGCCAGAAAAAGAAAATCAAATTAAACAGGTACAACTTCTTACAGAAGGAACGCTTGCTTTGCCAAAAGATAAAAACTTAAGGGGCTAAGAGTTGGTCTTCCCTTTTAATTCTGTCCCAGCTACCCACAGGGCCTTTTTTTCAATCAGGTTCTACAGCTTGGCAAGACGACCTACCTGCTTATGGAAGTTTACTCTGCCAGTGGAGGTGACAAATTTTTTTAGAGTACAAAAGTAGTTAAGGATGCTATGAATGCGTTACTATTTTGCAGACACATCCAGGACATTTACAGTGTCTACTTCCAAAAAAATAACATGGAAAAAATAATTTCCAGAATACTATCCTGCATGCACTGTGTACCTGGAAATTCCATATTGACAATTTACAACACTGACACTTGACTAACCAGCCACACATATAACTCTGAAGTAAAATTATTTGTATTTGCTGCTGCTCTTCAGAATTTAGGCTCTGAGCTACAGGCACAAGACAGAGCTTTTTTTTTAAAAAAAAAAAAGGTAGTTTGTTTAGATCTTTGTAAAAAATGTTGATGTGATACATATATATAAAAATATGCATATATTATTTAGGTATATATGAAATATTTTTAAAACATTGGGCCAAATAAGCTCTCTGTTCTTACAGCACAATATCCTTCTTTCAGTCAACCGTGCACAAGAAGTACGTTACAAGTTATAAAAGTGTACATCAGTTAAGCTCAGAAGAGAAGGGCCAAAAGACAAGGAAGGAGTTTAGTCAGGTACACATACAAACACACCATCATATGCTACACCGAGGTTAGGAATTCAAACACACCTTTAGCAGTGCATTTTACAATTATGACTGTCCCACAAAAAAAGCTATTGGATTAACCCTTTAACATGAAATGTCTTACTAATAGGGAATTTATTGTGTTGTCATGAGCTTTATAATGCCCACTGAGCAGACTAACTCATATGATTGTATTTCTCCATTTGTCCCCGTTAGATGAAAGCATGCTAGGAATTTCTGTAAAGAATAAAGGCATTCCTAAAATTCCTGAAAACGGAAGTATTAGTTCGCATTCTATCTGAGCAAGCTGTACTTGCTTGGATAGAGGATTTCAGGACATCACTGAAACAAGTCAGTCAGCCTAAACACACAGGTCCCAAACCTGTCAGGCAGTCTCTGAGCACAGAATCACAGAACATTAGGGATTGGAAGGGACCTCAAAAGATCATCTAGTCCAATTCACTGCCAGAGCAGGACCACCTAGACCAACCTCCAGAATGCCCCAGCCCCAAGAATAACCAAAAAGTTCAACCTTTCAAATCTCTTAATTTTAAGTAAGATAACTTTTTAAAACTTCTTTTACTGGTATTAAGAAACAGATGTATTACAATGGATTCATCCATCACTCTACTGACTTCAACCCTAATGCAAAACAAGTAGAATTAATTGGATGGTCTCATATCTCATTTGGTCACATCTGAACTGTTTATGAGATTACAATAATTAGTTTCCTCTGTTCAAGACAAGAATCAAAACTGAAATTCATGTGGAAAAGGCCACAACTCAAGACGTATAGAGGTTAAACACAGATCTACCTAACAGTAATGTCAGCACAGGCAACTGTTCTCCTACATATTTTCCCCGTGGTTTTTCTTTCAGGTTTTCTGGTATAAAACTGCATCTCTACAAAAGCTCCTGAAACATGGAGATTGGAAGGAGATTTCTATGTGACAGCATTGACCCTCCTTCTCTCACTCTAGTCAATAAAATACATTTGTTAGCTGAAGCTACGTAACAGGAACAAGTTTACATAAAATAAGTGGTGAACAGTGACAGAAATTTGCGCATCATGAATGCCACAATGACTTCTACACAGATCCCCATATACCTCAGCTGCAGGCAACACTCACATTTAACATGTGAGCTGCAGACGACTCACATTTAACATCAGATACACGCTTAAGTACATCAAGTACAAGCAGGATGCTCATTCTTTCCCGAAAATAATTTAGTAACTGTTTTCATTTACATCAGTCAGACCAAGACATGCTCCCAGTTTTATGACTCTGACAAGATAAAAAAAAAAAAAGGGGTAGCCACTACTAAGGTTAGATAAGCACCAAAGTATACTTTAAAATAAGCCAAAAAAGGAACACTTGAGTGCTAAGTTGTCTTCTGCTGCTGTCTCTGCTAAGAACACAACCCAGACAGTTAAAAAAAAATATAGTCCTTTATTACAAAAATAAAATATGAGAAACTTACAGCTGAAAAAGCCAGTGACTTCTTTCATGATCTACAAACATGTGAACATAGAAGAGCCACATAAGTCAGGAGGCAAGCTTCTATTTTCTTTCAGCACTAATATTTGATTCAAACCTAACTCCAAACCAGACACATCGTTTGTCAAGAAAAAGAATGAGATGGATAGAAAGAAAATAGACAATTCTGTCTTGAAAAACACATTTTTATAGCAATAGAAACATTTTTATTGTCCAGAAGAGATGCTGCATATCTGAATAACACAAGTATGAGACCAAAGATGACAGTCTAGTCTATGACCATATCAGCACTGTATAAATACCACAGTATTTTAGTTCTACTAAAGGAAAAATGAGAACCATTTACTCCATCTTCCAAAGCCTCATTTGAAAACCAAGCAATGAAAACAAACTCTAAACAACATAAAAAACACTAAAGGAGGCATTTACATTTCTTCTACAAGAAAACAGACTCCCATGTCACTGACTTCACGATGCTGCTAGTAGTGCCCCCTATCTTTCCCCCTCGTATCTCCATGCATCTTGAAGTCTATTTTAATTTTCCTTCAGTGTATTCAAAATGACATTGTTCTACTTTCTCTTAAAAAAAAAAAAATTGAATTTGAGCCCCTGTAAAAGAAGATTTCCTAGAAAAACATCTCTAAGAAGTGTTTATTACTGTATTTTTCTTTCAAGTTAAGCTTATCAGCCTTCATTCCCTCAATCAGTTCCTGCAGTCATTGTGACAACTCATATCCAGGTAGAAAAGAAAAATAAAAGTGCTTGGAAGTCTCAGTAGCTTCTTCTGATAAGCTCCAGTGGCTACTGTTAGACAACCTCTTTTTCTAAAATACAACTACCAATAAAGATAAAAATGAAATCTAGCATCAAATACATAGAACAAGCCAAATCCAAATGTTCCATTTCCTTCCTACTATTCCAAAACGTGCTCTGATTTAACCCTCAGAAACAAAATACCATGGTTGTTCCCATGGTTGTCTTTATTTTATGTAGGCATTTTATATACAAACAACAAAATCAAATAAATCTTACTTGTATGTCACAAAACCAGTAATTCATAAAAATAGGTTAAATGATTACATTTTCATTTTAAGCCAAAAAAGAAGGATTTTAGAAGTAATCTTGAATCTAAATCACTAAGTAATTAACCTGACACTTCAAACTAATCTAATGCTATTTCAAGCACCTCTGGAAGACTGAAAACCTACAAAAAGATAAAACTCAACTTCACATTACAGAGAACTTGGATTCTCCCACTTGCTTGGAACATCAAACTTGTAACATTTCCACTTGTAGCATCAAACCTAGATCAACAACCTAGTCAGATGCTCAACTGTTTCACCCTCCTTCATTTTTTAATTAATGAGCTATAGATCTAGATAACTCATGTATTAAATATCCTAAAAGATTCAAGGACTAGAACATGAAGCTTCTTAGCTCCCCTAAATATAGCAACAGTCACATGGCTGCCACTGAGACCACATTAGCTTTTCCATGCCAGAAAATCTCCTAAACCTTTCCCTCCAAAATTTAGATTGTGTTAAGAACATTTGGTGTTACATGAAATATAGCACATAACATCTCAGACCTGGAACAGCTTAAATACACATCCATCCTCATCCCCAAAAACACAACTCATCCCAAAACCCCCACAACACCTCAAAACCGCACTGGTGAAAAGCAAGAAAAGATAATTTGCTGTTGTGCTCAAACAGCTACTTATTAGCCTTTTCTCAAAAATAGCTAGCTATATAAATCTTACTTGCTTCTAGAAAGAATAATTTAAGAAACAGTTTAAGCTTAAGATGATGAACAGTTCTCAGGGATAAAGTTGTACTTTGCAACTTGTAAACACACACACACACACACCAGCTCATAGCATTCCAAGACCTGTTCCAGTAATCTCAAATGGCACTCTTCCTAGTAATAAAGCAAATTTGTGGGTGCTTGGCATAAACCCACAAAATATCTTTCCAAGACAGCAACTAAGTGACACCCACCAGCAGATATACCAGGCAGTTTTATTTCACTGATGGGAAAAATAAATTAATACATGCTACCTTATACAGCACAATCAAAACTAAAGAGTGCTTCACAAAGAGCAGCTTTCAGAACTCCCTGGTGTAAAATTGGTGGTATTTTCACTACTGTTCAAACAGAGAAGCTGAAAAAAAATGAGCTGAGAGCACTTAACAGAATCACTGAGGGAGGTAGGGGCAGAGCCTATGTTTTCTGGCTGTCAGATTTCCACTTCTGTCAGTACTCCTCATGTCTGACTTTCAAACCACATATAACCTCTTTCTAATCAACCACTTGCGTTGTTTCTCCCTTTGGGGAGAGATACATGCAAGGTCACAATTATAACCAAAGAACGGGGTACTCTTAATTAACTGCACTACACCAGAACACTGGAGGGTACACTACCTATGCAAGAACTTGAGTTTGCCGATCCCTGATTTCAACAGAAATGCCAGGGGAGTCTTTCAGAAGAGGCAGCTAGTGTGTTTACAGGATAAACACATCATTCACATAGACACTTCCAATGGCAGGCACTAAAAACCGTTGCTCTTGCATTTCACCTCACAAACACATTTGAAAAACACTCAGGTAGAAGTCCAGAGAGCAGAGCTAGGAGCAGTGCACTGGGAAACTCTGCCCTGAAAAAGGAACTGGTCTCCTCTGAAGCTCCAGAGTCCCGCTTGAGCACAGTTGGAGCATGAGGGTGGAAAAGTAGGAGGGAAAACAGGCCAACAAGAAACCTTATTCCAGCTTTTCCAAGTGTATTGTTTCCATCAGCAGCCTGTAAAGTTTATTACAGAAATCTCTGGGTACTGTCAGAACCATGTAACGATTCATTTATCCATCAGGCACCACCAACAAATGCACAAGCACCCAGTACCATGTGTCCCAAACACACCTTTACTTTGTCTGTATTGGGACTGTTAACAGCGTTATTATCATTTACAGAATACCAGCTGGCTAGATCCACTGCAAGCTATGCTAAGTTCCTGAATGGAAAATATTTTTGAACTCACTGTATTTTCCCAGTCTTTCACAGCTTCTGCATGCTTGTGACAGTTTTAGAAGGAAGATTCTTCAGAAGTACTTTTCATTACTATTTCCTCCTTAGCTAGAGAGCGTTAATTATAGCCTGTTCTTCCAGATAATAAGAAAACAAAGACCAGTGCAATATGAACAGCACAAGAAACTTAATTACTGAGTCAGATGTCCTTTAGATGTCAATATAACTAGAGTAAGGAGCAGGAAAATAAAACACACACACATATCAGCCTCTAGTTGTTAGATCAGTTATCAAAACAATGTCTTTCCTCAGTGACTTCATTAGGAAGAGCTCAACCAGCGAATTAATCAAACGCTTGTTACATGTTTTGAAAATTTGGTGGGTTTTTTTTTTAATAAAGAAGGCCTGCTGATGTATTTATTACAAAGCAAATGTGGTAAATGGTTCTGCATGTAAATGCAGAAGTGCAGCATGACTTTGAAGTTTGAAGGTCAGATACAGTAACTGTTCTCATCAAGGTTCTTATGTCAGACTGCATCTTTTGTTCTATATCTATGCTCAGGAGAAGTAAGAAAACGAATTTTAAAGAAAAACATAAGAGACAATGAGTTCTGTGACAACATAATAAGAACTGGAATGCTCCCATTCACCCGGTTTCATTTAAATATCATTTAAAGACTCTTTATCTCCCCAAAATGAAGAAAGAAAATGAAATGGATGCTGAGGGGACACAATTTCTGCTTTTCAACTTTGTCTTCCTCATCAAGAAGATCAATCTAATGAAATCAGCAATGACTTTATTAAAGCAAATAATGTCATTTTCTGCAGTTTCACAGGCATTTCAAACTTGTATCATGTAAGAGAACTGGAGGATTTTCTTGTTGACCAACATCTTTCATACTAAAGCAACATAGATGTGACTGCAGATGCAAACCAGAGTGTGTAGTGATCTTTCTTCTAAGCATCAGAGAATTCAGAAAATTTATTCTACATTCCCAGCAACTATAGGATACGAAACTCAACAGATGGCTCTGAAGGAAAACAAACAAGCCTCATGTACCAGTCTGACCCACACCAAAAATGAAAAAAGAAACAAAAAAAATACTGTATGTTTTACATGACAAATATGTATTGGTTATTTGTCTCAAGGACAAATAACCAATACGGATTTCTTTTCTGCATAACCACCATGTTTAACTACAGCAAAACTGATAACACTTCCCAGTAAAATGGAGTTATAAACAATCCCCTTGTACACATAAATAACAGAGACATTATACAAGGCAGACAGGAACACAGACAGATGTACACAAAATAAACACATTCAAACTTACCCCACTCTAAATACTCGAGGATGTTCTTCTCTCTTCTCAGAGGGGAATTGTTACATTCATCATAAAGGCAGATGAGTATATCCAGCAAGGTTTCCACACTGAAGCATTGCCCATTAGTCTGAGTTGGCCCATCCAAAATAAACTGCTCCAACTGCTTCAAACGCACTTCTCCAGACATGGTTGTTTCAGTTTGCATTGGAGTTTCTTTTTTAATGATTATTACTACTTTGCCAAAAAAAAAAAAAAAAAAACCACAGAACTTTTGAGGGTTTTGTTGTTTAAAAAGAAGTCAACAGTATTTTTAACAAGTGTCAAACTGTGGCGGTGCTTAATTTCCAGCCCAGCGCGGTATTCCCAGCCTCAAACTAAACCCTTGCAAGTCTCAGACACACACACATAGTGTGTGTATCTGTTCAGGTATCATTCTTAAGAGAAAAAAAATGCATTAAAAAAAAAAAATCAAGAGTTCTTGTAATATGCTTAACAGTAAGAAGAATACATATGGCCGCTCCTGATGCTTTACTAATTGCACTAAAATTCCAGGCAGACTGAGTGACACCGATTTTGCTGTACGCGCCCAGGGGCAGCCGCACTTTTATATTTCAGCAGCTCTTCTCCTTCATTCCACATGCAGCTCATGCAGCGCGATCCTGCGAGGAGCCTCACCGCATCATTAAAGCGGAACAGCCTCCTTCGGCTCGCACCGGCGTTTTGCTGCCCAGAACGTATGGGAAGCGCTGGGAGGGAAAAATATCTGTATTTGTCTATTTAAATACCCAAAAGGGAGAAACAAATAGGGTGCACAGAGGCAGGGAGGAAGGAGGGATGGAGGGGGCCGCGCAGCCCCGCCACCCCCCTTACCCGGCCGCCGCCGCCTACCCCGGCCCCGGCCCGCCGTGGGGGTGGGGCGCGGGTCCCCCCGCTCCCGGCCGCCCCTCCTCAGGGCGCAGCCACGTCCTGCCCCGGGCAGCTTTCCCCTTCCTCCTCCTCTTCCTTACCGAGTCTCCGTTTATCCGTTTAAGGCTTTTCAGTGATTCAAAAATACTAAAGTCTTCATCGTCGCCCCCTTCTCCTCCGCTGCGCCAAGGGGCGGCGGGCGGGACGCGCCCCGACACACCGGCACGGCCGCGGGGCGGCTGGGCAGCACTCCGAGCCCTGTCAAATGCTCCCCATGGCTGCTGCTGCTGCTGTCGCCGCCCTCCTTCTCCTTCTCCTCGTCTCCCTGCTGCGGCCGCACGCTACGGACCGGGCAGTGGCGGCGGCTTCACTCCCGGCAGCGAGATGTGCTCCCGGCTTCGCCCCGCCGGGCAAAGGGCATCGTCCGCGGTACGGGGGTGCGTGTGCGTGCGGGGCGGCGGGGAGGGGAAACAGCCCTCCCTCCCCTCCGCTTCCGCGCCCTCCTCTCGCCCGCCGCGCCCTCCTTCCTTCCCTCCCTCCCGCGGTCACAAGCAGCAGCAGCACCCGCCGCCGCCGAGCTCGCAGCAGCAGCCCAACATGGCGGCCGCGGCGGGGGGGAGCCGCCGCCGAGCGCCGCCGCAGCGCGGGGAGCCGCGTCCGG
>JAOXOE010000256.1:11206950-11243255 GCA_028565055.1 Phoeniculus purpureus | reverse complement strand
CCCCAGCTCCCTCAGCCTCTCCTCATAGGGCATGTCTTCCAGCCCCTTCACCAGCTTGGTTGCCCTTCTCTGGACTCAGTTACCTAATTTCATTTTTCACTAACATGAGATTGGAAAATGGGGGAGGGTGTGTGTGGAATGGATCAAGTAGTAAATCAATAAATATATTAGTGTATGATGATGAAATCTTCCCGGAAGTGGATGATCTGTTAAAAAATGATGTTTGGATGCAAACTTGATTTGTAGATGCTAAAAGCTGGACCATAAAAGGAGAGAAAAGAAGGCATGAAGAGGAAAAAATAAAGTCCACTTGGATAAAAATATCTTTTTCTCTTAATAGTTTTGTCTTGTTTTTTTTGTTTCTTTAATGTATTAAAACTGGACAGAAGACTTTCATAACATCATTATTTAGTAAAAGTATTATTAGAAACATCATTTGACTGGCTTTGTGGTAGTCTCAAATGCCCTCCTTGTAAAAAAAACACATAAAAGTTGCACTGTATTTGTTTCATTCTGCCACATGCCAAGCAGATGAAGGAAATTAATGCCAAGACACAAACACTCTCAGACACTGCTTTTCCCAGGCTTGCTCCCTCTTGGAGGCGTGAGCTCAGCATATGACTCCTTTCAGCATTCTTCCGAAGCCACAAGCCACACCCAACGGCCAGGACTCTTCTGCACTTAAAAAGTTGTACTTGGGAAGACACTTTCGCTCTTAAGGAGGATCACAATGTTGTGGATTTGGGTATTATTAACATTTCAAGCAAAAATAGAGCAGAATCCCAGACGGGTGTGAGATTTCACTTAAGCACTAGCAAGAGCCATGTGCAAGGCAAAAACTCAGTAACAGCCCCACCACATCCTTGAGGGGGTTCTGCAATAACATTAGAGCAGAGTATTCACCATTGGATGATCTCCGTAATTTGGGCCTCCCAGTGAGCCACGGACTCCTTTTTATCAGCCAGGTCTCTCATCTCTTCTTCCAGCTGCCGGTTATTCATACTCAGCCTCTCAAACATGGTGGTGAGCTGAACGAGAATTTAAACAACTTGTTAAAGGCAGAAGCTGATGTGAATCCATCTCTGCAGATTGCAAGCCTTGTGTTCCCCTTTCCCATATAACACATCTGCTTTTGAAAATGCTGCTGCCCACCACAATAAACACTATGTAACAATAAAGGCCACAATCTTTTCTTGTATATGACCCTAACTGTAGTGAAAAGCCATTTTACAGACTAGAACTACAACTTCAATCTAATAAACAAACTGGATTTCTGAGAATTAGTCTCCAAACAGCTATGCAACTCTTAGAAGGTTTCTGCTTTGCACCATATAGGTGAGGAATGTTCTACAGGAAAAAAAACCCCCACCACTTAAAAGAGCAAAGCAAGGGCACAAGAATTGCTATAGCTCAGATAAAACTGCCAAACCTCTCCCTTGTTTTGTTGCCATGGAGTATAAGAGGCTTAACAGATACAGGAGCGAGTCAGTCCTGAGATTCTCCAGGTGGCTCGCCTTTCCTCATTTTTCATTTTACTTACTGGCAGATAGAGAAATTGAAATTACAAGCACATCCATAAGAACAATATGGTATATCTAGCAATTAACCTCTCACATTCACACAGCTGTCATTCATACATGCACACCCTGCAGGACAAAAGCCACTGCTAACCTGAACTGGTACTGGGAACTAAACTCTCATTGTTTTAAATAATTATGCAGAAAGTCAAACTGGATTCAGAGATCAGACAAGACTTTATAGAAAGGCCTGCTTAAGAGAATGAATAAATCTCATGTAGAAGGCTGTTTCTACCACTGAAACACATTAACAAATGAAAAAGATGAAAAAATAACCATTTAAAATCTATTCTGCTTTCTACTCCTGAGTACTCTCTGCCATATTTATAATTTTAATGGGATTGTGATTTAAATATCCCCCATTCATTAAATGTCATTTCACAAGACAAAACAAATTAACAAAGTTAACCAAACTGGAAAAAAAAAAAAAGGACCAAGCAGGAAAGCTCTCCAAGTGACTAGACTCCTACTGTCCTCGGACTGAGCCTACATATAACATTTACAGTATGTGTCTGTTCCTGGTATGAAAATACAGTTTAATTTGAACACTGACATGCAAACATGATTACTTTGAAGAACGCTGTACTTTCATCCTATTTTTTAGAAAATTTAATGTATTACAAAAAGAATAGACAAGTTTAGCAAGATGTGGCTAATTCACAATGAACTTGGATAACCTCTCAAAATGAACAATAGAGAGAAGCTAAATGCACAAAACAATTATTCCTTGCTCAACACACCTTAATATGCCTTATCTTTTGTATTTTTCTAATATCTCAAAGTAACAGAATCTTAATGGATAAGTGGAACCCTGCTATTTCATAGTCATTGACATGCAAATGTGCTCTTAGTAATCTCAGAATTAACTATGGTTTTTTTATATTTGGGTCAGACAATGAAAATATTCTCCTTTTAAGACATTGTCTGAAAACTAATCTTCCTCAACTGTGACACCATCTAATTCAATTCCTACACATAAAAATAAGTACATGTGTGTATATGTATCCGTGCGCACATTCTCAAGTTCAGGTGCATGCAGATACTCTTTCTATTCATATCAATCATTATTAGTTGCCACATTTTGTGTAATTTCAATGTCTGCTATGAATAGTGAGTTAGTAATGACCAACACATATTGTCCAGTTTGTACACAGCATACAACAGCTGTAAACTCAGGACTCAACTAACCACCACTTACCTTATCAAGTTCATTTGAAAGTTTTTTGTTTTCCTCCGTCAGTAGAATCTTTTCTCGCTCATACTTCTGTTTGAACTCTGTTTCAAATTCCTCTCTTTCACTTTGGCTAAGAAATCAAATGAAGCATAATTAGGAAGTCTCCTAAAACTCATCACATTGTTCACTTACAGCACATAAAGATCAATGCACATAGTAGCTGAAAGGAAAGTATTACAGTGGTAACACCACTGCCTATTAAAACAAAGCAAACCATGTACTAAACTGCCTTCTTAGGACTGTAAGACAGTTTGTTGAATTTTATCATTGGACAATTATCCTTCCTTCACTATGGACGTAACAGACACTCGCTAATGTCTTTAATCTATATAATTTATTCTTTAGATTAATCCCTCAAACACTGAGCAGACGTAATTCTGACGGTTGAAACACATCAATATTCAGAGACACTTGGAGTAAATTCTCAGCTCACAGAAAATTATTTTAACTCAGACATTTCTACAATCCCAGGTTTCAAAATGGCAAAAATGACCATATATGAAATCAGGACATTCAGAAGTTAAATCACTTAACAGCTTGAGGCTGGGTCTCTGATGAGAAAAGCTTATAAGGACTAGTCTTTGGACAATTTGTAACAGGCAGAAGATGTACACTAACTGTTACTTCAGGTACAACATACTTACTATCAGCAAAGAGCGAATGGATAACCAATACACGTCTAATATGAGCAGATTCTAGAGCTAGTTCTGACCATTCTTTCCAGAACAGATTCAAAGTAGCTGTTTCTCCCAAATTTTCCCTCCTCCTGTGTTCGTTGTTCAGAAGAGGAAAACTCCTGCTTAGTTCTTCTTAACATCAACATTGACCTTACATAATGAATATAAGAACCTGAAAATAAATGAAGCTGCAGGTCCTCTGTTTGTCAAAAACATTTTAATTTCCTTAAAGTTGTGTATGGCAATGTTTTAGATTCCCATCTCATATCCACTCGCTACATTTGCATCTTGTCTTCACCATTTCACAAATTATTCAGGCAACCGGCACAAAGTTCATCAGTAGGTTGATGTAACGACACCAGGCACAGCAAATACCACTGTCCAGCCTTAAACGGTTTGAAAAAGTGCCCAGTACCAAACGGTAACACTGTAAAAATGAAATCCAGTGGAAACCTTGTCTGGAGCATGACAGTTTTCTTGCTTGGACACTGATCAGAATTTTACACTGTGCAAGAGGCACTATGTACATCTTTGCCTCTTTTCCTATTACAACTGCCAAAATGTGAGAACACCCTTAAATCTGAGAAGTGTCAGTGGTTAACAGTGAACCTAGTTAAGAGAAATGCTGGTTTGAATTTCCCATTCCTAATTTGAAATTCATTTAGTGCTTCAACCGCTCTTTGAAATCGAGTACAGCACGTTAGACTCATAGTGAAATTCTACGTTGCTAAGCATCCTTTGAAACATTACACGACATCCGAGTAAAGTAACGTACTATCGTTACTGTTTAAACGCCAGGTTTGAAATCCCCCACCACTCCTTCTCTATATTGACAGATTCTGTGCGTATGATGAGCAGTCTAGGGAAAAGACAGGAAGAGATTAAAGCACTGGCTGTCAAGGGAATTAATAACAGGTCCCACTTGCGTTTGCAAGGCACAGATTCAAAGCTAATTTCTCAAACACTACACCAAGCTAATTTTTAATTATTTCTTTTATTTAGCTTGTATGGGTTTAAGGTTTTGTTCAATGGGTTTTTTCTATATTTGTGAAAAATTTGTTCTTATAAGGCTTTAATGCTCAAAGCAACTATAAATAGTTGTGGATTAAGGAAGCTTTGGATTGGTAAAAGAGCTCAACATATTTGCATTTTTCTATGTTTCATGTTCAACTGGTTATTGTCACTGAACCCAGTAAGTCAGAATGTTATAATACAGAAATTAAGATAAAAACTTTAAACAGAAGAGTACATGCTTGTAAGTTATCGCACCTAAATAACAACTCAGCAAACCACAAAACTGTGACAGAATCCATAGACAAACCTTAGACAGCCAGCAAGATCAAAATAAGGTGTTTGCTTTGAAGCCTGGCATCCTCCACTCCCATTAAGATTTTTCTCTCATCTAAAACTTAGCTGTGTATCTGCTCTTCAAGTTTAAGAATTCATACATGATCCAGCTTTCTTTTTATCAGTAAAACAACTGTAGCAAACCACATGCAAGCAGTGTGAAATACAGCTTTATGGACTTGCTCTGTCACTACAGCTCTTTATTGCAGCTGCACAAAGTGAAGAAATATTTTATCTTACTGCTTTAAAACCAAGAAAATAGACCTGAAACAAATGCCAGCCCCCAGGCTTCTTTATATCACACAATTTCTTCTTTACATCACACAATTTAAAAACCAGCAAAAGCTGTTCCTATAGAGCTCTGCTATATAAATCTATCATTAAATGACTCCCTTAAAATAAACTTCTATGAACATGATTGATTTTACACAGCTTCTTGCACTTTCTTCTTAATATTTCCATAATGACAATTCTAAGACCAGGAATATCCTGCTACACACTGGTCTGATGCGGTGCTCTTTGTGTTCCTACCTGTCTAGTTGTAATGGCATACAGTTTATGAAACTAATTAGCAAAGTGCAACCATTTTGTACAGAAAGGTAGTTTGTCTCCTTGAAGACTTGCGCTGTTGGGAGTAGCAGAAGGAAGAAAGCTTAAATTTGAAGGAAACAAACACAAAAAACAACTTATTAAAAAAATTAAACTGAAAGCGCCAACAGGCAAGTTACATAAAAAAGTACAAACAGATTTTGAGGAAGCTCTTCTTGACCCTTGTTTAGAATAATCCATGTAATTTACTCTGTACTACAGCCCTTATGACGTAAAGCATCCTCTCACTACAGGAGTTTTTTTTTAAATACGCACTAAAGATTATTTTTAGACTACACTAAAACTTTTTCACCAAACTTTATAGGCACACTTCAATCCCACACCCAAAGCCTATTGTTAATTCCCCTTAGTTCAGCACAAAGGCTCCAGGTGCTTCCTTTTCAACACTTACGTTGGACACATCTGTACTGGAAGACTCAAAAAAATGCCTGATTACAAACACTAAGAACACCATGTATAAGCAGAAAAATAAATACATCCATGTTCTCTTCAGAAAAACTACGAAATATTTAAATTGATCAGCAATTATTCCATTCCTAACATTAATTTTCCGTTGTAAACCCCTGAACCACTGCAAGAGTCAATCCTCAGTATACCTTGAACAGTGGACTTCTCTGTTTCTGTGGAGTTCTAGTACTTGCATGAGGTTCTGCAGATGTGCTTTATAAAACATAGTTGAGATCAGGTCTTCATTAAACACTCAGTGTACTTGGAGACCTGACCTGGTGCCAAAGCCTTTCCCAGTCTTGGATACTGGTTATGTGAGGGCTGGAAAGGGACTGTTTACAAAGGCCTGTAGTGATAGGATGAGAGGCAATGGTTTCAAACTAGAGAAGGGGCGATTTAAATTGGAAGTTAGGAAGAAGTTTTTTTAGTATGAAGTTGGTTGAACACTGGAATGGCTTGCCCAGGGAAGTAGTTGAGGCCTCATCCCTGGAGATATTCAAGGTGAAGCTGGACAAGGCTCTGGGCAACCTGATCTAGCTGAAGATGTCCCTGCTTACTGCAGGAGGACTGGACTAGATGAGCTCTGGAGGTCCCTTCCAACCCACTCAATGTTTGAAGGTGTAATTTTTAACATTAGTTTAGCCTGCAGAAAGATGTAATAATGACTATTTATTGAACATTCCTCCTTTTGAGGCACTACTGGACTGACATGGCATTACAGAAATACTATAATATCACCTTTAAATATTACAAGACAGCACAGTCTTTAGTGCATTTGTAACTCACAGGTCAGCAGGACTATTAATCTGTGTCACAATGAAAACACCCTGCTGATACAAGTTTTACTTCTTGACCTAGAACCAAAGAGCAAACTACTGTGTCCAGCCTATGAACAGCAGTATTCTAAGAAGAAACAGTCCATCCACTCCATTCTAGGCTGTACGATCTACTTCCCCCGTTGGAAAGAATTTTACCAGAGAAGTGGTGTTTCCACTTCTATCTGCATAAGCTTTTCTTGAAGATTCAGTATTTTATTTACTACTTAAATAAAACCACCTCACTACATTTCGGCTAAACTTTCAGCAGGAACTTCTACATGTTATTTCTAACATGCCATCTCGCTACAGCAGCAAACAGAAGCATTTACATTAGTGTCTTTAAAGCATACTGAACTTTTTATGAATGAAAACAAGCACATTTAATTTATTGCTATAAAATACTGCTAAGAAATTCAACAGAAGCCTTAGTCCGCATCGACTGTTGCCATGCTGGCAGAAACGTAAGCAATGTAAGCAACAGCTGGTCTCTAATTTAGTTTTGCATCTGCAGATGAAAACACCAAACTACAAAAAAACCCAATAAACTATTTCCAAGTACAACATAAGCTTCGGGGATCACCTTAGCCATTGCTGCAACTCAATTCACCCACTTTAGAATGGTCAGCTACTGCAAGAACTCTGCTGCAAAATTCACTGATGCAGTACAGGGACATGAATTTTGTTGCTCTAAAGAGCAACTCTGTTTTGAGCTCTGTCATTAGCTCAGTTGAAATGCACATCTGCACTACAATTAAGTGGTAGTGTGTGTTTGGGAGCATTCTAGGAGCCTTCAAAAGACACTTCAAGCTTAAAGGTAAATTTCACACAATACTCACTTTTCCCTTCTTGTTTTCTCTAACTTGTCTTTCAAAATCATGATCTCCTTCTTGAGGGCGAGCTGCTGGCTCTCTGCATCCCGTAGTTCTTTCTTCAGGCTTTTTACTTCATTAGCATGCATTATTTCACGTTTAGATAGTTCCTCTTCGTAGAAAACACTTTTCTTTTCCAGCTCTGCCTTTAATTTAGTGATCTCTTGCTGGTGTTCTATACTGCTTACCCCGGGTGAACGGCCAACCTGTTTTTGCTAAAATAAACAGCCCCAAGTTAGCACTCAAGAATGCTGGAAATTATGCTTAATAGCAACTCAATATTCATAAGCAAGTTTAGAACATATCCCATTACAAACTTGAGTTAAATACTTCTATTTTGTTTTTTTGAAAGGTCAGAGTATATATTGGAACTGTACTCTTCATAGTTTTGTGAGTTAAATGCAATAATGGTTTCCAAGACATATTCTGACTCTTACACACAGTCAGAAAGTGACCATAGAAGATTTTTGTGTTACCACTCACACAGTTGATCCCAACAAGTTCAAGTGAATTCCATGAATGTAGAATTAAGTACTATGATACACTCTCTCTCTCTCTCTCTATATATATATATATATGTATCAAGCACAAATAATTTGTGGAAAAAGCTATACTAAGACTAATCACAGGGCTTAACTGAAGGCTAAAATTTAGCTACAGAAATGGATTGCATGAGTCAGGAGGGAAACCTGACCTTTTCAACTTAAGCTGGCCATTTACACTGCACTGGATCAATATACATTCACATTTGCACCAAATGCTCCACTCACTAAACTCAATGTCCTATCATAAGATAGAGGAGGAGCAAGATGAGGTTCAAAAGCATGACATGCACTGAAATCCAAGTATGGAAATACTTTGTAATGTAAACATATGCATAACTTGGTTTGGAACTGTTCCATTCTAAAAACATGTAATTAAAGCTAGTCTAAGAAAAGGAAATTACTTAAGAAAAACACTTTATTTTGAGCAAGTTCAGGTAACTGAAAAATGTTTTTATGGTGACTGTCTCATACCTTTAGGAGGATCAAAGACATTTCGTTAATTGTACCTCCTTTCTTACTGTGAGACACTAAATTCCTCTCAGTCACCCTTAATTAAACATGCCTGTGGTTAACTGTCTTTTGCTGATACATGAACAGACATTAAGAGCTAAATGTCACTGTAGAAAATTTAGATGAGCTGAATTTCTACCACGACAAATTCTATGAGAAAGCTGAGCCTTGCTGTCAGTGTCAGCAGAACACTGCAAACTCCCTAAATGTATGAGCCAAATATGTGCTGCTACTGCTGTTTTCTCTAACTCATCAAAACGACCATCTGTTTTGATGTAAGAGCAAAATTCTGTGCTTAGGATGCAGAATGGTAAATTGGAGAAAGAAGATGCCATCCTAACAGGGGATGGTTTGGAGAAAGAAAGACGTAAAAAAAACCAAAACACCGAAGTACAAGAATTCTCTTTCATGCACAGGCAGTTAACTACTGAACAGGAATGCTACTGCCCAAACATAGATGGCAATGAAGCACATAAAATGTTGACACTTTGCAACATCATTTCAGGTATGTAAAATTTTTTGGTGGTATTGAACATTTTTTTCCACAATGAAAAGACCGTAAGACAGATGGTGCAGCAGAAGAGATAGCTGTTACTGTAGAGCAGCTTACAGAGCTAGAGCAATAAAGTAAGCAGAGAATGATTTTGAATCAATGTAAGCATGAATTCCAAATAGATGTTTTCATGTACACCTGTTTCAAGGGACAAATGGTGCACCCGAGATAAAATCCATGTCCTGGCACACAGATAGCTACATGCTGTTCAGTGCACCCCAGGATATGGTGCCCTCTTGGCAGCCAGAGCACACTGCTAAGTTGTACTGAGCCTGACTTTTTTGAAAATCCAAATACATGACATTCACCTTTGCCCACTCACTTACTGACAACTTCACAGAACCCCAGTAGGTCAGTGTGGCAGGACTGGGATGGACAGAAGGCACAATGCCTTCTTCCCAATAGGCTTTGCTTAATCCACGAGCTTTTACTGAATGGATAATGCATTGTCACAACAACCACATGTGATCCAAACTGTGCTTATTGTACTGTGAAATATTGCTAAAAAAGCTAAAAGTTGCCCTTTTCTCTTATGATAAACTCACCCTGTTGCTATAAAGCAGCAAATCATTTATTCTCAATAGATCTCAAATAAATTCGTCTTGCCTTTGAAACTGTCATGTAAACAACCCCCTTCATTATTTATGCAAATTAAGAACAGAATAGATCTAAGACTGATGTTCTACAAAAAGTTTGGCATTATCTTCCTGGACAAAATACTGGACAGGATTTAACTGTAAATGAACAGCAATCCTCACATGCAAATTAAAAACGTTTCATTCAATTTGTGATTAAGTCTGATTTCTACAGAGCAACATAAAATGTTAAAATATAGAATAAGTTAACAGTCTCGGTGTTTTTAAATTCTGTTCTTAAAGACTTCATGCTCAATCCTGTTCCTGTGCAAAAATGTGATCAATTCTGGCCAAGAGGCAGAATACACTAGAACTTCTCCTCTATAGCTAGATCAGTTGACATCTATTGTGAAGGAAACCATCCTTCCTTTGACTGACAAGTTGAGGAACAACACTGTATAGAAAACACCTACAAAACACCCTGCTTTTAACAGTTAAAGTAATAATGGAAGCAATGTGTTAAGAAAACTTTTGAGTATTAAGAAATACTTCAGTCAGCAGTGGCCTGAAAAGTGCATTAGGCAAATGTTCATTTTTTGGACAATAATGTGATGCATGTTTGCATTAATATTTCACATCAACTGAAGTGACAAACTGACAATACCCTTTTGTTCTACATCTGAAAGCAATCACACATATCCAAGTGCTAGTAGACTAGTAAGTTTGCAGGTGTTAATATCAGAGCAGACTAACCTTTAGCCCTTCTACTTCGCTTTCCAACTGTTTGGAGTACTGTTCACTCCTCTCTCGCAATTTCCTGTCTTTGGATGCCTCAGCAGCTGCAGCTTCAGCCTGGACTTCCAGCTGCAAAAGTACATACGTTTTTAATAGGTAGGATTCTTGTCGGGTTTTTTCAGAAATCTATTGACGGTTTTCAATACACGAGATAAATCTTCAGCACGAAACTGAACAGTGGAAATTCTTAGAAAGCAAGATCAGTACTGTTTGAAACAACAATCAAGGAGTTGAGAATTTACAGATAACAAAAAAATTACTTTGTCAGAAAACCTTACATATGACCATTATTTCATAGATTCTAAACAGCCTTCTCGCCACTTACTTCTTTTTTAAGTCTCTCTGTTCTGCGTAACTCTTGCCTTAAACTTTCTACTTTTTGCATCACCACTTCCATTTCTTCCTCCTTATCTCGGAGCTGGCGGGCAAGCTTTTGTTTTTGAGAGTGCAAGTCTGTCAGCCGCTCGTTCATCTCTGAGAACTCCTGCATTGCCAATTTCCGCTGGCTGTGTGCATCCTTCAGCTCTTTGGCTTGGGATTTTAATCTGTCACTAGACTCTGCCAGTTCCTACAGTTTAAAAAAAGAATTAAGTAATAAACCTAGAAAGCTGCAAGGCCAACTCTGTCTTTGGATGCACATCTAACATATTCTCAGTGTGAACAGAAACTGCATATTCATTTCTTTTCATGAATGCATCTATGATAGATTTTATGCCTCTTTAAATAAAGAGGCCAGATTTTACACTACTGAAGACAGTAAAACTGCATAAACATAAACCAAGCAGGAATTTATTCCATTATTATAGGTTAAACACAAAAGCTTTCAAGCACTTGCATTAAAGTATAAAAATACCTTGCTTTCTTAATTAAAAAATGTTGTCAGCATAGTTTTCAAGACCTACTTAAATAAATAAAAAGAACAGTACTTAAATGCTAAATGATATTTTGCCTTAATTGCATTGAAAACTCTGCTCTAAGAAAATTTCGTTAGTAGCTTTTGAAAAGTGACCTGTAACGGTTTGATTTCCACACACAGTACCATACTATCAAATACTACAGAAATTTTCAAGTAACAATACACTCTAGTGATTAACAGAAATGTGTGATAATTATTTGTGTAAAAGAACACACATGAAATAAGACTGAGAGATAACTCTGTAGCACAGCACCTTCACAAACCTTGCTGTACTCTAGATCTGCACTACTACACTATGAATGAAAGGATCACAACAGCTTAAGTTACGGGTTAATGATGTACAGTCAAACCAGAGCAGAACAAAGCAGCAAGAAAAAATAAGTCTGAGGATTGAGAGTGGCAGGAAGAATTACTATTTGGCACTGTTGACATCTGCACAGATTTAAAAACACTTTCTAGAGGTAGTTAAAAAGTTCTAATCACTACAAGTTGTTTGAGAAGAGAGATGCTCCTTCATGGGGCAACTGGCAGCTTTTCACATCACTCTTCTGGAAACTCTTCTGTAACAAAGCCTTAATACCATATCCTTAGCATTTTTTCCCGGCTACAGTGTCACTCATACTGCTGACTAAATTACTTGTATGGAATAGTTCTTCTCTATTCTAATAATCTTCTAACTGATATCATTACTACCTACATCTGAAGCTATACAGTATTATTGCAGGCACCATGCAATTGAGATCATGGAGCTGTTCACTACCTGGAAGCAGTCACCTAGGACCACCCAGAAGACATACATACAGCTCTTCAAATAATGTCCTCATCTTGAACAAAAGGGGCAGAAAAGCGAAGTAGGTCAACACTACACATTTGTCATCTGCTCATTAATTTACAGTTGAAAGCTATTTGAAGCAAAATAAACAAAAGTAGTCTTTAGGGTTTAGACAAGTTGCTGACAAAATGCTTTTACCTTATTAAGATCTTCCCTCTCTTGCTTCAGTGTTCTGACCTGTTTCTCAAAAGCCTTGATTTGTCTAGAAGCATCATCCAATTCACGCCTTGCAGTGCTGGCCTCCTCAAGCTGCTGCTCTAGCTGACCAGAATCTAGAAAAAGCAGTAGACCTCTAAATATGAAAAAAAAAATCATTCTAGAAAAACACAGTCTAGTTGTTTGAAGATCTTTCAGTATTCGTTCTGGTTTCCAACTGACGATGAAATAACACAATTATTATCTGGTTTAGAATACGGAGTAGCTTCTTTCAACTGCCATTATCCGCTTTTAATGGGACAGAGCAAAAAGTCACAGACTGCTGCAAAACAACACAAAACAGGACAGCCACAATTACAAACAGACTCCCTCCTCCCCCAAATTCCCCTAGAAAAACACAGTAACAGGTCACTCAAAAGCTGACAAGCATTCTCCTGTTGATACACTTGACATTAATTTCAGGTGATTTTACTTATTTCTAGTGTGAAAACCACTTGTATTTACGTGATCTGCTTTATTACTACAATAAATACAGAAAAATCATTACACAGTTCCTAACCAACTGTAAGTTACATCAACAGCAACCTCCTTCTAAGCCACAGCTAAATGAAGTCAAATACACTCCAATACTACAGTATGAAAGTTGAAATGCATAAAATATGACAACTAACAATTTCTAGCTAGTGGGTGGGTTTTTACCTTCCTGGTGCTTCCCTTGAAAACAAGAATTTAAAGCAAGATACATAGGACGGCAAGTTAACTCCAAGTTCTATGAAATCACTGGATCTTTTGCCTTTGGTTTCAGACGTGGCAGATCATCAGCTCATACGCATTTGCCTACAGAACAGGCAGACATCTATACTCTAAAGAGTCTTTTAGTGCCTTTTCATCACTGCAAACCCAATAAAATGGCTGTTTCAAGAAATCAAATACAAAAACACATGCATTTCTATAATTTCTGAAATACAACAATTTTATAAGCAAATGAAGACCACCAGCTTATAGCTAGACAAGCATTCACTATTGTTTTAATTCACTGACTCTTGCTGAAAAATTTAAAAGACTGCATTTAAGCAAGACATACAGCTTAAAGCCAGAAATTAACTGCCTCTTTAATGTAGTTTACTCTGAAGTCATCAGCAAAAAGAAAGTTTATACACGGCTCTGTTGAGCCAAGATAAATCTCTCTTCTGTTCATGAACTACTTTGTTCCACAGCTCTGTTTTCTTCTTCCATTGCTGCCCTTTACATATTTGGCAATATTAAAGATTCCTGAAAGTTTTCTCCTATGTAACTTAGCGAACAAAAATTATAACTTTGACCTCAGAAATTGAAAGCACATGCTAGCTTGTCATTTCCTGGAAAACTAGATAGAACAGAAAAATGTATTTTTTGAAGTTCCCTCCAGTGACAGTCTTGAATCTGACACAATTTTGTGCTCATTTATCACCTTTTTTAAGCAGGTGTTTACTCCAAAAGAGGCAGTAAAACAGCTTAAAGCGTATAAGCAAAAGCTAATTGTGAAATATGTGTAGTAAATGGTAATCTTCCACCTAAGCATCATAGTTGTTGCTAACAATTTTCTACTATATGCAAACACTCTTCACAGTTTGTTATTACAAAGCTGTTCTGTTAGAACTTGCTTTTCAGTGGTCCCAAAGTGCCAAAACCTGACTTGAGGATTACAGAACCACTGAATGCTTGGGGTTGGAAAGGACCTCAAAGATCATCTACTTCGAACCCTTGTGCCATGGGCAGGGACACTCCTCACTAGATCATGTTGCTCAAAGCCCCCTCCAACCCAGTCTTAAACGCATCCAGTGATGGAGCATCCACAACTTTCCTGGGCAAACAGTTCCAATGTCTCCTTATAGTGAGGATCTTCTTCCTTCATTCTAATCTAAATCTTTCTTCATTCATTCATTGAACCCTTTGTCTCTAATTGTGTTTCCTCATTACAGCAGCAAGTGGAGGGACATTTGGCTGGAGAAAAAACTCACAGAAGCCTTTGACCTGACAGAGTGCAAACATGGCATCACCCAAATCAGAGTGATCTTCCCTGAGCTGTTTTAGTCATGCTCACATCCAAAACCAACGTTTACGGTACAAAACTGCCGCATCATGCCAGAACAGCTGTCTGATAGACTTTTTTCAGACTACACAATTTTAACAGTATATTATCTACACGCCAAGCCTGCAGTTTGTGCATAGCATGGTTCTGCCCCATAACACAGCAGCAGAATTGTCAACACACCAATCAAACTGTCTGGAAGTTCAAGTTATTCTTTCTGTGGACGCCCCTGCCAGCATTCCTGACAGTTTCAGGAACTCTTCAACAACATAAACCAGAACAAATCTCCTTTTGCAGTTTCCCACAACCTTTTTCCCCCTCAGGTTTTTTCCATTATGACAGGTAAGAGACAGAGATCTATCTATCAGCACTTGTGTTTGGTCCAGACCTGTTCCTGTTCAGATTGACAAAAGAAATCAGATTTGTCCTCTCTGTTTCTGTGGTTGTTGTCCTGATACCACTATCAATCTTTTTAATTGCCTTAAATAAAAACCATCTTGTGAAACTTCCTTCCTTTATCTTTGAAGATGTCTCTGCTCTCAAGAGTCTATTTTGAAGAAACTGTTATGGAGCAGGACAGTAGAAATCCTACTCTGCCAATCACTACAACAGAAAATTCCCTTTAACTTAATTAAGAGCATCAAATCAAGAATAGTGAACATGAGTAGGTAGCCTTTTAAGCAGGCTAGCAAGATCCTAGCTACACAGACAGAAAATTTTGTTTCACTAAGAACTAAATTGTGTGGTGGTGCAACAGAAGCTCTCTCTAGAAGTTCTTAAAACATGAGTTGCCAGAATCTGGCAGAGTTGTGTGGATATATCTGGTTTGTTTGAACCTTTCCCTAAACGTCTCCAGCAGTCTCTGTAAAGACAGGACACTGGACTAAGTAGACCTTTGCTCTGGAAATTATAAAGGCTTACAATATTAATTAAAGAAATTAATATCTTTATTGTCATGTATTTCAAAAACGTTTTTAAAACTTACAAGTACCAATATACTTGACAGCCAAATTTTTAGTTACCCTAAAATCTTCATGATTAGGAATTACTAAAAGGAAAGGAAATAAATGTTCGGATTTGTAGAAAATTTACAGCAGAACTGAGTTCTTCCTCCTCTCATCTCCCCTTCCTTGCTTGCTCCTGTCATCCACCTTGTGCTGATTTACCAGATCATAAATTAATTAATTTCTCTGTATCTGGTTAGTTCTTGTTTTGGTTAGTTCATATCAAGATAGAGGCCAGGGCATGCACAGAGAGAGAGAGAGGAGAGGCCATGAAGCTGTGAGTGCGATCCATTTAGGTGCAGAGTTTTGTTGAGTCACTTCTGTTGCTCATGAAACTGCAGCCTTATAGCCCCCAGTGCCCTCTCTCATGGAAAGCACTCTTTGCTACTCACTGACCCTTGGAAAACTCTGTGTTCACGCACACAGTCCACTTTCTAGTAACTCACTCTCTTCTAAAAGTACTGTTCCAAGGAAACACTCAGAAAAACACATCTCCAGTTTGAACTAGCTTTTACTCCACGTGCAGTTAACAATGTGCTTTGCAACAGCACA
Organism: Phoeniculus purpureus; assembly: GCA_028565055.1. Classification (NCBI taxonomy): domain Eukaryota; kingdom Metazoa; phylum Chordata; class Aves; order Bucerotiformes; family Phoeniculidae; genus Phoeniculus; species Phoeniculus purpureus. Next base: position 11,227,168 of record JAOXOE010000256.1, on the reverse strand, counting down.
GTACCAGCCTCTGTGGTTTCAATAAACTATAATCAAAATTAAAATAATGTCTCATAAATTTGGCCCTTCCAAAACAAATTCAACTGAAAATTAAGTAACAGAAAATATCAATTGATGCTTAAATCCTAACAAACCATCCCTCCATCAAATATTTTAAAGACTATCAAGACCGCAAGGGTAAAGTCTTCACCCTTCACATTTCAACAATGAATATTGGTTCTTCTTCCTTTCAGTTTACTACCTATGTACCTGCACAGCAGAGTGCAGAGATGTACAAAGCAAGGAATGCTAAGACATGCTACAGTGACTTCAGAAAAGACTGCAGTGACTTTTGCTAGCAGAATTACTGAAGTACTGAATATGAAGCTGAATTTGTAGACTATGTTGAGCTACTGCTGAAAAATGAAGGGTAAAATGAGAAGTAAAAGCAGACTAGAAGACTTTCTTAGAAGGCAAAGCAAAACCAGTGTTCCATTATGAAAAAAACATCTTTTCAAAATACTGTTTCCTGACAGGTTTTTACATTAATATTTGTAACATACCTGTTACCTGTTTCTTCAACTTTTCAATTTCTTCTTTTAAGCTTTTAATTTCTAAATCTTTGCTTGCTGTTATTGGGCCATCAACTGTCGAATACTGCAGAGCCTGGACTGTCTGGGTGGACTCTAGAAAAGACAGGAGACTCACATTACATGCCTAGTAACTGAGGAGGTAAAAAAGACATTACTGGTAAATTAAAGACCTGCCAAAAGACCCTCCTGAGGATTCTACAGTCCATATTTTCCAGCTACTAAGTGTCATTTTTTGAGTAACTGTTAGCTGGACAAACTCATTTCTTAGAGGTATTAAGTGTGAAATTTTTATGCCATAGTAACCAAAACACAGTGAGAACAAAGTTAGCGTAAGAAGCTGATTACATAGGATATTTCAGACACAGACCAAGAGAAGATTAATTTGTCAACATAAATAATGAAAACAATTTTCTGCTCGAAAGCACGGTGGGAAGTATAAATTTAATTTCTTTCCACAGTATAAACCACAGGTTAGCTTGCAGCTTTGTAAGGTCAATCAAAAACATGAATGAAATTTTTTTTTTTAAACAACATTACCTTGAAGTTTTCTACTAAGTTCAAGCTTCTCCTGTTCTAGACGTCTTATTCTCCTCTCATAAGCTTCTGTTGCTAAACTATCCTCCAAAGTTCTTTGAATGCTGGCATCAAGATCCATGGAGGGTGGTCCAGCTGTCAGTCTTAGACAGCTACGGTCTGAAAGCACACTGGGACAAAAAAGTTAAAACAGATTAGATTTTAGAACAGCCCGTGTTTAAAATATCTTTTAGTTCTGTCAACCAATAAGTATTTGTTTGTAGTCATTGAAAACTGAATTTATTTTTACCTAACATAACTGATCTCCTCAGTGCCTTGCTTTGTTACACAGAAGTGAACAAACTCTTGATCAAAAATTACCATCATGGACAGTCCACATTAGCCTGACTGCAAAAAGCAACCATCTAGACAGTTAGTGAGGTTACAGTGAGTTTTATTTTAAAGCAATTGATCAAGTTTCACGAGTACTTTATGGACAACAATCACAAGAAACGTTGTGAAATCGTCACAAGAAGTCGGGCACATACACATCAGAAATGGTGTGCCTCTGACTCCGCAGCTACTGGTGTGCACATACTCTTGCTTATGCAAATAATCCTTTTGAAGTCTACAGGACTTGTCACATACCCAGCAGTAAGCACATATGTTTGAAGAAACGCAGGCCTGTTTTGCCTATGGTTGCAAACACCTTTATTTACTTTCATAAATGATCGAGGAGGACATGTGGATGTTCTTGTTACGGATTAATTTAGCAGTAGACATGAACATGACGAATAAGACATTAACACCAAATATCCACGCAAGTATTTAAAAAAACTTATAGAAGACACTTCTATAAGTGTCTTTATAAATCTTTAAAAAAACAGATCCATTCAGACTTAAAGAGTGTCAAAGGAGTAGGGAAAAAAGTGGTTTTAAAGTCTAATGAGGCACGTTCTCTCAGGGGCTACACACCTGTTCTTAACTTTGTGACATAAAGTTAAATTCATACATTGTCTGAAAACCACCTTTCTCAACAGAACTCCTCTGAACACAGGTACTGACCTTCACATTCACATCAAGTTTACCTGCAGAGAGCTCATTCTTCTCGACAAACCGCATTTTTGATTATGAGCTAGTAATTTCCACAATAAACCACACTCTTTGGTATCTGTTTGCAGCTGGTTTCAGAGATAAACTTAAGATGTTATATAGCTATCCCCACATACAATTTTGGAAGTATTAACTTACCAGCTACTTGTATATGTGAAACCCACAAATGGTAAATGATGGCCAGAAAATGCAGTGTGTGATGGTGGAGGCATTGTTTCCTAGAAAAATAATAATCCAGTTGAGTAATGCTCTGCTGGAGTTAAAAAAGAGTTCACATGCATATGGTTAACTATGTTCACAGTCATTCGTATCTATAAATGCCAAACAAGAAACAGCAGAATCTAAATCTATTTATAAAATAAATCTATTTCTAATCACATGCAGCACATAAAAATGCAGCATAAAAACACCTCTTTCATTAAGTAGACGATCATTAGAGGAAAACAGAGTATTATACATATTAACAGCCAATTTATTCATTCATTTTTTTCCAATAAGCTCTTAGCACAAAGTCCTTAGCACCACCTTTTATCCCCTCCTATACCCTTCTCTGCTGTTTAGTCAACAGGACTTTCTGTAGATTTACCAACCCCACTTCCAAGAAGGCTATCTCTATTTGAAGACAAAAACAGTCAGAGATTTCCTTGAAAGAAGTAATTCCACAGGGTTTTCTAATCGCATTAGTGCTTTGACCACTTTTTTGTTCATTACTCCCTTTTCTTGCCAGACAAAGAACTACAAACCAAAGCAAACCTTTGAGCTTCTCCTCAGGCTAAAATAATTCTGCTGCCATATTATTCAGAATGTTACCAGTTGTAATAGTCTTAAATATCCTGTTAACATCTGCTCAAATCCAAGATGCAAGGTTTATGTTGCCTCACTAAAAATTACCTTAATTGTCATCAAAAAAATCTCACTAAGATGAGAGTGAAATGCTAAAAGTTTCTGGAGTTTAAGAAAAGGTAACAAAATCATTCTTTTCAAACAAAAAAAACATGAGTGACCTTGCCAGATTATGCAAGTAATGTGGGGCATTTCAGAAACTAAGCACGAGATCAAATTACAAAGCCTTAACTTTCCACTAATTGATTCTAAAAATATCAATTATTATAGACTGTGCTTAGGGAAAGCAAAAATTCTTTGACTTTTTCACATTTTAGGTTCTTATTTCATAGATTCAAGTTTCAAAACAACCTTTAGGAACAACTTTTTTAAAAAGCACAAAAGCCCAGTTTTGTTATTTTAACAGCCCACATAACAGTTTTCAGTTACCACACAGACATAGTACTTTAGAACCAATGTTGTTATCTATGGTTAAGGATGTAAGATTCTGTAAAACATTGTGTTTATGTATTATATGACACAGATAGAAGTATTTATTTCTGGATAACTGTTTGAATTCAACTGTATTATCATACTGACGAAACTGTAGCTGAATCTAGTAGTCGTAGTGCTAGACACGAGAGACATAAACAAAGCTGTTAAAGACTAAAACCCTGCAGAACTTAGGCTGCCCAACACCACTGTTTTGCCCTTTGTGTTGATGTGTACTTTTAACACAGTGTTTGAATCTCATTATCACATATAAATAAAGTGCTTTTCTAAATACTTTAATAACCAAGAGTACCAGGGAAAACATCCACTCCTTATTGGATGAAAGGGGGAACATAATAATTGAAGATAGGGGAAAGGCTGAGGCAACTTAACATCTTCTTTGCACCAGTCTTTAACAAAAATCTTGGTCGTCCTCAGGGTAACTGGTACTACTGAGTTGGCAGACAGGGATGGGGAGCAGAATATCCCTCCTGTAATCCAGGAGGAATCAGTTAGTGACAAGTCTATGGGTCTGGACGGGATTCATGCTAGGGTGTCTAAGGAGTTGGTGCAAGAGCTAGCTAGGTCGCTCTCCATCATTTATCACTGCTCCTGGATAGCCAAGGAGGTCCCAGATGACTGGAGGTTGGCCAGTGTGGTGCCCATCTGCAAGAAGGGCCAGAAGGAGGATCCGGGGAACTATAGGCCTGTCAGCCTGACCTCAGTGCCTGGCAAGGTGATAGAGTAGGTCATCCTGAGTGCCATCGAGCAGCATTTACAAGGCAAACAGGGGATCAGGGATAGCCAGCATGGGTTTAAGAAAGGAAGGTCCTGCCTAACCAATCTGTTCTCCTTCTATGACTAGGTGACCTAGCAAGCGGATGAGGGGAAGGCTGTGGATGTGGTCTACCTAGACTTCAGCAAAGCCTTTGAAACAGTCTCCCACAACATCCTCCTGGAAAAGCTGGCAGCCCATGACTTGGATGTGGACACCCTCCGTTGTGCTAAAAACTGGCTGGATGACTGGGCACAGAGAGTGGTGATGAATGGTGCCACATTCAGTTGGTGTTCAGTGACCAGTGGTGTCCCCCAGGGATCAGTACTGGGCTAAGCTCTATGGATGAGGAGATCAAATCTACCCATAGTAAATTTGTGGATGACACCAAGTTTGGGGCAGAGTGTCGATCTGCTGAAGGGTAGGAAGATGCTGCAGAGAGATCTGGACAGGCTGGGTCAATGGGCAGAGGCCAAGAGAATGCGGCTTAACAAGGCCAAGTGCAAGGCCACAATAACCCCCTGCAGCTACAGACTGGGGGATGACTGGCTGGAGAGCCGCCAGGCAGAAAGGGACCTGGCAGTGCTGGCTGACAACTGGCTGAATAGGAGCCACCAGTGTGCCCAGGCAGCATGAAACGCCAGTGGCATCATGGATTGTATGAGGAAGAGCATGGCCAGCAGGACTAGGGGTGTGACTGTCCCCCTGTACTGGACACTGGTGAGGCCTCACACCTTGAGCAACAGGGGTAGTTCTGGGCCTCTCACTGCTGGAGCAGGTCCAGGAGATCAACAAGGCTGGGAAAGGGACTGGAGGGAAAATCTGATGAGGAGAGGTTGGGGGAGCTGTTTAGCCTGGATTAGAGGAGACTCAGGGGGAACTCTCTATAACTACCTGAAGGGAAGCTGTAGACAGGTGAGGGTTGGGCTGTTCTCCCACGCAACTAATGACAGGACAAGAGGGCAGGGACTGAAGCTGCCTGAGGAGATTTAGGTCAGATGTTAGGAAGTACTTCTTCACAGAAAGGGTGATCAGACTCTGGAATGGACTGCCCAGGGCAGCGGTGGAGTCCTCATCCCTGGACGTGGCACTTAGTGCCATGGTCTAGGTTGTGGTGGTGTTAGGTCATAGGCTGGACTTTATAATTTTAAGAGGTCTTTTCTAGCCTTAGTAATTCTGTGATTCTGCGATATAATTTTTCCATGGGACTTCTTATTGGAAGTTCAGGCAGAAGAGTAACAATCACGACTTTTCAGCCTTGGCTTTTACCTTCAGCACTGAGCATTGCACAGTTGCTGTGTGTCATTTGAACCTTGTAAAGAATTTAAAAGAAAGAAGCTTCATGGACCTATCTGTGGTGCTGGCTTCTGTAATGCTAATATAAGTATGTGAACTACCCTCACACACGGTTTGTATGAAAGACCGGAAGGAAAATACCTCCAAGTTACATAGAATTTGAGAAGAAACAACACTAAATACAGCATCCACTAGTTGAACATTCCAGAGATACTAAGTGTGAAAAATAAACAAAAAGAACTGCCTCGCACATATTAAATGAGGAAACTGAAAATGAAGCCCCAGAAACTAGTGCTCGTATCTTAACAGTTCAATGTCATTGCTTTTGACCCCAAAAACCAGGCTTTAAGGCCTTAAAGGTCCTAAGAAAAAAGGCCCCTGGACTGGCCAACTGTAGAACATATGAAGAACCATTCCTTCCACCCAAAGCTGTTCCTGGACACAATAATATGCAGATACCTGAAGATTGTATTAAAAAGTGTTAAGATAGCACTACTTTAGTTGTGAAGGGCATGAGCAACACTACATGCAAATGAAGAAAAACTCAGGAAAAAGAATTAAAAACATACATAGTTGTCCTATGCAACTAGACTGATTTGCTTCATGAAAGGTGTCTGATACCTACTGCTCCACAACACACGTGCTTATCGTTGAATTTCATGTATTCAAGGTGTTGCCCATGTTTCACTATGCAGCTGAAGGAAAGGGAATGTGCATCTTAATGACGTGTAAAGTGACAACAAATTTATAAAGTTGAACTGAAATTATCATTACGCACATTTGGAGGATCAGCCTCCAAACTATGCATTCCTCGCCCCCAGTTCCTCAAAACAGCACTTATCTGTCGTTTTTGCAGAACACAGTAAACGCACTTTCACTTACATACATTTTGCTATAAAACATACTACAAATGCAGGTTTGTCACAACGTCAGTTCAACACTTACAGAATTCTTTAAGCAGTCATCATCCACATCAAAGTTTGATGTATCAGTGGGGCTGCTGACTTCTGGGATGTAAGGTGCCTCACAGTTTCTAATGTTGTCCCAGTCAATCCCAGCAAAAAATGGATGGTTCTTAAAGTCTTCTATCCCATTTTGTCCAAGTCGATGCTCTCGGCTACAAATGAGCCTTCGGATGAGGTCCTTTGCGCTTTCAGAGACATCTGTCACTTGAGCAGGAAACTGAAACCTCTCCTTAAAGACGGAAATAACATAAAAGAGTTTATTACCAAGAAGAGTTGGAAAAAATCACCCTTCTTAGAGAATATCATTATGTAGCAAAAGAAATGTGCATATACTCCAGTTCTTAAATACATGCAATAAGGTTTCTAGGAAAAAGACTTTTCCAAAGGATAGAAACCACTGACTTTGTCTCCTACTTTTCCTTCTTTATTTATATAAATTTATTTATATAAATTAATACCTAAAGGTTGAACTACCTCCATGTGGAAGAACATTTAAGAACTTTCTGCATAAGCCAACCAATGGATCCGCCAGAACAAATTAACACAGGAGTGATGTAATATAGCCAGGATTTACTCCGCAGAGTGAACTAGCAGCCATGTTTCCAGCTCCAGATTTTTAGTTTTGAACAACTTTACCCTAAAGGAAAGCCATCTGCAGCCCATAACCATAAACTTACTACATGGAAACATATTTTTCTGTTTTGAATTTATGTACATTAACATAATTAGCACATAAAACCTAATTTTAAAATAAATTTTCGGTTACTCTATTACTTAGCTTAGAGAGAGACAGAAAGAGAAAGCGCACTAACTTTGTGGTTCATTATTTTCCCATAGGTCTCCACCAAGGACTCAGCATAAAAGGGTGTTTCTCCATAAAGCATTTCATACATGCAAACGCCCAGGGACCACCAGTCACACTCGGGCCCATACTTCCCTTTTCCATCTTCCATGGCCTGCAAGATTTCTGGAGAGATGTAGTCTGGTGTTCCAACTGCTACTGAAGACTGGACCTGTAGAAGTCACATTTGCAGGAGTGAAATAAACATCATTACAGACACTGCTGTTTATGGCACTGTGTATGCGTACATAAACTTAGCCCAGTGTTCCGTTTATAGCAATAACAACTATACACAAGCAAAGGGTTCTAAATTCACAAAGAAATACTTAAACATCCAAAACACTACATTAATAGGCATCCCAGTAACATACTTCTGCTAAACAATTACAAGTATTTAAAAAGCAAAAGAATGAAACTGTCAGTTCTTAGGCTTAGAGGCATTATTAGGTGTTAACCATGGATCAGGTAATCACATACATCAAATACTTCATATCACTTTAAGACAAGATTTAACATACTGGAATGACATTCTAGTCACATTTACTATATATTGTAGCGTATGTTAACTTGTATAATTAGCACATAATCATATTTCAGTATCTCATCCTGCTTATACGAAAGCTTACATTTTCATTGAACATTAGAGCTCAAAACTCAGAGGTTCATAGTCCAACAAAGATCTGCTTGGTCCTGACAATGCAGCTCCTCTTCATTTATTTGTGAGTTGACTATATGCATCTAAAAAGCTTTTAATATGCAGTACATCCAAGCAGCATTGCAGTGACATTTTGAACCAACCAAGGCTGGTTACATACAACTACAATTTCATTTTGTTTGACATAAGGCACCTTTCCTCTTTATTAACACATATTTTAGTGGCTAGCAAAGACTGAAGAAAAGGTGTCTGAAGAAAAGGTGTTTAAGAATATATCATTCTTTCTAATTTACCGTTCCATCTTCCATCAGTTTCAGACAAGAACCAAAATCTGCTAATCGAATATGTCCGTTCATATCCATCAAGATGTTGTCAGGTTTAATATCCCTACAATTAAAACACATTTCAGAATTAGTGCACAAATATATTGCGTAACATGTAGTCCAAGCATTAACTCTGCAACAGTCTTCTCAATAAAAACCAGTAACACATCGGTAGACAGCAAAATTTGCACCAGGAACATGACAGGGGCTGTAGATCAAATAATATAACACCTGTAAATTTTAGCAAGAATTGTGTGGTCAAATTCCTCTCATCCGTAGATACAAGCATCTTACTCTGAACTTTTGTACATAAAACTTTTAGGAATTTTACTATAACACGAGAAAGTGGTACGTTTCTACACAAGCTGGAAAACAACTTCTCAAAATTTAGTATAGAGCAAAGGTCAAATAATTACATATTTTTAAATTTACTGTCTCTCATCAACATTTTTCTCTCAGCATACATCTTGGATCACTGCTTATGTCTGTTGTAGTTCTGCTGCATGACCTACGGAGCCACTGTACGATGTACTGCAGCTCTGCTTGGCTGAATTCTGCTGCTGTCACATTCAGGTCATCACATGCATGGAAAAAAATCTCTTTAGGCAGGCAACATGATACATACTCCTTATTTTCCAAATTTGGGTCTGTTTTTTGGTCTCACATTTTACAGATAACTAAATACACTAAAAGACAGATAAACTCTATGAACCGAGTACGCTGCTGACTAGGATGAAAAGTACCTCTGCTCTCTAAGTTACCAGAGGGAAAGGTGTGTTCAAATTGCAAACTAGGTTCAAATGATGACATTTCATTAAAGCACAGTTATAAGAAATATGAATTTCTAAAACGTGTGACATCATTCCATTCTTAGGGCACCGTTTTCTACTAAGTTAAGAAGGTACATTGTAAGTGTAGGATAAAGTACCCAAAATCTTTTCAAAGAACAGACATTTGTAAGACATAAGAACAAATCCCCTAAACCAAACAAAACCTCAGTGAAGCCCTGACTTCAGTTCACTCCCCTAACAACTTACAAATGAGCATCATAAATTGTTTTGCAGACAGATTTCAAAGTATTCACAAGATAAGTTATTCACACTTCACACAAGAACAAGGCTTTGTTGTTTGAGTTTTAAGTAAAAACTGAGTTATAAACAACGTTTACTGAGAAGTCAGAACGGCCAAAACATTCCAACCACACACTGAACACCGGAGAAGCAATAGCATGAAGGGGCTGCACTGTTACACACTCACTGACAATTCATATGGCAACAGCATGCTTTTCAAAGAGAGCTACTTGCTGAATTTGTGCTACCCAAAGACAAGCAGTGGCCCACGCTGAGAACAACTTTAGCCACCTTCCAAACAGCCAGAAACATTTACAGAGTAAAAAAGCAAGCACTGCTTAAGAAATCACAGTTTCACACCTCACAACTAGGCATAAAGACAATTTCTTTACAAAATAAATAATAAAAATTATCCAAGACCATTCTCTGAATAACATTCTACCATTTGACTTTTGCGGACGCCAAATACGCTACAGAATTGCAACCTCTAGATTGAGGTAGTTTTATTTATTTTACATTCACCCACCAGAAGCATTCCTTAAACGTGTTTCTAAATAAAAACAAACACAAGCTACTGAGACCTCTGGAATTATAGCTTCAGTCTAAAACACTCTGCAAAAACATGCACCTAAAATAAAGTTCCTCGTAGAAGCTGGACCTGGTTCAAGCTAAACAATAACATGACTCACCCTTGAGGCTCCATTTATCCGTGTTCTATCTTTTAATATATTCCCAAGAGAAATAATAACAAAAATAATAGTAATAATCATCATACCAGCCTCCCCCATTCAACCTCACAGAACAGCAGAAAACACAAAGAAAATCTCACTTTGTTGTCAACCCTGTCCACAAAGAAACCTTCAAACACCACTGAAAACACTTGGAGAAACCAGTATTTCTTGCAAAGTGAAGTTTGTAAGGCTCAGTAATAAATTTATAGAAATGATTTTTACAGTTCAGAAAGAGACCAACTCAATGCACGCAAATTCTTTTCAGCTCTTGTAACAGAAGGCATGGGTTATGAACAACTGTTCTGAATTCAGCTGAACTACATAATAAAAGACAGTTTGAAAGACAAGAATTGCTGGCACCTGCAGAGCAGGCTATAACCAAAGGCAAAGTTAAGGAAATTATAAGCACCAGAAGGGAGCAAGGAAGGGGAGTAATTACTGCCAGTGTAACTGAAGAGTTCAAAGGTGGTGATTATGGGCAAAAATAACAGGCCATAAACCCCCATCTCTATTGAGTGTGCAGTCGTTAGATTCCATTAAAATTATGAGGTTTGTTCCAGGTTTTTGTTTTGAACATTTGGCAATCCTCCTTTAGTGAGCAGAACTGATCCTTCCCTGTTCTAAACAAAGCGCGGTCTGCTCTCTCCATGCTTACTCCACCTTCTCAGCTTATCCAGGTTTCTTCTGCGCACGCATTGATTCCCTCTTTCCATGCTTCCATCTCTGCTGCAGTTTTATTGCTATCACTCCCTGCTTCCTAAACCCATCTCAAAACTGAAAAGTACTCCATGGCCCATCAGCCTGAAATCTCGTTTCCTTTTTTACTTCCTTCACTCTCAGCTTCTGAATTCTTGAGTCTCCTGAATATTCTGTTAACTAATATTTATTTCACCTCAGTTCTCAGCATTCACTACTTCTCTATAGTCATATCCTAGATTCCCTTCCCATTCCCACCAGCTTTCTATTCCTCTAATACTTACTATACTATTTCCTCATGTCCAAATTTTGTCCTGTTTCATGGGAATCTTCTTTGGTACCAAAAAGAAAGCTCTATTACCAACAGTCTCCACACCATCTCTAGTGTCTAGTTACCAGCATCTCCCAACACCGAGCAAAAGTCCCTTTACTCTTAAAGCTCTGGAACAGTACCAACCTCCACCAGAAGCAAACTGAAAAGCATTCAGGGACCAATGTTCGAAGCTTGTAACAACTGTCAGGTTAAGGGGAAAATTGTACTCTAGAAACATCTAGGTGAGGAGCAGAAGAATGAAAATACATCCATTACTTGAGGAAGATTCTCTGCTGGATTTTAACAGTGTCTCCATATCGCAGAGCAGAAGCATTTCTCACAGGGATTGTAAGAATAATTTTAGTAATTTAAAATATACATTGAAAAAGCAATCCATATTACTTGATCTTGTTCCTGGAAAAGAGATGACACTGCTTCAGGCAGACAGTAAGGAAGGAAAATTCCTGATCAAGTAGGTAAAATCTTGCAAAAGTAATGATTAAAAAACTAAACATTTTATGCTTTAGAGAATAGAGTGCTAGGCTGTATCTCCGTAGATAAGAGTTACTGGGTGACTGTGGCCAAACCACTTCAGCATCACTCAATGGTAACACTGCTGCTCAGTCAAGCAACTAATACCATCTGGCTACAAGGCTATGAAGCACTAATACTCTAATAACCCTGTAATTAGTTCACTACAGTTCACTACATTTCCTTGAAATATGAAATAATAATACAGTTTCAAGAGTTATAAGCATTTGGAAGTCATTTTATGAACCAGCTTTATAGCAGGAACAAGTACTGAATTGAGGCAATTGCTCTGACACCACTCTACCTCTGGTGACCTTGAGTTCTGCCAAGTCCCAGACAGTTCAGCCCTACTCTTGAGGGCAGCTCAACATGCAACAAGTACAGGTTGCTGAGTTAGACCTGATACAAGTCATTCTAGTAAAAGTTCTGTGAATATACTCCGTGGTGAATTAAGGGGACACAGGTACTCAGCATACCCAGAGAAATGAAAACCTTCCTTATATGAAATTTATTCTAGCATTGCCACTTGAGGATGTGAACTGAGCAAACAATGCTTTTGACTTTTTTTACTTTATTTTGGGGTTCTTTTTAATCAGTGACATACCAGCATCAAAGGAGCTGTAAGGCTGGACCAAGTGTCTTTCAAAACGAGTATGACCATGTAAACCATGACTCCAACACAGACTACAGGAGTCACTTCTATTTTTTCTGAGCTGCATTGTTCTTGACCGTAGGAGAAAATCAGCCTTGCACAGTAGCTTGAGATAGTCTTTGTATTTCTTTGCAGAATTCCATTATTGCTTCTGTTCGTCCAGAGAATCATAACGGAATAAACAGTTTGAATAATACTGGAAACGTCACTTGCACAGAAAACGGGTGGAAACTTTTAAAATCTTTAATTAATCACTCTGAATAATGGTTCTTGGTTTAATTTGGGGAGCTGTTCTTCACAATGGCATGTTTACCCAGGTGACTTCACTCACTTCTCTTTAAAACACTTTACTTCCTTAAGCCATAATTGAAACCCAAACATTTTTCATACTAACTGTGTTAATATAAACAACATTCTGAAATAGGACTACAGCAGATATCTGGATTATTGCCATTCATTTTGATTTCTCTGCTAATGAGCCAGGGTAGAATTTCATTTGTTCAGTAAGACTCAAGAAAATGTATTCCCTCTGAGACATGCTAAATCCATAGCACATTCCAGCAGTAACACAAACAGAAAAGAATTTTTAGTACATGTGAACGTGGGATGGTTTTTTTTCCTGGATTAATTTCTGATACCAAACAAAACTTCACGGAATCCCAGAACATTAGGGATTGGAAGGGGCCTCAAAAGATCATCTAGTCCAATCGCCCTGCCAGAGCAGGATCACCTAGATCAAGTTGCACAGAAACATATTCAGGCAGGTTTTTAAAGTCACCAGAGTAGGAGTCTTCAGGAATCATGGGATCTTGGATATTCAGACTAGCCAACCTTCTTAAGTTCCTTCCAACTTGCATTGTTTCATCATCTTATGGTTTCATAACATATCTGTTCCTGAGGTTCATCTATGCCATTTTCTGAATCATTAAATCAATATTATTCATTATTTGCAAGACCACATGGAGTTCCTCAGGTCTACAGCACAGGCAGCAGCAGATTCCTGAAGAATCTTATGTTAATGTTGTTTCATTGCCAAAATGAAGGCTGCCTTATGGAGGTAGAGGACCAGACAAACATAAAGGAATACGTCAAAAACAGAGTGATCTTTAATGCAAGAACTGTAACAGAACGATCAAGCAGTAGTCATGTCAGACACTCCCACAGCTTCACACCTTTAAGTGTACATCATAAAAACATACAGGCTTCAAAGAACATGTAACCAGTAGGAATCCCTCTTCCTGGTAACTTCACACAGAACGTGCTTGCTCTGTTTTTTCATCGGGATTGTATTTACTCTTTTTTTTTTTTTTTCCCTTCAAATACAAAAATTATCAGGGACAATTGCAGGAAGAGGTGAGTCCTTTCCTAATGTCAACAAAAGGTGTCCAGATGGTATAAGGAGACACCTCTCAATATGTCCAATATGTCCTCATTGGAATAAACATTTCAGATGCTAATTCATTTCAGACTGCCCTCATGTACACAGCTGAGCCCTTAAAAAAGCAGCAGAACAGAAGTGACCAAAAATGGGCTTATGCAGTTCTGAATTCAGTTATTGCAATGTGAGTTGAGCCTGAAGAAAGAATTGGACCTGCTGTTTGAAATCAAAGGAGCGATTTGGTAGCTGAGCTACAATTTTTCCTTAGCACACTGAATAATAAAGAGATAATTTGGAGATCAAATCTTTATTTCTAATGTTAACATTAGAAAAGCATGGAAATGGATTACTTTTCCTGAACAGGGCACATGTCCCCAGGCATGCTGTCCTTGAATAGTAAAGAACAGATAGAACTGCTTACACTAAATTGTTTTACTGTGACATCTTCACATGAACAGTATTTTTTTAATGCTACCAATGCTAATTCAAATATGAGCTGATAAGAAAAATAAATTAGTTTCAGGTGTAACTGCTCTCTGGCACAGGGAAACTGATCCAGCCAATTTATTACTAATTGGGGGTTTCACAGCACATTATTTTCTCATTATACATGCATGAGCATTCCCCAAAAGTATAAATCAAAAGGTTAAAAGCAGACATCAATGATTATAATTATCCACTATTCCAACAAGAAATGTTATCTTTAGCCAGGTTACCCACTCTAAAAAAAAATCCAAACCATAACTAAGGTCTTACTGCCAGAATGCCTGGACTTTTTATCCAAAATTCCTTCAGAACACAAGATTATCCTCAGTCAGGACAGAAGTTTGGCAAGCTGTTTATTTTGCTCCCTTCCATAGTTTCATGCAGACTTTTCCTCCACAGTCCTCTTCTCCTCACAAAGAAATGCTACATCCATGATAAAAAACCAAAGACATTTGGTTTTGGCAGCACTCCAATGAAAGGAGAAAATGTGGTGCCTGTGAAGTTTTTTATGAAGGTCTTCAGTGATGCCATACTGACAGTTGCAGAGTGAAACAGCTGGCGAACTTCTATCAAGGATGCTGGTCAATTGATGCTTTTTTTTTTCCTCCACAGCTAACTGCAGGGACATTGATGTCCAGGATCTTATTTCCACTTTCCATTAGAGTGAACTGGGTTATATCAAAGTCAAAGTTGCCACATTCTGCCAACTGCAGTTTATCTGAATTCTAGTGAGCAAAACTAGAAATACGCTCCATCTGGCAGGAAGACCGATGTGCACTGAGCCAAATTAGATTTGAACAGTTGGCAGTTATGCTTTAGTAACCCAAGTAAGATAGACTGGACAAGATAGCGGCATGAGAATATACTGAACCTCATTAACCGTGCCTCTTATCAATACTCTACCACGCCTTCTCCTAAACAGGCACTCCTCCACTTCTGGGGGGATTCCAAGAAGTGCATATTTCAATTTATCTCAAAATCATTTAAATAACTTTGATCACAACATTATTATCTACATAGCACCCAAACACTTGCACCATGTTTGTATATTAAACAAAACCTGCTTCATATATATAAGTTGACAAACTGAAAGAGACTAAGTAGCCTTGCTTATTTGAAGTCAACAGGAACAAAGAATACACACTTCAGAATTTAAGCCTTAACAAAAAAGCAACTACATGGAAACCATAAATGCTGTAAGCAACCTGATTTTAAAATTCCATTGAAGAGATTCAACTTTTTTTTTTCCTTAAAAAGTGTCTTTATAATGTCAAACTCCTTTGTTTTCTCATTAAGTCTTGATGATAAATCACTGCATATGTATGTGGTGCGTCAGGAACACCCAGTAATTTTCTGCCAAAAGATTCTCACTACTCTTAGCAGCAGGGGATTAATCTAAATCTCATTAAAGCCAGTGGACAGACTCCCAACACCCACGAGGAAACATCAACCAAACCAAGACAGTAACGGTTCTAGACCTGTGATAGTCATTATTACTGATCAGAGTGTGCAGTTTTGTATTTATCCTGTTACACATCCTAACAAAGTTTTATTCTTAGTAGAATTAGAAAACTAAATAAAAGACAACACAGAAACAGCTTTCATGTACCAGATGCAGTGCATGTGCTTCATCACATACAGAATCAGATACTGAATCTAAATTTACTTGGAATCAGACTATACATTCTGCCAAAGTGTGCTTTCTAAATTCCTCATCCAGATTGAGAGCACTAACTTCTATGTCCACCGAAAATAAGTTAATTACATTCCTCTTCTACAACAAAGAACCTGCATCATAGACTCGAAGCATGCAATGCAAAAAAGACTTGGGCAAATTGCTAGCCACTGAGTGTGGGCCGAAGTTTGGGCAATGAAGAAGCAATGAATTTAAATCACAATGAAAGATACTTAGATGTGGCATTACAAAACACTTTAGTAATAATGACAGTAGAACACTGGAACAAATTGCTTAGTGAAATTTCACCATCTCCTTCACTGTTTTTTTTTTTTTTTGCTGGAGAACTGGTTGGACAAGCATCTGCCAAGAGTAGTTTAGCTATGGTTTGATCTTGCCTTGCAGGAGAAAAGTATTAGCTGACCTCTCCAAGTCTTCTCCCAGTCTCTTTCTCTACAGTCTTTAATTTCTGCCACTCAGCCAAGTGAACACAGCACAGTATTTACCTTATGGTATCCAATGTTCTTTATGAATTTCAAATGCTAATAAAGGAAATAATAACAAACAACAGGGAATGAGTACATCGGCCAACACATATACATCTCAAGTTTGTTCAGGCACTGATATTCATTCTTGAATATTTGAACCAGGTGCAGTTACTGGTTTATAAATATATGCTCCACCACATCACACTATAGTGTCCTAGAATTCATTTACCTTAGCAAAATGTCTGCCTGTGGCCTTTGTGCCATTTTCTTTCATAGAACAGACCTCTCAAATATGGTAACAGTTCTAAAGCAAGGAGAATTAGTTTTAAAGGTTGTTTATATAAATTTTCCTCCATTCTTTTAAAAAAGTAAGTGCAAGTAGTGATCTGGAAAAATTCCTTTTGATAAGGGCTTGGCAGCTACATACTTCCTGTACCTACTGTCTTTCATCTAAAATGCTAATCAACTCACAGATCTATGGAGAAAACCCTCATATATCCAGGCTAGGCCACTTGTGCTGCATTTTGAAGAGCTGTCAGGGGAAAGCCACTTGTGATGTTAAGGACTATTTCTATTTTACACACTAAAACTGGGACTATGCTGTGGCATTTTCTGGCCATTTGGAATTTAGTACCTCACAATGCTGATTTAGAGATGACATTTTGAATGCATATGAAATAAAGAGTTGTAGACATCACCAGAAAGAAAACTCCCTATTGCAGACCATTATGGACATAAGTCAAACGCCCGATGGATCCTGAAACTGGTAAAATAAATTTTAAAAAGTGATTTGAAACAGCCTGACCACCAAACATTGGAACAGCTAAAAACAAATGAGAAAACATCAAAAAATGTACTGGCCCCTTACAGAACAGCAATAATAGCGAAGCTTGCAACTTCCCTCAGGGTTGCTCCATACCCAAGTTATTCATATTCAACCAAACAACTTGTAAGGACTCAAATATAAAATTGGGCACACAACAAAGAATTTAATATTTGAATGCTTATCACTGCATTGATTTTGAACAGTAGAGTATTTTTCAGTGAAAGAAATCATGCATCAAAACATGAAAGCCGCCTTCTCAGGTAATTTTAGTTATTTTAATAATTTCAAATAGCTATTTATCCTGTCTTTCAGGAACAAAAGTATTTTAGAGGAAATAAAAATTTTGAAAGATGTGTAAACACAAGTCAGGAGAAACAGAAGAGGAATGTTTTTTATGCTTTTTTCAGAAACCTAAAGCCAAACTGAAAACCAACTATATTTGGTTTGAGAAGCCAAAGCATCAGCATTTAGGCAATTAGCAGAAATTGCTACTGGCTGAATGCAATTTGCATAACTCAAGGAGACACCACTCAGGAAACATGATAAATATTCTTTCCTGAAACAAAACAAGTTGTAATATAACTAGACATCAATACTCAAAAGCTCTGCTATGCAATTAATTGCTCAGTCAATTCAAAATTATGGCTAATTTGAAAGGACTACTCAAAATCCAACAGGATATTGCACTTAGCAATCTATTCTAAGCAGGAGGATTGGACTAGCTGATCTCAAGACGTCCCTTCCAACCTCAACCCTCCCATGATTCTGAAAGTATTAACGAAGCTGCTTTCAATTTTATTTCAACAACAACATTCTGATTATAGTGTATCAAAGTTCCCCAAATCTAATTCTGAAATCCAGTTCTACCAAGATACTAAGTACTCAGTTATAGCAGCACAAATAGTTCTGAGCTCTTGTGGCTCAAGACAGAATGCGTCTCTAGCCTTAGGATTAATACTGTGCCTATTTCTGCACGGGAAATTGAGGTTCACGAGAAAACAGCAGTTTCTCTCTCAACTCTACGAGGATATGACAGGTAAAACCATGTAATTGCCTTGATCATATCTTGACATTTAGTGGTAAGTCAGGGTTACAAAATTTGTTAAAATTAAAACCTTCCTTTTCCAGCTCATAAGTCTGACGAACAGAAAGCCCCTATTTATCACAAAATGCTCAGTAATCAGATAGTCTTCAACATTTCTGACACTGTTAGATAATAAATACTGCAAAGATTTGCCGCACGCTATTAGATAACACCACAGGAGCAGCCATCCACACCATTTGCTCCTTCTGCACATGTTTTCTCTGCATAAGAAGACCTCAATCTGACTGCCTAGTTAACCATATTGAAATCCATGTACAGCAGTTCTGACCTTAGCAAGCAAAGGCATTAATTTCATCTCTATTTTTTTAATCAAACAGCAGCAAGACAAAATTTATGAGACCATTTTTAGGTGGCAAAACACATATGGAATTGGCTGAAGATGGACTGTGAACCGAAAGTTTTATCATGGTGGGCTATGTACTGTTTGTGAAGGAATAGCTGTGTACCTTTAATTTACACAATATTTAGAAAACAAACCAAACCAAAATCCCTCATTTCATCTCTCTGCCTCCATCTGGTGCTCTTCTAGTTTTCTAATCTACAAATTCATGCAGTGAAGGACCTGGCTGAGGGCACTCACTGTTTTCGTCTCTCTAACCTGCCCAGCTGTCACAATGCTTTTTTTGGACCTGACCATTCTGCTTATAGTTTCACATTCCTCAACAGAAACTCCACATCAACAACATTCATCAGAGAAAATGGCCATTTGGGTAAAGTCTTCAGAGAATAACAGCCTTCAAGTTCAAGACCAAAACTGCATGAATACTGAGAAACAATATAAAGTATGTGGCAGACAAATAACTATCATAGAACTAAATTCAAATATCTTGAGCTTAAGTTTACTTTTTTCGTGGCAGTCTATTAGAAGATACCTCAAAATACTTACTACAAAAGAAACTAATTTAAGCTGATGGCAGTAGAAACAAGTTTCATTGACCAACCAGTTTAAACACTGGGTTTATTCACTTCAGATTTCAATACAATTACAATGGAGTACTAAGCAGCTTGTTTGAACTCTGTGAACTTCAGCTTGCAGACCTATTTCTGGGTTCCTGAACTGTACCACTGCCATTTATTCTACAGTCTTCTTCAAAAAGATAGGAGTAAAAACATGACAAAATAACTGAAAAACCCAAAAAAACCCCTCCAAGACTGTGTATTTGACACATTTTACCATGTCAACTCCGTCTGTATTCTGTTTTGGCTTGTAAGAACTTAAGTAAACAGATTAAGAACTCCACTACCACTACCCTGCAGCACATTCTATAGATTAAAAAATTAAAGTCTGCTAAGTAAGGCTAATTCATGTCAAAGCGTTTAGATTTCTAATAGTATCATGAGTTACTGGCGGGTAAAGGAGTAGAAAGAGTAAGCTCCTTAAGAATGTTAGGTCCATCTGTGAGTGCCATCTGTCAAAGAAATCCTGAAAGAGGCGGCTAATGAGGAATCCAGAATATGCCCAGTTGTTGTATTGTAAATTACTACCTATGCTAGAAAACCTTAACACACATTTCTTGGCAGATGAATGTTTTCTTTCGTCTTGACTCACATTTCAGATAGGCTCTTCACATTTTAGCTAGGCTCTTCACATTTCAGTACAACTATACGTTAGGTCTGAAACAGCTGATTGCATTGAACAATTCTGAGAGCAAACTAAACCACAAACTAGGAACTTGACTGGTTTTTACTATGACAGTCAAAAACCCCATTTTTGTTATTTTTTTTTTTTTTTTAAAATGCACTGATGAGATTAAGAAACTGAATGTTCACTCAGAAAACATCTGGACAACTGAAGTTTTCAAACATATTATAGAATCATAACTGATTGGAAGGGACCCCAAAAGATCATCTAGTCCAATCCACCTGCAACAGCAGGATCACCTAGACTAAGTCACACAGG
>JAOXOE010000256.1:11193318-11206850 GCA_028565055.1 Phoeniculus purpureus | reverse complement strand
AAATATCAGAAGGAACTTCTTCACAGTGAGGGTGACAGAGCACTGGAACAGGCTGCCCAGGGGGATTGTGGAATCTCGTTCTCTGGAGATTCAAGACCCACCTGGATATGTTCCTGTGTGACTTGGTCTATGTGATCCTGCTGTGGCAGGAGGATTGGACTAAATGATGTTTCAAGGTCCCTTCCAATCCCTAATGATTCTATGTGTAGCTTGTTACTTTGGCTGTTTCCTTGTGCCCCGCAGATCAGATGGAATTTGCTTGTCCATCCCTGCCACGTGAGTCTGAACAGAATTATCAGTTGAGCAGGTGTGAGAAGTTAGCACAGGCCACACCTCCACTGCCATCTGTTAGAGCAAATGTTTGTGCTACTGTCAGGGAGTCAAGAGCTGGGAGAAGCTGAGCTGCAGTGGAAATCTGTCCAGCCAGCTGAATTTCCTGAAGACAGCACAAGTCGTTTTAAGGTCAGGCTTTGCTTGCGTAGTTGATACTGTAATACAAGTGGGTTTGTCCCTTTCCAGGTGGCCCTGCTGGACTTCGGAGCAACACGAGGGTTTGATGAGAAGTTCACTGATGTCTACATAGAGGTGAGGACTTGTACCATGTCAGAATGCTGCACTGGGGTCCTGGAGAGTGCAAATTGATGCTCATCTCTTAGCTATGTCTCTGTACTTGAATTCACTGTGGGCATGAGGGGAAGCAGGGCTGGAGGCAGGAGAATCTCTGTTCCTATTTCATCCCTTACAGTAGCCTTTGTATGTCTGCTGCAAGCTGCTGGCTCTCTGAGTTTGTATGTTTAATGTTGCTTACTGGGAGACTTGGGCAGCAGAGTGTATTGGAGCACTTGGAATTCAGTGGATTTTCTCTGTGGCTATGCAGGGGTTGTTCATCCCGTTCAGTCTCTCCCAGTCATTTCTAACTTGCTTACAGACTGTCTCACCTGCTTCCTTTCTGGTCACCATATTCTGTACTTGAGAAATCAAGCTGCAGGGGCCAGCAGACAGTACCTAAAGCTTCTCACACCTATCTTGTTAGGGTAGAGGCTGATAGATTCATGAAGGTGTTACTCCTGTCACTTTTGTTCTCTGGGCTATGTGTGGCCCTCAGAGAAGACCTCCGGAGAGCTGTATATTTTTCAGTAGCAATTGGACTGTCCAACACGCAGATGCTCAGAGACAAGGGCAGAGGCAAGGAAGTGAACAGGCAGCATGCAGACCTGTAGCCTGTGTAGCAGTGCAGCACTCAAAACATGTTTTGGTCATCAAGCCCCACACTTTCCTGAAATTGTTCTTCCCTCTCAGGTAATCAAGGCAGCTGCTGACATGGACAGAGAGCGAGTGCTGAAGAAGTCCATTGACATGAAGTTCCTCACTGGCTATGAAGTCAAGGTATGGAGCAGAAGAGTCTTTTAGTGGTGGCCACTGATCAGTAAGTTTGTTTCATGTCTGTGGATCTACCCAGAGCTCTTGATGTGGAAAAGCCAGTGCTGGTCTGTCTGCAAACCTTGTTGATAAGGGTGAGAAAGCAGGGCAAGAAAGGTTTTAGCTTTTGTTCTCTCACTTCTTTTTGGGAGTGGGAGAGGTACCAGTGTTAGCTCCCAAACCATTGTCTTTCGTCCTCTCTCCCAGTATGACCCTGCAGTTGGTGACAACTACTTAAAACCCATGATGGGGCAGGTGATCTTCTGGAAGGCTTAGCTGCTTGAAACTGCTCATCAGTCTTGCTGGGGGCTGGAGGTTAGCTTTGTGTGGGGATAGTTAAGTGTTTCTCCTGAGCTGCTGCTGTTGGTGCTAGCATGTCTCCTTTTCTTCCCTGGTGGTTAAAATGGCTAGTGATGTTGCTTACACCTCTTTCCTCTTGGGCAGGAAATGGAAGATGCCCACTTAAATGCTGTCCTCATCCTGGGAGAGGCTTTTGCATCTGATGAACCTTTTGATTTTGGCAACCAAAGCACCACGGAAAAGATCCATGGCTTAATCCCAGTCATGCTGAAGCATCGGCTTATCCCTCCACCAGAGGAGACCTACTCTCTTCATCGGAAGATGGGAGGTTCTTTCCTTATCTGCACCAAACTGAAGGCCAAAATTCCCTGCAAAAAAATGTTCCAAGACGCTTACAGCAAATACTGGAGCAGTAGGGGCAAGAAGCCAGAGGAGTAGTAAGAATTTAGCACATCGTATTCTGAGAACACAGCTCATCTGAGCCTTGCTGAGAGCGTTTTAGCCTCCCAAGTGTTGCACCCCAGCTCTCCATCCTCTTGAGATGCAGCAGCCTGTGCCCTGGAAGCCAAGTGTGGGTTTCAGAAGGACAGTACTGATCCTTTCATGCTCTGTGCATCCTATACTGACTGCCAGTACAGTCTGCAAGAAACTGTCTTCTTGAGCGCTTCTGTACTGTTTCAAGGCACCAGCCGACTACCTTGAATGCATTTTGAACATTGTGATGGTGGCTGCATAGTGATCGGTGTTTAAAGCGAGTAGGGGCAGGAGGACAACAGCAGAATTTAATATTGAAACGTATTTTAAATTCTCCAAAAATTGTTTTTTAAAAACCTTCCCTATTTCATGTTAAGGTGTAATTCAAATCGATTTCATACTGTGAAGCATAGAATGAAATGCTGAGTTGTAGCCTACCACAGACACTTTTTCAGCACCTTTCCCCCACCTCCACCCCTCATTTTTGTAAGTCAGGTGATGGCAGTCTAAGAACCCTCCTGGATTTAATTGATTTAACACAAGGACGAGGTGTGTGTGTACGCAGGATGAATTTTTACGCTTTCTGTCTCTTTTTGGCTTGCCAGCTAAACATAGGAAATATTTTAAGCGTCTGAGAATTGAATGGTGATCTCTTTTAAGCACACGTGTACACCCACACACCCCATCTCAGCTGTGGGAGTACTCAACAACGCTGTATCAGAGCACAGGTACTGGGATTCTTCACTGTCTGGTAGGTATCAGCTTTCCTGAGGGTGAGTTAGATAAGCTGCAACTCTCATGCCAATTGCTTGCTGGACTCCTAACCCAGAACCTAAGTCATTCTGTCTGTCTGTTTTCCTTTCCTGTAATGCAGAGCGCAGGGCAAGACAGACAGACACATAACGTCTCTCTTGAGCATTTCGAGCCTTTGCTGAAATGTCACACATTTAAAGCCAGACGCACAGTTTGAAACTGTTGGAGTCAAGCTAGGAAACACACTTTGGTAGGTTTTTGTACAAAGCCTGTGCCTGTACGACTTCCTGATTTCAATAAAAAAGTGCTTGTGCGGTGGGCCTTCTGCCTGCAGTGTGTTCATCTGGTTTTGGTCTGGAGCCAAACAAACCATGTCCTGTTGTGTGGGATGCATGGGAGAAGCTTCCGGGTTCCTCTTGTTGGCAGTTGTTGGCTCAAATAATTGCTACTACCCTTATAAAGCCATTGACCTCTGGCCTGTTTATTCCTTCGTCTTTTATGCAGCTCTGTCGCTAGAACTAGCAGCAATAGTGACAAACTTACCAGGAGCCAGAGGGCCTCATGAACATCTGTCTGGCCATGGAAAGCCCTGGTAACTGATGTGTTTTTTTAACTACTCTGTTAGCATTCTCTTGGACACAGGGCTTTCTGCCTTTCCTCCACTCATGAAGAAAGTGCCGAGAGTGGATGCTTACCTGGTGCTAGTAAGGCAGATGTCGTTATCTGTCAAGTGCCAGATACTTAGTGGCAGGTTCAGTCGATCCTGCTCAGTTAACATGGCACAAGATCACTTGATGTTAAACTTCAGTATGTAAGAAAGCCTGACTGCTGACACTTCCAGAGGATAAAGAAAAGTAAGTGAATAAATGTTCTGTCTCAGGAGGGACCTTGGAGAAATAGAGAAGCGCAGGCTATTACCTTATCACAAGATCGTAAGCACGTAACCAGCTTCATTTCTGAAGAGGTTGAGAAAGAATCAGTGCTGCTGAATTCAGCTAAAACTACTGCCCCAGTGATTCCTAACCGTTTGACAAAACTGAAAACTCCTCTGTTCAGTGAAGGAACAGCTTTGCATTAAGAGTATTTAACTCTACACTGGTATCTTCCCTTGTTTTGGGTTCTGATAGATGTTGTTTACTTTGTCTCCTTTGGATCTAGACCTTGCAGCTGTAAAAACAATGAATTGTTTGAGCTGCTAAATCCTCAGTTGAAGGTTAAAAAACAAGGTACAGAAAGCTGACAAGGGAATTGCATCAGGTGAGCTTGAGAGCAGAATTTCTGAAACTGTAGGTTCAGAGCCAGTGTGTTGGACCTGTGGCCACATGAACTGTTTGTTGTACACTGTGCTGGGGCATGAGTGTTTACCTCAACTCCAACAAACACTTTTCTTCCCTTAAGAAAGAGGGTGTTTAAGGATAACATCAGGCTGAACACTGGAGTTATTCTGTATTTGCCTAAAGGGTAGGTAGCAGTTAGCAGGAGGTAAGTGGTTTCTTTCTTAGACCTAAGAGAGGTCTCAGTCGCTATTTCTCCTGGTCTTTTATGTTGTAAAAGCACTGGTAATATCGCTCTGAAATAGATGATATGAGAAGCTGCATGTCAGTGTGACAGCTGTGGAGAAAAAGCGAACCAGAAGCTTCAAAAGACACGATGACATGTTGCCTGCTCTGTACCAGCATCAGCATTTATTTAAACACTTGAGGATAGGAACATTTCTCTGCTGCAGTAAGCTAGCTAAGTTGTAGAGAAATCCTCTTGCAGACAAAAGTTCTTTGTTCCACAAGACAAGCTGGAAGTTAAATCTGCTTTTCTGAAGGATTTCCCATTCTAAAGAATAAAGATTCAGGCTAGCGGTGATTTTCCCATCTCCCTTTTTATGTGAAGCTGGCTGCTGCATCAGGACAGAAAATGAATGCTGAGGAGCTGAACAGGCAGCCTAACATGCAATTCACTTTCTGCTTTTCTAATGTCCTAATCCCTTGAGAGTAGAAGGCCTATTTCCCAAGACCTTCACAGCTGTGACGGTGCAACTGGAGCCCTGGGGAAATTGGAAATGCAGCACTGAGAGTACAAGTCAGAGCGCAGTATTTCACTGAGCTGCAGCAGCTAGGAGAGACCTGCAGTGGCCTAGGTGGGATGAGTCTGCAGGCTAAAATCTAGAGATGGCTGAGGAAAACGTATTTCCTCCTGTGGAGAAAGGCAGCCTGTGGCCATGCAAGAAGTGGTAAGCATGCTGGACTAGGAGGAGATTGCTTTGGTAATGGAAGGAAGCCAAGGCTGGCACCACAGGACTATACTGATCCCATAATCACACTGCAGGCATGGTGGAAGCCTGTAATCAAAGAAGACTTTTACCAGGAAGGTAATGAAGAGGAAGTTGTGCCCTCCTAACAGTCAGTCTCTGCTATGCAGAAAATCCTGGGCTCACTAGTGAGGAACTGGAGGATGATAAGGGGTCAGGGTATGTGTAGAACTTCACAGGTACTTGGTGATCCATGAAAGTCAATTTAATGATGCTCAGAAATAAGAATCCAGGTTCTCTTGCACCAGGGCAGGTGAAACATCTGTCAACTAAATGGAGGAACATCAGAAACAATGACTGCAAAGGCTGACACACAGTGAGCTAAGGAGGTCAGGAAAACTGTAGTTAATGAACTTTAATGTAAAGTGGCTTGACTTAAAAACCTTCTGAAAAAAATCAGGCAATTTCTTCTGAAAGCTGTTAGAGCTAGATCAACGTTGTCATATTTTCCTTCTCCTCCCAATGTGTTTCTGTGCATGTTACAACATGCTGCTCTTTTGTCTTCAGGAACACCATTGTTCCCCTTTCCATTTCCTCCTGAAAGCTTAATGTGAGGAGGCAGGAAAAAAGACAGAACGTCTGCGTTTCTAACAGTTCCCTGTTTTATTGCAGTACATCAAAGAAGGTTAATATTAAGTGTGTTACCAACATAAAATATTGGTGGGAAGCCATTTTTACATTGTTGACTTTCCCACCTTAAATATTTCTGTGCAAAAGAATCTACATCATTGTTCTGTAGCAGAGAATCTCTTACAATGTCCCCTACACGGAGGGCATTAAACAAAATAGTGAGAAGAGGCAAAAAGCAGAATCTTTCCCCCACACGCACACTTGTCAGCTTTTTATACTCTAAAACAAAAAAGTGATTACATCTATGCCATGCAAAACTGTACAATAATATTACAATGAAAAACCTAAAAAACATTTTAAAAATAAATGATATGAAACTGTCGTACATAAAAAGGCAGGTATCATTGCTCCGAAATAACAACACTGGTTTGTTTGGGGATTTCTTCCCTGTGGATGAGACTTTGTTAAATGAAGAATGAAAACAGGTTGTACTGAGCTGTGGCTGGAATGAAAGACAAAGCAGAGTTGGGATTTAGACTGGGAAGCCTGCAGCAGAGCAGATTCTGGGGGTGCTTTCAAATACCGTGTGAACACAAAGCACGCCGCAGGGTGCGGTTTGTGTTAGCGCAGAAAGCTGTCCCATTTCCTCCATGGAACTGATTCCTATTAACAGAAAAACCACAGCAGAAGCTACTATGTGCCACTTTGATTCTCTAAGGCGCAGGAGGTGTGGGTACTTGCACTGCAATACATTTTACCCTTAAGAATTCATTTAAAATTAAGTAGTGTGTATAAAATGGGGAAAAAAATACCACCTTCTACCCAGGAAAGCATTTGTCCTGTCAGTCAGGGTCTGGCAATGCAAGACAATAGGGTGCCAGGATCTGTTTCTATGCTAAAACTCCAGGTGTTTTGTTTTTAAAGGCTGTGACATGCTTTGTGACCCACTTAGGTGCAGGTGAACTGTGTTTCTATAGCTACAAGATGCTTTTTGGACTTTTTTGGTATGACGAGACCCTTGACTTCCCTCTGCCATATACCTGAGAGTAACACACCTGGCGTGTCGTTTGATCTGAACCAATTCAAAGAGCAAACATTCCTGACTCAGGTTGGAAACTCCTTAAAATGGGCAAAACACACATTTCATAACAAGCCACAGCAACTGACTGAGAGGAAAAGAAAAACCTACTTTACTGCAGCCTCAGGAATGCTTCTTTGAAACCACCAGCTGTCTTCCACAGGTCAAAGGCAACAGAGAAGAGAGTCCTCTAACCCTGCTTGGGGTTTATGAAATGTGCAAGGAAGCCTCGTTATCTGTGTGCGTGCACGTGCAGGGGAAAACCATCTACCAAACCTTTATTCATTCTGGAACCTGGAATCCTTAGTAGCTGCCTGAATCTGTTCAGATCCATTGTTGCCATCAAAAGAGGAAAAAACAATAAATGCAAAAGCCCAACAACCCATGTGTTTAAGTAGTGTCAGAATTGCAAACACCTTCAGTCTCAGCCAAAAGGAGAAAAATCAGCTAGATACAAACTGTGTATAGAGAACGTATGCTACAGGCAAAAACGCCGCAGGAGGTTTTAAGCTCCCTTGACAAAATGCAACCCTCTAACTGTGAAGTTGAAGCAACGCTACAGCGCGAAGTAGCAAACATCAAACCTTAAATGACGACTGTCTTTGAGATACCAGTCAAGAGTCCTACAGTTCAAATGACCAAGTTACTTTTCCTAGCCCCACAAGTATTCCAAAAAGCTCAGCTGCTGTGTGCATGTTCGTAGTGTCCATACCAACAAAAAACAGATTAGTGTCGCTTAGAATTGAGTGTAGAGTCAAACAGTCCCCAAATCTATCAACTCTTCACATCCTGGGACAGTTTTTTCACGTAAGTGATGTGGTCATTTGCTTTTCAACTGAGAGAACAGTTGCTGTTTCTCTTTTGAACAGATGGATATAAAAATGCACAGTACCAACCTAATGCTTAAATACAGTAATCCTAAGGAGACTGCCAAGGCTTAGAAACTGTGGGGTCCAGACAGCACGGGCCTGTGGAGCTCTCATCCTCTGGAGCTCAGCTTTGTAACACAGGTGACCCTACACTCTACCTGAAAGTGTCAGGTTTTGCTATCAATAGATTGCAGGCACTGCTACAGTAAACATGGGGGCTTACTCAATGTAATTGTTTGCTGGGTCACAGCCCTTTGGGTTCCATTTTCAGATAGAGCACAAAAAAATCAAGAAAAAAGATCCTGTGTTGCTCTCTCAGGGGACTGTCACACAGGCTGCTCTGTCTTAAGTGACTGCTGTTTAAAAGCCTTCTTTCAATATCAAAATAAGATTAATGTTTTAAATACAACATACAGTAAATACAAAACTAGTCTGCAAAGGCTTTTAAAAGTGTGTGGACGTGCTTCATCACAACAGGGGGCGAGATTGTGGGGAAGAAGCAGTGGCTATACTTGAAGCAATATGCAGCCTTTAAAAAGCAGCTGATGTGGAATTTTACTAATGCCAGTAACGCCCTGCCTATCTGTCCCTCAGAAAGATGAAAAACTTTTATGGGAGGAATTAATTTCTAGTGCTTAGCTGCTTGCCAAAGCTTTTAATGTTAAATGCCAGGCTCGCAGAAGTAGTAGCTTTGAAGTGAAAAGAAACAACCAGCTTGCTACTCTGAAAAACCCAAACAGGAGAGAGAGACAGGCTTTGAGATGGTGGTTTCAAAATAAAACTGTTGAATTCCTGTCCCAGAATAACACTGAATGAGCTTAAACTTGGATAAGCCTCTTCATTTGCAGTGAAAGACAAGTCTTGCCTAGGAGAGCCAGCTCAATTAAATGGATTAGATGGTCTTCTCTCTCATTTGGATCATACCTGGGAATTACAGTACATGGTTCAAACTTACCTAGAACTTCTAGGGAAAACAGAAAGTGGAAAAGTCCAAAGCTCTCTGTATGGGTGAAACACTATATACTGCTGACTGCAAGAATATGGAATGGTTTAGTAAAGAGCCAGAACAGATTCCAAAACCCACAAAACACAGTATTCCAAATACAAAAAGCCCTTGTATGTTTGTGTATGGTCATAGTATAAAGCCAGCAGCAATATTACTGAGAAGAGAGGCTCATGTGGACACACTCCAAATAAAAAATGCATCTGCCTTGCTAACTAAAGAGAAGAGAAATAGCTTCCTCTTACCATCCACTCGTACATCTGTCTCTCACTTTATTCTGTTGACTGCATGATGAGCTTCAGCTTTTTATCTATTTTTGCAACTTCAGAGGCTCTGTCTTCCACCGCAATACTTTCTGCCCTCCAACCTGACCTGCTATTGGAACCAAACAGCAGGTGAGCACATAGAAACAACTGCAAATTGCACAAACCCACAGCACGGGGAGGGAGGGAGAGGAAAACCAACCTTGCCAGCATGGCAGTTGTACGTGACTAGGCATCTTCGACTACCACAGTGTGAACAGTGTGAGGTCAGTCTTCAAGGTTCTTCATTGCTACAGTGACAGCGTAGCCAGCAGCGGCTCGCTTCTGGCTAAGGGCACTCGTTTGGCTGATGTGTGTTAGCAACTAGTATTTGGTAACAACAGTAACAGTGTTCTGGTTAGGGATGGTTTAGGAGAGGTGGAAGACTGCTCCCTTCTGAGTTAAACCTGCTCAAAGGCTGACCCAAGGACACAGTTTTCCCACTGAATCCTGCTGTGTGGAACTCCCTTGCTGCCTTAAGGACCTCTATTGTGGCATGTCGTAAGGTTCCTCAGCTGCACAGCCAGCACATGAGAAACCAGGGCAGCCACCTGGCTGAGGTGCCCTTGGTTGCCGGGGCAGGGGGTTGCTTTCCTTATCGCAAAGGATGGGGATTAGCATGAAAGTAGGAATTACAGCTTCAGTTCTGCTACCGCCGGAAGGAGAGAAATCTGAAAGCACCGCAGGGACCTCTCCCGGCGGCGCAGCGAGTGCTACGCAAAAGGAACGTCCGTCCTGTGAAAGGTTTCAGGCCAGGCCTCCAAGTCTGTATATGACCGAGCATGAAAACAGGGACAACACAAATCTTAAATTAAAGGCTCTCTTAAATAAGCATCCATCATCTGCTGCATACACAATGCTTTTCTTCTTTGAATATATACATACGTCTTTTACTCTAACATCTGCATATTTATTTAAACTCTGTACTGTAGTAAAATATGCATCATTTTCATCAATAAGGATTTGCTGGCGACAATCAGATTGACATTCAAACGTGGTGGCTGAAAGCTTTTATGTGCCTCTGACATACCGATCATTCCCCTTGCAGGGGAAGGGGTCTCTGTGCTACTTTTGTACAGTACAATGAGCTATTGTATGAAAACAAAATCCCTCAGAAATTTTCTCTTGTCGATACTGGTCTGGTCTACTTAAGCTACTTTTTGGGAAGTGGAAGGGAGTGGGATAAATATGTCTTGAAAAATGAAGCAGCTGTAACCACAAAAATGAAACCAATACTAATACAAATCTACAGCATCTGGTATTTACCAAGACCCTAGTTTTGCTCATTTGCTGCTGTCAAATCTGGGGAAGCAAGGGTGAGGCAGTGCCAAACAGTGCTGAAGATGACCAGCTTTTACCTTCCTCTGTACCCCAATCCCAGATTGCTTTCAGACAGGGAATGGGGAGGGTTAGGATGATGAAGGTGAGACCTGGAACAAGTGAAGGGGACAGCCATGGGGTCAGCAAGCTGCTGTGATGTCAAATCAATGCTGAAGCAGTTCATGAGTCCCAACTCACGTGGTCAGAGCTCTCCAAGGAGAGACTCTTGGTCTTGTGAGGAGAAATAGGGCTGGGAGGGCTGCTGAGGTTGGAGCTGTTTGATGCAGTAGAGTGTCTTGGAGAGTCAGAGTCCTGCAGCCCAAAGACAAGGAAGAACACCAGTAAGTAATAGGACAAGAAAGTTTGACTGAGAGTGTCTGAGCAACGGGATTCAAAGGCCTCCACATATTTGGCTTGTGTGCAAAAATACAGGAATTTTGTCTGCTCAGGATTTCCTTATCCAGGAAAACTTAAGAGTAAATGGTCAGCACTCCGCTTTCATCAGGTATAACTGACTCTGACATAAAGACACAGCACCTGTCGGACTGTTGGTCAGCACAGTGTGCAACCTCAGGTTGCCAGACATGGCTCCCTTCTTTTCACAGATTATGATCAGAGATGCTCTTGCACTAAAGTGAGGAATCTTTCTAGTATGGGCTTCATCACAGCCACCTCTCTGATGTTACTCCCAGGATATTAATTTAAAGCATCCTAAGTAAGTTACTCCAGTTGGATCTTCCAGAGGTACAGTAGAATGGAACCATGTCTGAGCTTGAATGTAGGTTGACAGTTGCATTCCAGCTTCAACTGGTACCAAAAAAGCCTGTGTGATCTGTATTTTCCTCACTCCTTCGTAAGAAAATGGTCTAGGCAAATTTCACTGGCCAACTTCAGATTGAACCCTCCCATGTAAAACTATCTTGGCTGAAGCGACTGAGCTTAGCACTGGGCAGGACTGCAGTTCTATTGTAAGGACCTTTGTCTGCACAGAATATAAATTACTAAATCCAGCTTCTGCTCCAAATGAAATTATTATGAGATAATACTTCAATTAACTTGTTAACTTCAGGCACTCCAGGTACAAAATGTCTCCTGTGAAATGGTTGCTAAGGTAGCTTAAAAGTCTTTGCAAATGAAAGGCAGAAGGAATATCACCACCTTGAGCTATGATAGGTAACGATCAGGCTGTTACTCTACTGGGCCACTATTTTTGGGAGCCTCATTACCCACAAAATGTCCAAGTGAGGCACACAGAGAGAGTTTTCTGCATCTTAAATACCCAGACCAGAGCTGACACAGTTTGACTGAAGTACTTTGTCAGGACAGCCTGAAACACAGGATATCCAAATTTTCACTGTCAGTGTCTCCCATACTTGTAGCCAAACCCGTGTCAGAAATTAACATCATCTTTATCAAGGCATTTACATTTTCTCCTCTTTCTCCTATCACTCACCTCTCGCTCATAGTCCCTTGTTGGTGCGTCGCTGCCTTGGTCCAGGCCACCAGAAGACAAGGAACCATCTGAGGGCGATGCCATAGGCTGCCGCTTTGCTCCATAGCTACCTCCTGAGAATTCCCTCCGCAAAGCACTGCCGTTTTGTGCAGACGATCCTAAAACGTGCAGAGGATCTAATATCTTTAACTGTGTTACAGATGCCTACTCAAGGTACTAGAAATTTGTTAGCTGTTTCTCTGGTCAGTTCTGCTTTCCTCCAGCATGTCCCAAGATGCTCACAGCTTGCAGGCTGTGTAGGCTTTTATCTTGTCTGCTGCCAGCTGCAGTTCTTCCTAGGGGTTCTCTGGTCCCTCCCTCGGCATGCTATAGCCAGGACACTTGGCCCAGCACACACAATGTTCCAAATAGCAGTTATAGAAACTGCTGTGGTGAGAGCCTAGTGCAGTGGCTTCTTTCCTGGAGAGCAGGTGAGTCATTTGGGCAGGCACAGACTATGGCCCATGCCTTCTGCAAGCAGTTGGCAATGTGCACCAAATGCAGCATGTGCAACAGGAAAGGAAAACATCTAGGTGAGTGGGGACACCATCCTAGCCTCTGTTTTCACATGGTCCACTATTTAGTCTCTTCTTGGTCCCAGCACAGGGCCACTGTCCTGACTCTGGCACACAGCGGCAGTGTGGCAACACTCGGAAAGGTATTTCCAGTGCAATGCAACTCTTCCAGCAGCCAGTTTTCTATTACTCTTCCTTTCCACAAGCAGCAAGAGAGGCATCAAGAGCTCTGCACAGATCAGCAATAAAGTTAATAACCATGGAGGCTGTGGATAAAGTGCCAATGATTTAAGACACTTAAGCAGCAGCAAAGTAGCCCTAAGGGCAAGAAATGTAGATTTAATTCTAATGCCAGTTTTTAGAATTTGACAAATTACAAATGCAGGGCTCTCAAAAGTGCCAGCTGCTTATTCCTGTGCTCTCTTGAAAGCAAGATCCAAATGCTGTTCTTGGCCTCTGTGGGACTGCAGTCAGCCATCTCTTATGAAAAAATCTATCCTGTGGTGGTACGGACAGAAGCAAATACAGGCAGCCCTTTCCCTAAAATACTTGTACACAGACCCCAAAGCAACACAATTCTGTTGGCTTACGTGCGGCTAACCCACTGCTTGCACTCATGGATCGTCCTGGTTCTGTGCGGGATTTCGTGATCGATGGGATGCTGACAGAGCCGCTGAATACGGTCCGACTTTCCTGAGGCCGAAGATTCTGCAATGCAGGCACACACAACAACATTTACTTATTGACTGCTGGCTCAACCTTGGATGTTATGAATTAAAGGCCCCAAAATACCATAAAACCCCCAATCTTACCAGAGCTGAATTATCTGGGCAGCAAGTCAGCAAAATTTGCAAAACAACATTCTGCAGTTTAGTGCAGAGCCTGGAAGCAGCCACAGTCAAGTGCTGAATTACATGGACATATGCAGACAACTGAAAGAGCGTGTCTCATAATTCAAGAATTTCCTTGAAAGGATGGTGTGCGAGCCTGATTAGGCTGCTGCAGCTATATTCAAGTCACATTCTTTGTGAACTCAAGCTTCCAAGGATCTTATTAACATTTCCCTCTCTGATGCCATCACCTGTGCCACGCATCTGTAACTTTGTGCAATAACCATCTTAAACCCTAATGCTTG
>JAOXOE010000256.1:11152526-11193308 GCA_028565055.1 Phoeniculus purpureus | reverse complement strand
TATTTCAATTCCTTATGTAATTCCAAAGGAGAAGCTGCTTTGGCAGGGAGGCTGGACCAGATGGTCTCTGGATGTCTCTTCTAACACCTACCGTGGTAATGTGTATTAACAGCATTACTTGAGACCCACACCAGTTGAGCCACAGTGAGGATCAGCCTCTTGTCTTCAAAGAGGATAACCAGAGCTGCTCATGCCACTGCTTTTCTATGTATTTTGATTCTCACTTCTATTTTGCATCCTGCGTTCCAGTGTGATTTTTAAAAATTGTTAAGTTATTGAACTGAAGTGGTCCTCTACTGTGAGAAAAGACAATTGCTTGGCTTGGATAAGGCAGTTCCTTTAATGTAAGTGGCCTTTGAAAGAAAAGAAGGGAAAAGAGCACTTAAAGTGAGTTTTCTGCGATTTTATTTCTGCTTCTGTTGTAGCTGACCTTAGGGGAAAAGGCTTTTCAGCTCATTTAGCGCATCTTTCTGTGTATGAGTTTACTTGTTAGCCCAGAGGAGGAACTTCCTACTGCCCGTATGTATCATTTCATCTTGGGCTAAACATGAGGCTTCATCCTTCCCCTAACATGACTATTAAGTCATTACCATTAACTGCAATTAGGTTTAGGAAAGCTTTACAGATGCAGAATATGGAAAGAACAGCATGTGCTCTGAGCAGTGTGGTATTTGTTCCAATTAACAAAACAAACCCTGCCATAACCGCTGATTTCTTCCTATTTATATTTAATTATTTCCCCATTCTTGCTCAGAGATAAAGGAGCCACACATAAAACAACAGTTGCAATTGCAATGCCTTTGGAAGCTGGAATGGTAGGGAAATTTCAGAGCAGAACAAGATTCCACCACCTGCAAGCAAGGGTATTCTCAGATACGACCAGCTTCTCTATCTGTATTTTAAAATGGATAATTAAGTAAAACTTTGTAATGAACAGATTTTGTACAGCTCAGACTTCATCAGATAACTGTTACCAACCTGCTGTCAAATCCAGTCTTACAATCATCCATAGAATCATTGCTACAACAGACCCCTTTGCTCTTACAGTCAACCCTGTGGCTTCTCATTCTCCAAGTGGACTAGAAGTGCCTGATTTTTGACATACAAGAAAGAATTAAAGTATCTCCTGCTGTTCCCAGATCTCTCTCGAACACCAACAAGAGAATCAAGAGACCCTGCCAATGAAAAAGCCCTGTTTAATTCTCCGCTTATCCACTGCTGCACTGTAACTCAAGGTTTAAAGAAGTATCTTTCATAATTTGTGGGATCATAATGCTGCCTCACGCTTACCTACTGCTACTCTTTTCTTTACAACGTGAACAACCAGCCTACATTGTAGTGCATCACTGTATTTCTGCTCCTGTGTCCTTCACAACGCGACAAACAACAGGAGTTGCAGGTAAGCGTCTGAGCTCTGGGCTGTGCTTGAACATCAGGGGGTCCCCTGACAACACACAAAGGAACTAATGGACTGAGGAGTGAGCTACTGTCGTCATTTTGACAACCAAAGGAAGCCAAGTGGCAGCACCATGCAAACAGGGCACCTTGGTTAGTAGACTGGATTGGCAGGGAAAGTCATTTGCCCTTGTCTAAATCTACAGTGGTTCACCTGCAAAGACAACAATTCCGTTTAACGATAAGGCGATAACCTCCTCAGCAGTGACCGAGCAAGATAACAGAGAGGCACTGGGAGGAGGTGGGAATGGGTGGCTACGTGAAAGAGACTCATTTATTGTAATGAATACTGTATTCTATGAATGGTTGTTTTTCACAACCTCCGTTTGCAAAGTCCATGTAATTCCTCATAAAAGGTTTCTCCACAAAGCAAGTCTTCCGTCATTCTTTGCTCTAAAAATAAAATAAGCACAGGCCAGAAATCCTGGCATTTTGGACCAAGGCCCCTAGCAGGGACAGGCGCAGGATGCAGAAAGGGGATTAAAAGAAAAATAAACAGCGGTTATTAGCAGTAGTTACAAAGCAGCAAAATGCAGCAAGTTACAGACAAAACAAAAAAGAAACCTTGGTTTATTTAGAGAGACAAAAACCCCTCATTCAGAGCAACATTTCAAGTCTTAGCAGGAAAATTCATCCCCATTGCTGAACCACAGGGAGAAAGGTGAGAGAAGAGGGGAAACAACCTGCAGCAGAGAAGCTGCTGCTGAGCGAAGTTAATCACTGTGGGCTAGGGTGAAAGACACAAATCAGCTCAGCACATGCCATTCCCAGTCAGAGAATGGAGCTGCCGTTGGGCTGTGTTACGCACACGCCACTCACTGCTCCACTCGCAGCTCTGTCACATTACTGAGCCCCAGCTCTTGCAGCCAGCTAACTGTTCCCACACTGCCTTTAGGAGTGGGGTGAAAGAACATACATGGGGTCTAACTAAACAGCTGCAACACCTGCAGCAAACTGTTTGCCTGTGTTCCTGTGTTCCTCTGTCCATTGTGCTGCTTGCTTGTTTGGGGTCTGCTCTGAAGTGATGTTCAGTTCATTGCACTATAAACTTGAGCGTTTAATTCTTCCATGAAATAATATAAACATCTGCTTTAATTAAAGCAGAATATAAACATCTGCTTTAATGGGTCATTTTTCAACTCCCCTATTGATTCAGTGCTGGTTTGGTTCCAGTATCCCATCTACTCCTGGGACCACAGTCCCCTCAGATGAAGCACTGTCTTTCTTTCACTAAAACCTCCAAACACCAAAGGAAGATGGACAAAACCAAAACGCAGCCTTGCTTTCCATACAGTCTATAGCATCTCTACCCTCAAGCCACAAAGGAGATAAAGGCTTTTCTTCAAACAAGACTAAACCACAAGTGCTCTCAGGAGTTAAGGGGTACAAGTTCTCTTTTTAATTCAATTTTTTCTTTTACTTTTTTCTTCAATTTACGCTAGACAGGGAGGAAAGATGCTCTGAAAGCAAAAATTAAGAAGGATGACATGGAAACAAAAATTAAGTTATTGTCTGAAACAGCAAGGGCCAGTCCTC
This sequence comes from Phoeniculus purpureus, assembly GCA_028565055.1. Classification (NCBI taxonomy): domain Eukaryota; kingdom Metazoa; phylum Chordata; class Aves; order Bucerotiformes; family Phoeniculidae; genus Phoeniculus; species Phoeniculus purpureus. Next base: position 11,190,317 of record JAOXOE010000256.1, on the reverse strand, counting down.
ACTGATCCCAGGGAGACTATCCACATGAGAAAGGGAAGGCAGAAGGTAGGTCACAGGCTGGTGATACATCACTGCATATTAAACACTGAAAATGTTATAGGACAGTTGGTTAAGAAAACCAACCCTGTTAAAACCAGAACCGAAATACTGCTGTGACCTTATAATGAACCGCTAAGAGAGAAACAACTTCAAAAAAATGTAATAATTGTTAAAGCAAATTGAATTTCAATAGAGCATTCCTCTTGTGTACCTGCACCTCTCCTTGTACCAGCAAAGCCAGGATGGTTGCTGACCTGTCATCACAGGCCACACATTCCAAAACACTAAGGCTCCATTTTGGAATATTAGCAGTTGTGAGAACGGGGATTTCACAACTGTGAGAGCAGGACCATGCACACGAACCAGTCAAAGCTTAGCGGTGCAGAGCAGTGCAGAAGAGATTAATTTTCCTCCTGCATTTTTGAGATGCTCTTCAGTGTCGTATGCCAGTATGTATCCCAAAACCTGCCTGTGACAGGGGTCTAAAAGAGCAAGCAGAAGGAGCTCAGAGCAACCTGACAGTGAAGGTTTGCCATGCATGTCTGAAGGGTCTCAGGCCAACTGCGGTGCTTCCATTACAGCAATGGACATGGCTCAGACCCACACAAACCCTGAGCAACCAACCACCACCACATCCATCTACCTCACAGATTATGCTGGATTTACCTGCCAGTCTGTTCCAAGCAGAACTGCAGGCCACAGCATGGCACAGGATCACAGTGCACAGCGTGTACTCATGTGCTTGCTTTAGTAAGGTCTCTATTTCTACAGGACCTAGCAACCCCTACGTACTCCAGGTGCATGATCAAGAAAAAAGAAAACCTACCTCTACCCTCCATTTACATTCCAACTGGAAAGATATCTACTGAGCAGTATTGTACCTCAGCCTCTGCTTACAACTACCAAGAGTAAGAGGATCTACATAAGCAAGCTGTCATCATCTTTCATTTTATATCTTGCTTGTGCATGTTCTAACTTCACTTTACCCTAGAGACTTTCTGAGGCACAACCTGTGTTGCTCTCAATCTGTGTACAGTACAGTGTAAAGATTCTTGCATTCCACATGACTTCATCAGAAACAAACTGTCTGGAAGTTTGGTCCAGCACAGACAGATCCAGAACCTTTTCCTAATGCAACGTGACACACAGCATCCTACTGACTGCTGATGAGCACCGTGGAGCAGAGAACTTTGCAATCAAAATTCCCACATCCCTTCCTGGTGATAAAAATGCTACTGTCACAGTTCAGCCCAGTTACTGGACACATCATTTCTTTTCTCTGAAGCCATGAAGGGCATGTTTCTTGGCATGTCAGAGCTGCTGAAAGACTAGAGCTCATAGAAAATAAATTGGCTGGGACGAAAGAAAGTCAAGGGGTGAAGAAAACCACTTATAAGGGTTTTTCTCCCACGTTAATTGCCAGGCAAAAGGAAAACCACACAGTGTTAGTAAAGGGAACACCTGACTCGGCTGTTCATACCCTCAGGGTCACAAAGTCTGGAGTACCGAGGACAGAGCGTGGAGGCGGGGAAAATGCAGGGTTTATGGAATCGTAAGAGAGGAATTTTTCAGCTGAATTAACAGTCATGTGGTAGATGTGCTCAAAGTTGCTCGGAGAGGAGATCAGACGGGAGTGATGATGAGGGAATTGATAAGGGGAACGCTGCTATCAAAGACAACAGAGAGAGAAAGCAATGAAGGATGGTTGTACAGGTTAAATTGGCAACAGCAGTCCACAAGAGCAGTCAAACACTGAAGGACAGCCAGAGAGCAACTGTTCGCCCTTCAACACACAGGTTCTTACATTGTCACCCCCCGTCCTCTGAGCACCTTCCTTACGTGATGTCACATGGGCCTGCTGCCCTTGCTGTTGCTAAAACATTAAAAACAAATAAAACTTTTAACTCATTGGGAATCAATTCTAATATTTATTATTATTTGATATTTCAAAGAGCACCACAGTTGTAAAAGGTGCTTTACAGACAGTTGAGAAACATCAGTTCCCTGCCTTGAGGAGCTTACAATCTAAAGTAGACATAACAAACAAAGGAAGGTGAACACAGGTGAGGTGGTGTGGGGAAAAGAAAAGATGAGAGTACACAAGTTAAAGATTGTAAGAGCTTTCCTTCTGTTATTCATGCATTTCAGTGATTCCATTAAAAGCATCACCCGTACAACAAACACACAGTATTTCCAACAGGAGGGAACAGTGTTTTGACAGGATAGGGGCACGAGCTGTGTGGGAAGGTGAACTGGTTAGTGTCAGACAACTGGGACAATTTACTCTGCTTGCAGACAGACGACACAAGGCCTATGTCCTTCTGCACACTCAATCCTCACAGCACTTCAGTGACAAGGGGACTCTGCACTGCAGAAGACTAAGCCCTTGGCAGATAAGGTGCAAAAGTATTGGGAAACTAAGATGCTTTGAATTGGTCAACTGAGCAATGTGCTCTCAAAGTGTGACAAAGAAAGAGAGGGGAGAAACAGTCCTGTGAATTAAAATTTCTAATTCACACCTACAGAACGTGCTGACACAAGTGCTCTTGCAATTTAAAGTAATCTAAGTCCGGATTTAACCGAAGAGCATTTTAAGGCTTGGTTTTCCTCCCTGTGCCATCTGTACACATTCAGCAGGTCAGCCTGCAAGGGGATGGTTTGCCTAATGGCCACCATCAAACCCATTCTAATTACTAACTTCTAATTTTCTCTTCTCCTTGTCCAACCCACATAGAACAACTCACCATAAAACAAACAGATCTGACTTAGCGTTAGAAATGGTAGGACTTAAAAAAATAAAATATGGTAAAAATACAGCTTACCCCTCCACTAAACCTAAGGCACTACTTTTTGTATGTGGAACGTATTAAAGTCTGGAAGAACATTAAGTCACATCCCAATACATATTATCAAACATTATTGTTACTGTCCTCTTAATTTCAGCTGGTAAAATCCAACTCTCTTTTTAAACACATGGTTATATTATGAGGCTTTGCATGTTGCCACATTATGGTATATAAGACACATTATGTATATTAAATTGTTAGTAGTAAGTTTAGCAGCATCTAAACATCAGTACACGAAGCCATCATTCCAAGAATGGTCCAGGAAAGCAGACTTTGCTGAGTTACCTGCTCACAACAGAGAACTGGCAGCAAAGCCAGCTGTGGTCCTAAAAGCCAATAAGGGAGAAAAGGGAGTCTCTAAAACCACAAGCTAAAAAGCAGAAGGTAGGCCAGCTGCAGACCATGAAAATATTTAGCCAGCATTCATGAACGTGAGAAAGCCATGATATGGCAACATTTTCAAAATGATCCTCCATGGAACTTTCTCCATGGACTTCACCATTAGATGCATGCATGGGGTTCCCACTTTCTTTAAAGAATACCAAATATGGGTAAGTAATCATTTACTCTAAAAGTTTCTCATTTGAAACAAGCAAAGCTTCACACATCGTCTAGAATGGAAATTTAATGGCTCATGTTTAATGAAGTCAAACTGAAGCATAATGTTCAAAGATAATGGCAGTCAAGAGTAGCTTTTGTATGTAAAATACTCAGGCATGCAGAATATGAAAGCAAAATCAATCCTGTACATCTGATGTACACAGAGAGGTGGTCTGTGCTGCAGTAAGTGCAGTTCCAGATTTCAGATCTTCACTACAAAGGAGCATCCACGATAAAGTGGCTTCAAGGGACAAGAGGGCAGAAGGGAGGCCAGACTGTACGGCCAGTTAATTGGTGACAGGCTGCTAGGGAAGAAAAACATGTAAATAAATAAGTTGGGGGATATACTGACAGGAAGGGTTCCAAATCGTACAAAACAAGACAACGACCCAGATCTAGTATCCACATCAATAAAATACAGACAGGTACTGATTAAGGCTCTGTTAACAGCAAACAAGGACTTCTGGTTTCCATCATGTGGTAGCCCAGTAACCTGCTTGTCAAAGCCAGAACCCTGAGTAACTGCTTGCTGTGAAGAAAAGGATGCACTTTCATAATTGCCTGATAACCTCTAAAAGTTTCTCTCATAAATCTGATCTTGCTCTGAGCCTTGGGTACATTTGTTTCTGTCCAAACATAGGGCTATACTGAAATCAAGAGTGTCATTCATGGAGAGGACAATGGGAGAGGAGGCTAATGGACTGCAGTTGCCATAAACACACCTAACTGCTTGTGACAAATGCCTGCTGCATACCAAGACCTTGGAAACAATGGACACAGAAAGCATTAATCGCCAAAATAATTTTGGAGCACACTAAGCAGTGCACGCACACACACACACACAGAAAAACCTCTTTACATTTTTGGAAGAATCTAGTGAAATTGTTCTATGCTCTTGTAAAGAAAGTGCTGTACAGATGAACTGTACACAGGGCTGGTGAGTATTCTTTACTTTGGGTTCTGACTCTCGAGAAACCATCCTGGAGAATCAGGACTGGGAGAGACCTCATAACCCTTTACAACTACCCGAAAGGAGACTAGAGAGGTGGGGGTCAGTCTCTTCTCCCAAGTCACGAGCAATGAGAAGAAATGGCCTGAAGTTGTGATAGTGGATGTTTGGATTAGACATCAGGAAAAATTTCTTCACTGTAAGAGTAGTCAGGCTGCCCCAGGAGGTGTTGGAGTCACCATCCCTGGAGGTGTTCCAAAAACATGTGGATCTGGAAACATGGTTTAGTGGGCATGGTGATATCGGATTGATGGTTGGACTTTATGATCTTGGCGGTCTCTTCCAACCTTAACGATTCTATGATCCTCTATTTCAATCGTCTCTTTTAACTCTGAAGTTATCTTTCAAATAAAACTCTAGATTTATACATCACATGCACACACAACTCCTGATACACAAAGGTAGGTAGTTTGGAACACACTCAGGGGAAACTCAGTCCAGCCAAACACAACAGGAATCTGTTGGTGAAGGAAAAGCTCCCTAAAGTAGCTCTTGACAGAACATTCATTTATCTCAAGTTATACTTAATTCACACACTTTCAAGTCTGGTGACTGACACAATTCTGAACCTGTTAAGCTAGGAATACAACTACAATATGATAGTGCAAGTTCCTGATGGAAAAATACTCATCAAATTTGCTTTATCTGCAGTGACATCTCTCAGAGGACACCTACTTCCAAAAGGAGTTTTTTATAGTAAGTTTAAAAAGAAGCAGCAATGGGACAAGCCCAGAAATCAGTTCTACATTGTACAGATACTCTAATACCTTCTCACCACTTTCAAGTGTCAAAAGTGACTCAGGAATTGCTTTCATAAAATCGTTATTGATTGGTAAGAAGCGAAGTAACAGTTCTAACTTCAAGTATTACCTTTGAGCTAATTTAAAATTGCATAATTAGAATGAGCACAAAACTAAAAGCCATTTAGAGATTACATGGATGAAAAAATATTAATCCATATAACTGTAGAAAATCTCCTTCTGTAGATAAAATGATCCCTCATTCTACACTTGCCGGATATGGGGCTTAATTAACAGTCCCATGAACTATTTTGATGGTATGTCTTTTGCCCTACCTTTAGCAGGTTATTTTCTCTGCTTGAGAAGACCCAAAAATATTTTTAAAAAATCCACCAAGAATGGAAAAGAGAAAACAGGTTCAGTTCTACATCCTGCCCTGAAGCAAACATTAGGCATATGTACCCTCACACCCTAGTAGGATAAACACTACCTGCCAACTTCCCTTGAATTTCTCATGTGCTTTCTAGAAGCGGCTCCTTCATGATTTACTCAGTTTTACACAAACACACCTACAGTATGTTGGGTTTTGCTAAATGGCACCAAATGTATTTGTTATTGAGAGGTTTCAGTGCCTCTAGTGTGAGATTTAAAGCAAAATTCTTTCCTTTCCTCACATACTCTCATCTAAGGAAAACACAGTGCCAGAAGGGCTCATGTAGACTTTATGGTAAGAGTACCATCTGCTGCAAAGTGATGTAAAACACATACCTGGAGACCAGAGGTTATGCTCCTAAGCTTTTGCAACTGCATGACACACCTGATTCTCTAGTCTTATTATTGTTTCCTTTGGGCTTTTCAGCATCTGAAAACCCCAACTTCAGTATCTACTTCCTGCACAAACTCCAAGTAATAATGGTGACCACTTTATACAGCACTTCTGTACTAATGCCTGTACCTTAAGGCTGGTGCTCAGATAATTTGCTTGATATCACATCATCCAATCTTTCCTGCAGTTCTAATTAGCATCTTCTGAATCACACTTATGCTGTTGGAGGACAAGTTTAGGAAACAATATAGAACACACAAGATGCTCAAGGTAGCTTGAAGCAAGCAGGATGATACCCTCCTACAAATAAAATATTAATTTGTCTTCCCTTCATCAAAAATTTCAGTCACTTCCAGGTGAGTGCTTCCTACATAAGGTTTTGTGGAAATGAACATGTGAGTGTTACTGCACGTTTTATTTTCCCTATTTTCTACTCAAAAGGTTAGTTCTTATGTAAGAAGTTCTGTTTCATTGAGACTAGTTAATCTGGAGGGAAAATGAAAAACAGCATCCTTGGCATTGAAAGATTTGGGCACTACGTGCTGTTACATTGCTATAGTTCCCATGTCCAAGGAAAGGAGGCTGTAAAGAGTGAGGCTAAACTGAAGCTAAGGATGGGAAGAAGAAAACAATTCAACTACAGTTCATGGAGTAAGCAATTTCTCTTTCCGTTCGCACAATGAACACAGGCCCAAATCCTCTGAATTTTTTTCCCTTCATACAGTCATAAAAATTATCATCAATACTGAGAGGCCAACCCGCCTCAAACCCCAGGAGTCATTAGCGACTCCTTCTCCTTTTCTCAATGGTTGTCATCAATAATAAAATGTTATCTCAAACAGTAGAGCATGTTCAGCTCTATTTCCCTAGTTTCACTGCTTCTGATATGAAATACATTAAGACTTTCTTGTCTTAATACTTGTCTTTCACTTATTTGCAGCCTCTGTTGCAGTCAGGCACTCCCACATGTACTTTTGTACTTACCATTGGAAGGTCTTTGAGAATCTGTATACCATCTCCTGGACCCATATGTGCTATGTGGTTAAAATTAGTTGGGTTAGAAATTAATTTATTTCTCATTTCTGGATCACGTAGCATCTCCCTGGAAGAGAAAATACTCTGTTTAGACATTTTTTTCAAAGTGAGGATGATCATTCATAAAGCATGTACAGCCTTGATTATCAGCTACTTTTAAATGGAAATTAACCATTCAGTCATGTTAACAGTGATAAACTCTTGCTATCAACACTGGCGTGGAGAAACTTCCAGCTGGAGAGAGGGCAAGGGGCCAGAAGCAAAGGATGCTGGTTGCAGGCTAAGAGCCCATGCCTGGTAGTTACTAACATTCAAACAAAATACAACCACCATGAGCTGATAAAAAGCTCTGTAAGATGAGTAAAAGCAGAACTCATTTGTGATGTAGTACAAAGTGGAAATGAAAATGAAGTACAGAATATGAAAAGAGAATTAAAATAATACTGCAGTACCTTTCTCAGTCTGTGGTCAGAATTAAAAGCTCTTCAAAATGGCAAGGATGCATTTCAGAACTCAGAAAAATAGGATTTTACAAGACCAAACCGCGATCAGCTCAGAAAAGGCAAAGACAAGAACTGGAATTTTATCTCCGCTATGCACAGCTGTTACTTTTCGTAGAGCCAAAAAGAAAGGAAAGCTGGGAACCAACCATCGGTGAAAGACATCAGAAGATAGAAAACTGAAATCATAGAATCACAGAATCATAGAATGGCTAGGGTTGGAAGGGACCTCAAAGATCATCTAGTTCCAACCCCCCTGCATAGGCAGGGACACCTTCACTAGATCAGGTTACTCAGGGCCCCATTCAACCTGGCCTTGATCACTTCCAGGGATGGGGCTGCCACAACCTCAGCTGTTGGAGCTTAGCTTAGCACAGTAACAGGTCATCTTTAGTGAGTGATACCAAATGGTCAGTAACTTCCTCTGTGAACACTGTGAGTCATGCAGACCTGTTTTTATTTCCAGTTACAAAAATACCTGTGACCTGTCAAAGACTTCTATTAGAAACACATCCTGAAGTCCTATGTCCCCTGAAGACATGAGTATTCTGAGATTTACAGAATGTTTATGCAATCAAATCTATAAATCAGAGTAACAGATGCTCTGGAAAGCACAACTGCTTTCAGAAAGAAAAGCAGAACCAGTCTGGAAGTAATTAATCCATATGCGTAGTTAGCCATGTAATCTCCTTTCACAAAGTGTTTATTACAGATCTTTATATACACAGGATATGTGCACACCTATGCACAGTGTGTGTGGAGACATGCATTCCAAATTACAGCTGTTTCACACAATTACTTGGAACTAACGAGTACTCGTGTATCCAATGCAATCCGTATCCCAACGGGTATTAACACAAATTAAACATTGAAGATTAAGGTGGTAGCGAAGAGACAGAAACATCTGAATGGGTGTTCCAGAAAACAAATGAAGTTACTAGATTTGCATCAGTCACTGTTCTTCAGGGCCTACAGGCACGTACAGAAGACAAGTACATCTTGAATACCGACCTCCTCTGCTGCATCCTCTCCTCCTCTGGTACTCTGAATGAGTAACGACGCTTGTTGTTGATGTTTCGAACCATTTGCTTCCGGCTGTTATCCGATGTCTCGGGAACTACCAGTTCATCACCCTCTGAAATCAATGCAATTACAATGATCCAGTGGGATAATTCATTAGGTATCCATGAAATTTAAATTCAAAGACACATCCTTTTACCAGTGCTGCTCATCATCCATTTCCTCCCAGAGCAGAATAAATGCCCCTTGGTTTATGGATTTTCTTGGTCACTGTCTACTCTGTTATACAGCAATAGACTTAGATCTTCCAAATACACAAACTAGCACAACCATGTTCTCAAAATATTACTGATTAATTCTTGAAAACAAAATATTTGTGTGGGCAGGAAGGGATCTCAGCCCTCTATCTCAAACTTCCTTTTGTAGTTCTTCCTGAAAAATCTCTAGAACAGTCACATTCTGGGAACAAGATTCTTTTTTATTCATTCCCTGCTCCAAAGAGGCTACTCCTTTTGTAATTTTTGAACACTGATGTATTTTGGTGCAACTGTGCCTTCTTTCACATGGGTACATCTGGCCGAGGCATCTTTAATGAAGGCACAAAATGTATAGCAGTGACAATTGCGCAATAGCAGCGTCACTTGGAACAACCAATGCAACTGCTCTGGTTTTTTTATATATATGGAGACTACAGTCACACTCAATAAGCTTGTACATATCCCAACAGCTGCACCTCACTGCCAACCCAGGTCTTGCATGGAACTGAAGCCTCTTCTTTCCTTAATATCAGCTGGAGATTTCATTATGTGTGGGATCTACTAGTTAAGTAGCTTCAGAAAAAAATGTGCAGACTTTTAAAGAGATACACCTAGAAGATACTTTACTCTTTGGAAACCTTTTCTGAAAGATGGCTGAAGTCTAGAGGAGCAAAGCTTCAGCCTTACTTCTGATCCTATGCTCTCCAGGTTTGTTTTCTCTTTTCCCCCCTCTTCTCTACTTTTAATGTTCAATCTTTCTTAGGCTTGAAAATTCTCCCACCATATTTCTCCTCTCCACCACTGTCATTCCTTTTGTACTAATTTGCTAGCAATATTTAAATAAATGCTGAAACACTGCCAACCACACAGTGTGTGTTTCTAACCTGTTTATTTCCACTATTTTTTAAGAAGTTGTTTTAAAAAGTCGCAGGTTTTGATTGCTAGAACTAAGTACATCCCCTCTCCATTTAAAAGTTTAAAACAAAAGGTTAAGGAAATGACTCAGGAACACACCTATGAATTGGGCTTTAAAAAGGAGAAAAAAGTTGGTAAAAGAGACTCAACGAAAGTAGAATTCTGAAGCTAAAACTCTGTCACACAATCATATCTTGGCCCTAATAACAAGTTATGAATACATAATATTATATTACTTTCTGATCCATAGTTTGTTTAGGTTAAGTGTAATTTTAACCTAGTACTCTGAGATCACTGTTAGAGGCTTTAGCTGTGCAGGCACTTTCAGGCAGTGTTCTGGCAGGTGATCCCTGATCTAAAGAGGGTATTTTTTATTTCCAGTCGTCCAGTCTGTAGCTATCTCCCAAATTAATAAGCTCACATACATTTGAGACACCACTTACTACAAGTCTGCAGAGCATTTTCTTTGGCCTGAATCCTTCTAAACAAAAATTTGCATGATGAAAATTTGCTTCTCTTTACTTACCTGCCATTTTGTTTTTGAAATATATTAATCTAACTGTTTCCAGGCCTAAAAGGTTTAGTGATCCTTCTGTATTCAAGGGTCGTACCTGAAACAAGGAAAGTCAGTTCCTGTAACAGTGGTAACTCATACAGTATGTCTTATTTTGAAAGCTCCGAGGTGCATTATATACTCTAAAGAAGGAGCACGGGTATAAAGCCCTCCAGGGTGCAGAAGTGCATAACTGGCCAGAGCAAAGCCTGCTCCACAGAACTGCAGGCTGGAGGGAGCAGTGTCCCCTGTATTCTATAACACATGCCTGCTCTCAAGAATAACAAAGCCATGAAACTCAGTTTAAAAAACATTTTAGAATTTAAACTTCTGTTTGGACAATGAGTACAATGGGAATTGCTTGAATCCCACTTACGAGATGCAGGCTTTCCACCATTCCCTCCAGCATTTAAATCTATAGTTTTGCCAGAAGTGTAATTTTTAAAGCAAATCAGTTTTGTCTACAAGATGCACAAAGCAAGAAGCTGCAGTCACAGCTTAACACACAATATGACACCAACACAAAATATTGTGTTAACTAAGCTTTGCAAGGCTGATAAAACCTACTGGTACTCATGATTTCCAGCTTCAAATGAAAGGAACATTCCACTCTCCAAGTCTGACTAATGTAAAATGATGTAAATGAATGACTGCCTTGTTTATTAAATGAGCAGTCTTGATCCAAACATGAAGCGAACTACTAAATCACATTATCCTGTGTAGAATAAAAGAGTACTCCAGCTACTTAACAACTCAAATTTTAGACATCAGAAGGAACAAGGAAACTTCCTCTAGAAGGCTGGCTTCTTCTTTTCTCCCTAATAAGTTTAATAGCTGAGCACCTTGAATTTTACATTATTCATCCCTGAAGCATTGTTGTAATACTCTGGTCTGCATCTGACTTTTGCTCAAAACTGATAACCAGAGAGACTGACTGACTACCACCAGACCACAATGGCTATTTCTCAGAGTTATGTCACCAGAATGCCAGTAAAGGAATGTCACTGACAGTAATACAAAGTTGAAGTCAGCGTAAACTTTGGGAAAACCTTGACTTTGTTCTTTCCAAATACAGCTGAGCAAACATCTCCTAAATACCAAGGAAGTGTCTGTTTTCAAAAACGGCTTCCCTTGGTAAGTGATCCAAACCTGACATCATCCAGGTTGCTGCACTTGTATGGGTTGAACCATAATGTTCTAATCTTATATGTCTACAATGTTCCCAAGCAGCAGAAGACAGGTTTTTGAAAGCCAGTTTAATGGTAACATTAAGCACAGATGCGATCAGCCCCAGTGAAGTTGTATGCAGTTAATACCAGTAAGATACCTCCTTTTACAATAATATCAGTAAGTCTAGGATACTCAAATCCTTCACAGACTGACCATTCATCTAAGAGTAAAACCACATGCAAAGCACATTTTACATCTTATATTTCAATCAAAAAGCACTGGCTTCTTTGCAGTAGCTCTTCTAGTTCAATTACGTTTCAACAAGCAGTTTTAACGATGGTTTCCACTGTGTTTAAAAAACTCAGTATGACTGTAGCAAAGTATGACTGACTACAAACATATTCTTTAACTTAAACAGCAAGTTACCTTTTTGAGAGGGATAGTCTGAATCCACTCCATGGAGTTAACGTCAAAGACATCAATTGCATTTTCACTGTACACGGAGAGGTATGGCGCGTTGTAACCTGAAGGCAACGATTAGGTACAGTGTCATGTGCTTTGGACAGGGCTCAAAATATAACAGTTCTTATGTTTTAACCATATTTACTAAAATGACTCCAGAACACACAACCAACCACTCCACAGTCCAGCAACAATCTTTGCAAAATGTGTTTTAACTCAAAAATGACACGGAAATTCATTCTGAAGGAAAAGCAGAACTGCAAAAAACCTTAACCATCCATGACTTTTAACTCTTAACTTTTTTAACAAGGGATTACAGTTAACTCTGCCAAACTCTGATGTGGTCCAAAGTTTTGCCCTTTTTTAAAATAAGACGTGTTTTGTAAATGATGTGGTAGGAAAATATGTTATTGCTATTCAGTAACGGTTATTTGAATGAACTGAGCTCGCAGCGTTTGGACTGTGTACTAAGTGAACATTTGTTGGAGCTAAGCACCATGACACAGTCCTAAACATTTTCCTGTTTCCCCTCTAACTTTAATTCTCTTTTCTTATTTTCTGGATTATAAAGTGAATTCTTGTGCTACTTAACTGGCACATTTCCCCTGGCTGAAATCTGTTCTATTGGGACCACTTCTAAAGGAGAACATAGTATTTCCATGTCGGCAACAAGACTGCCAAGACTAACAAGAGCATCCAGTTTGTGTTTAAATCTAACAGCTTTTGTTACTAACATCAGGTGGCTCCCTTTATGGCAATCAAAAAACTTTCACAAATATCAACAACCAGCACAGATAACTACATTTAAAAATACCTGCTTTTCAGTCTATCACAAAATCTTTCATTCTGGATAATTCATTCTCTGAGCCCACTGGAATAACCACATTCTTGCCTGAAAACCAGAAGCTTGAAAACCAGAAGCCTGTAAAAGTTGCTCCTTCCATGTTCTGAAGGGAGTTCACTCAAACAAGGTGAAATAGTCCTCTCTTCTGCAATGTGACTGTACTGCTGTCCCAGTGAATTACAAATGCAAAAATCAACGTAACTCTGGGCTCATTCACAGATAGTCTGCGGGCAAATTTAGCTAATCTTTATCTAAATTCAGAAAGACATTACAAAGAAGCAAATAGGCCCTGAGGTCTTTTTCTTTCCCTCCGACTGTCAAAGTCCCAACTTTGAATAAAGGTGCAGTAAATGTTTAACAGTTCTTGTTGGAAACGCAAATATGGAAAAAACTAATGTATTCTTCCCTTAAGGTTATGAAAGGTATTTTCTATAGTGCCTGACATCCTCTGTATTTTAGAAAGGAAGGAGGAGACAGGGTGAGGAAAACTTGAAAATTAAAAAACCCCAGTAAGCAGGAATAAACACCATCAGAGAAAAGCAAGCCAAAGTACCAGATCCTGATGACCTTAAACACCACAAAAGCTTAAATCACAGTACTGAGAACAAAGTACAACCAAATTTCAAGACTTTAAATAACAACTGCTCGGTATTGGTGGACCAAATGCATTAAGCCTCTGTAGGACCTGAGGCTTTTGGCTGTTTTAGACGTCAGGCCATGTGTTTAGAAATTGACCAGCAGAGCTAAAAATTCTGACCCTTGATTCCTCTTTGTATTACAGTAGTTCAGTGACAGTTGTCAAAACTAGCATAAATTATATGAGGATTAAACCCTCTGACTAGTTTAAAAATTACCTGCCAGGTAATTATGCTTGAACTTCACTTCCTATTAATACAAGCAGTGAGCATTTCAAAATCTAACAGCAAGAAAACTGACACACAGGGCAACTTACAGCAAGAAGATGGAGTTGCAGGCCACATCAATTCTTGTTGTCTAGATCTTCGGCCCTGGCAGTCAACGTAAACCCCGACGCTGCTAAAACACAGCAGGTATTCTTTACTTGAGATTTCGACTGCACAGATGGCATCAGTTGGCTGCTGTGAGATAAATGATAGTGTGTGGTCGTCTGGATGGAGCAGACTGTAAGGACTGCCTTCTCCGTGAAGGGGGTATTTTAAGAAACCTGACTGGTAGCCCACACAAAGACGGTCACTGAAGATTGACATCCACTGGACATTCCCTTGGACTTGGATCTCCTTGATCTTTTTGTGACGTGTCTTACTCTGATTTAGTTCATAACAGAGGACCTGCCTTTTCATAGCTACGCATAGGCAGGTAAGAGCTCCATGGCGCACATGTCCAGAAACTATTGACTGACAGCCTTTTGTCTCTGCCAGCTTATAAAACTCAGTCTCCCTTCCATCCAGGGCAGCCATAGGGAAAAGCCGCACGTGACGGTTTCGGCCTGAGATTACCGCTATGAGTTGTTCACTTGGGATAAGCTCAATCTGATGAACCTTCTTATTATCACCAACACGGATAATCTCTGAAAACAAGAAAACAAACCCCCCCAATTCCAAATAAATAATGCTGAAGTGGGACCAGATTGCAACATATGAATTTACAAAGACAAACTATGAATCAAAGTTACTGCTTCACTGCAAAACTAAGAAGTACAGAATTGAAACCTGTACTTCAGTAACACCAGATGTGGTGATGCTAGGTAGGCTTTTGGCTTTTCCTCATCAAAACAAGGGAGTAGCAGATTTGAAGTAATAACAACCACTGCATTATTTCAGCATTCATTTCAAAAACACTTTATAGCCACAAAACTACTGAATAAAGGAAAAACCTCAAAGAACACAACTGAACATGTTTCTTGTTGAATTAGATTGGGCATCTGTCATTACATCTCTTTAAAATACTGAACCTAAGTTTTTATTTCCAAAACCAAGGAGGAGTTTACAGAAAGGATGCTCCTTCTGAAGTGTACAGGAGAAGAACAGGAAACAATAGTCACAAATCAACTCCTACCGGATACACAAAGAAAATGTGTCATTGTGAGAATTATTTGCTGCAGGCAGCACAAAGAGATGTTTGGAAATTCCATCCTTGGGAATTTTCAGGACCTGACTGGAAAAAGACCTTAGTAACCTGGTCTGGTCAATTAACTACTGCACCTGCTTCAAACAAGGGATTAAAGCCTTCCACGGCAACCCAGATGCTGGATCTTTGTTACTGGAAAGCGTTCCCAAGCCAAGAAGCATACAGAACACCTTGATTATCAGCTCTTACACGGGGTTGATCAGCTGATAACACAGCAAACCAAGAAAAATAAAACCAGAGACTACTGAAAGCAAAAAAAAAAAAAAAAAAAAATTATTAAATAATCCAAACAGTGACTTTATATTAGGGAAATATTTACCAGTTCCTAATCTCTTACCGTCTTTGGTGACATGCACAACAAATAACCCTTCTTCATTCCCCAGAGCTATTCTTTCATGGTCTATGTTATTAAAGAAAAAAATAAAAGAGGTTATTTTTCTTTGGAAATACTTCATTAACAATAGTGATAATTCCAATTAACAGAGATAGTCACCTAATATCTTGAAATTAACACATCTAAAGCAAAACACAACACATTCATGAAACAAAAAAACCACCACTGATAAATTTTCAATCTTTCAAATTTATGAAAACACATTTCTCCTGTTAGCAGAAGTAACAGCAAGAAACATAATTTTTAACAAACCATACAGAGCACTAAAGTATCATAGTAACTTTGAATTAACTCTAAAATCATATTTAAATAATTTAAATAATCAGAGTTTAATGTATTTTATGCAGTAGCATCCAAAATTACTAACTTAATTCTCTGCTTGTTTGTTTACTGTTTGGTTCCACAGGCAGATTTTGTAAAGTCGGAGATTTATGTTTACTCTACAGTGCTCCTTCTGCTCAGCCAAAGAAGCACATTTACAGAATAACAAAATTATTAGTAATTATGAATATGTATGAATAGGACTATTCGATACAAGAATATAACAAAAGTAATGGATAGTGAACTGCACTCCCCCCTTAAAGCCACACACATTTACACATGGTTATGATAAATCCACTACATATTCCTCTATATTCAGCAGATAATACAATTTTACACATTTTTTCCAAAAACCAGCCAGGTCTTTTTTCTTAGTGCTTCCTTCTTACTTATTTCATACCTATGATTGCTGCTGACTGTGTTGTTTTGATGAGGGGTAAGGTGCTGTCATAAGCTTCTTTGGGAACATAAACTGAGCGGTCTTTGAGTTTGTTCTTCTTTAAGATTCTATGCAATTCATTCAGCACTCCTACCCACTTGCTTTTTTCATTCTCACCGTCTGCTAGAATCAGGATTGAACACTTGTTACTGGATGCAGAGAGCTGGGAAGCTGTAACCTGGAAAATTAAAAAAAATGTATTTTGGGTCATAAGCAATAAAAAAAGTCACAATTTGAATTTTTACAAGGGTATCATATGCCTTTAAGTGGCCTTTTAATTGGCTATCTGAACCAAGAATGCAAATATTTAGTTTTCAGTGTCATTTAATGATAGGACAAGGGGCAATGAGTCTAAGCTGGAACAGAGGAGGTTCCACATCAACATGAGAAGGAACTTCACAGTGAGGGTGACAGAGGACTGGAATGGGCTGCCCAGGGGGGTTGTGGAGTCTCCTTCTCTGGAGATGTTTAAAACTCATCTGGAAATGTTCCTGTGTGACTTATCTAGGTGATCTTGCAGTGGCAGGAGGATTGGACTGGGTGATCTTTTGAGATCCCTTCCAAACCCTAATGAAATACAATGGTACTGTAAAGAAATGACCAAAGACATTTAACTGATGTCAAACTTCCAGTGTGAGACTATTATAAACTGCCCACGATGGCAAAATCCTCATACAAGGTACTAGACACACACTTTGATGAGCATTTTTCACTAGATTGCCACACTGGCTTCCCGATGAATGGGTGTTTTCAGAGATTCAAAGTATATCCAAAGAAATAATTAAAAGCTTCACAGATAAGACAACAAATTATATTGAGACACAGAAGGCAAATTTAGGAAAATAAAATGTAGAATGTAATGAAGAAGAGAAGAATTCCAAAAGGCTTGCAGGAGGCTGAGAAAAACACATCTTTACTGTGAAGGTTAACTAAATTAAAACCCACAAAAAGAGGAGACAAGTGCTTGTCTAAAAGTGCCACTGCTACTTTTACCATGAAAATGATGTATGTGCAGAACCTCATTCGTTGCTGCTGCTGCCATAGATACCACGCGGCCAGAACTTGCAAAGGAAATACAATACTAGCAAGGGCTCAGTAAAGGCACACTGTGCATCACACTGTGGAACTCTACACTTCTGGGTTAGTAGGTTCAAGACATAATACTTACCCTAAAGATACAGGGGATATCTTTTCGATTTGCATGGATGACATCTGATGCCAAGACAGAACTCACTGAGAATTCTTCATCCCTTATAGAGACCACACACACACACAGGTGGAAAAGAGTTAAAGAGTAAAAGCTGTTTGTTCATTTTCACTTTTATTATCGCGGCACTAACAACGTAGTTTTGTCAAGGCTGCAACAAGACAGTACTGAGATCTACTTTTTAAAACTATCTCTTTATCTGTTGATAAACACTCTCCAGTGCAATGTTGCATAATTAATTCCTGGTAGATGCTGAGGGAGATAAATCTATTCAGAGTATCTGGCTTTCGTCTGTTGAAATTAAGACCTATTTTAAAGCACATTAAAAATCATCAAACTTCAAAAAAAATAAGCTGGACAACTCTCCAACTCTTTCATAAAAATCTAAACAGGCCACAGCTGTAACTTCCTGGATAATCTAACCTAGTTCAGAGGTGAGCTTTACTTAGTTGGCATGTGCTCAACCTTCAGTGAAGTTGGTAGTACTTCAGTAATAACGAAGATAATGAAAACAAACTATCTAGCCCTCCTGAATAAAAAAGCATTAATTATTAATTTTATCCTATAACGAAGTTTTATTCGCCCTTCAAAACTTTGTCCCAACTCTAAAAGAATGTATTTTTCTTCTTTATTCATTCCAGATCTTCTAAACAGCTGAACAGATACATTTTGGCACATGATGTAGTAATGGAAGTTTTAATTGCCACACATGAACATACAAGTGCAGTTCACGTTAACTGCAAATACTGCTTTTTTCTTGGAAGGTAGAGGCTCTCAACACAAACACAGTTACACTTACGTTATGATTACGCTTCATAAAAGCTCTGGAGCTTGCTTGCTGATTGCAAAAAAAGGAAAAGTAGAAAAAAATCTACCCAGTGCCTCTGAAAAGCTCCTAGTGAGAATCAAAGAGCTTACCTCATGTCTATGACCTGACTCACTATCACGCTGGGCTGGGATGCTTTTCCTTCTGCTACATCATAGAGGAAGAGTTTAAAATCACAGATCACTGCTAGAGCTCTCTGCCAACCTTTCTTTACTCCAGCTGGTTTTGGTACCTTTAACAAAATAAATTCTGATCAACTCTCTGTGAACTTGCACACAATCAAGAATCAGACAGTACAAAAATGAACTCTCTCACCTAGGCTGCCAAGCTTTTATTCAGTGATAACACTAAGCAACGCACGTGGACAGCACGGGTGCAGTAAGAGCCAATACATTCACACGGGCAATGTATTATTTTAAAAAATGCATAGTGCCACAGTTTCTTCTTATTTCAAACTAATTCAAAGCTGTATTAACAAATACAGGGGAAGAAACCCATCTCTAATTTGCCAATGGGAGTATGGCCAAAGCCAATTTTTTAGTATTTACGTACAGGTATCCCCGGCAATAACCCCAGAGACCACTAAAACCAAAAGAAAGACACAAAAACCCATCCTTGATGACGATCATATCTCTTGAGACAGACTATTCAGACTACCTCAAAGCACAGTGGCCAACAGAGATGGAGAGAGAACTACTGCTGAAAATGCCAAGAGCTGCTTTGTGAACACTTAGACCTTAGTTTCCAAACTGTTAACATTTAATTGAACCCATTCCCTTCCATGACCCAACCAGAGTCTAATTCCAGCTCTAGAAGATAAAAAAATTTAATAAGTGCCCCAAATGCAGCTGTCTGATACTTACTCGGACATGTCCTTCATAAGCTGTTCCTATGCCTTTCTGAGGATCTATTCCCAAAGGCCCCTTAGTCTGTTCAGGAGGGATTGGACACACTGCAGGAGCCTTGTCTGCACAGGTCACATGGCAAGAGAACCCACATACTTGCGAAGAGGAGAAGAAACAAAACCATTTTATTTTATTTTATGGTTATTTATTGTACTATTTCTTCTTATTTCAAAAGCTGTGATAATGCTGGTGACATTTTTAAAGGAATCCTCTTTGTTTTGGAGCAACAACCAAAGGTTTTCATTGAACTTCGCTACACTCACACGGAAACCTAAGTCTGCATGTACCAGCAGTTCGTGCTTACATCTGCTCTACGTTTTGATTTGTCTCATTTTAAGAGGTATGTGGATACAGTCTTGTTTTGTTGAGGTAAGAAAGATCAGAAGTTCATACTGAGATAAACTCTGTGATTTCCTCCAGACCCAAGCCTACCAGCAAACAAAAACTGGCAGATGCCATTCTCTGTACATACAAACCAAGAATAAACTAGTCTTACAAAAAATTCAAAATTCATGTGTTTTGCCCTGAATCAGAAAGCAGAGCTGCTGTCAGCACACTTGACCACTGACTGTAACCCCTGATGGCTATTTTAAGTAAACAGAGTAGTTCTTTTACCACCAAGTGCAATAAGTACGTCCTCAGACAACTAGGTGTTCAAAGTGTTTGGCTTCTACTGAAGCATGAGAATATATGCTGTTATTCAAAATATAAACAGAAGGCTAATGCATTATCACACCACAACATGTACTGTGTAATTTGCGTATTTAAGATCTTCATTTCACACTTCCTGCTTTCACAAGTGCTTACCTTCACAGGTACAGCCCTGCCGTATTAAACCGACCATCAGAGAAGTGCACTGATTGCATTTTGTTGGTGTATTAAATGATTTCACTACAAACTGGTGGGCTTTAGGCTGTGAAACAAGCAGACAAGGTTGTTAATACCTGTAACACTTCTGAAGAACTGGGGTCTTTTTTTCACAGATGTAGGAGTGTACAGATGAATTTAAAAAGGTCGCTTATTTGTTATTGCTGAAATGAGAGCTGAGCTCCTAAGACATGGGATGAAAAAATTCCTTATCAGTGCTCACTATTGATAACAGAAACCATCTTGTAAAAGAATCCATGGAAACTGGGCCTTGCCTTAGAACACAACTTTGCTTCCACTGCAGATAGGAAAGTTGCCCAAATAATTCTGCTGCACTCCAGAAGTTGACCGTGTGTATGCATGTGCTGGTAAGCACTGGGAGGCGAGCCAAGGTCAGCCCAACACAGTATCTTCTAAGCTGCAAATTCAATGCTGCTACTCTAACAATGCTGCTACTTTCAAAGAAAAACACAAAACTCTCTCAAAATTGTAATTTTTTGCCAGAAAGCAGGACAGAGTTCAGCTTGATGGTTTCAGGTGCAGTTTCTGAAAACCCAATTTAAAAGCAAGGGTATAGATGATGTTGATTTTTAAAAGGCTTCTCTTGTTAGTTCTTGGGAACACAAGTCTGTATGAGCAAGTGCTTTAATTCTCCCCCTCCCCTCAAGGACAGCAGTGCTGATGATATGAGACCAAGGCTAAATGACTAGTAGTGTGTCCATATGATTCATAAAAGGCCTTATATACCATCTAGAAAGCTGCTTTCTCTTCCAAAGCAACTCCCAGCAAAGTAACAACTGGTTGGTGGAGAATGGATACAGCACAGGATGAATGTAAAGGCTGTACAAGCAAGCTGGGTAATGCACATGTTCTGAAGTAAGATAATTTTGCAGAGTATTCTAATGAGAAGCTGTGCTAAAATTTTACTCTTTCCTGCTTTTCACAGCATACAAATATGACAGTCCCAAACTTCACCTATATTCAATGATAGTTTTACTGTTATAATGGAAGCTTTCTCTTCTACAGAGCTGTCTTGTATTGAATTTTGTGGGGAAACAATTCTTAGCTTTAAAAACTCATGCAATTGTAAAGTATGGTGGCTCTTCAGGGAGCATAATAAAGTGGAAAGCAAATCATTAGTTACCAAGCAAAAAAATATTTACAAAAACTGAATTATATGTAGACCATTCCACATGCACTTACAGTATGTTTTTAACTGATCTATTACGATGTTACCCACAGAACACTACTCACACTTTTTACCTTTCCTTTACAAAATTGAGTTCTTTTGTTATTTTGCAATATATCAAAGCAGAGAATCAGATCTGTTGGAAAGTTTTATTTCACTGATTGATTGCACTGAACGAACGCATTTTTGTTAATATACAGAAGATTCCTAAGCCATTGAGGCACTTCTGATACTTAAATTCTTCCTTTAATAGCTTGTATCTTGTTTGCCTGAATATACACAATTCATTGTGAATTAGCATGCACTACTTGGCCAACAACAAAATCATTTCAACAACTTACACAAAATCACTATTTTATGCAAGTAAAAAGCCAGAAGACAGAGAAACTGGCCTTCCTCCCAGCCCAGTGCTGCAGTGCTCACTGTAGTTCTCACTCTACACTGCATACTTAAAATGTACTTTTATGGCTTCATTTTTGCCTTACTCTTTGATTTCTCAAAGAAACATTTAATTAGCACAGAGATGTGCTAATCTGAGACTGGCCCATGGTGACATCAGTTTTATGGTATGCAGAGGATAGAGGCAGGTTGTCAGACTCATGCCTGAAAACACTTTTTTTTAGGATGGCTCTTCCCCTTTCCTCATTTTTGTTCACTTAATTCTTCCTAACGCCCAAACTACTGACCTTCCCATAATCAAACACCTGTGTGCTGCTACAGTGGAATGCCTGGTACAACATAACTGAAGAATTAGGAGTTTAAAATTTTAGAAAGCAAGTATATAAACCACCCCTCTAGACAGTTCTGTTAAGATTAACATGAGGAGCAGTTCTCGTGAAGCTTTACCCCAGGACTGATATTTTCTCCTATTATGTAAGAAGTGTGAATGCTTGACTGAGTACCTTTGGTGCAGAGAGTCCCGATCCAATATATGCTGTCCTCATGGTTGGTGTGTGAATTGAACGGGGAGGATGATCTGTAACCTGGACACAGTCCCCAAAGGATCAATCAGACATCAAATACAGACTATCAAAGATAGCTTGAATAAAGCAAAAAGACTATAGGGTCCCAACCAGCCCATCCCCAAACACAAGAGCAATGAAATCAAACTGATGAACACTGGCAAGGACTCAAAAACCAATTCTTATTTCTCAGCAAAATGATGTATGAGATTATTCTTCTAAACATAAAAAAACCCTCTTTGTATTATGGTAAATATCAAACTGAACATTTCCTAACATTAAATAACCAGGTAGCTAGTTTTTCTAACAGGAAAAAGAGATACTTTATTATAGATGCAGAGCCTGGCCAAGACTTTCTATTTACAAGGCTTTTAGCAGGACTCTAAATTGTGCTTTGGTAAAGTACAGTAGTAAATTTATTCCAATATTTCTTTAATATTAATGACTGTATCTAATAATTGATTTGACATAGGTCCCATCCATAATCAATTAGCTGTATGTGAAAGGAAACGCAATACTCCACAAAATACAGTTCACCACTAGAGCAGAAGGCTATTTGTTTACATAGATCTAGACAGTCTTACTGCAGCAGTGTGAGCTTCATTCTACACACGAGGATTTGCAACAGCAATTTTTATGAGTGAAATTGTTACCCCAAATGAAAACAAGACAAACATGGAAGTACCTCAAGTGGTTCAATCTCACTAGCTGTAGAAGGAGACCTTGATCTTGAATGGAGGTGAGATTTGCTATCTTCATCTCGTGATGGAGTATTAGATAATGTAAAATTCTCAACGGAATCAATCTAGGAGAAAAACCCAAGAGAAAAGAAAACAACCAAAAATAAAAGACATCATTAAAAGAGAATTCTCAACTCTCACCAAAATAAGATATGGGAGTAATAAGACTTTCTAAGAGAGAACTGAGAGGATAAAAATTCAGTTTTAAGCAGCTTTCTTACTAAAGTACAAAAATGCAATGAAGACTATTGAATACAAACATCTCAAAGCTTCTGCTGAGAGGCGAGCATGTGCATAAAAGCTGCAAGTTCAGGGGCCTGATAAACACTGCAAGAGACTTGTAATTCATCATGATAGGGTGTTTTCCAAATGCTACTGGGTTTTATCCACAGCTACTAGAGATTTCTTAGAATTTAATTCCTACAAGGCTATGTAATTTAATTTCCCACACAGCCCATGTAAATCACTGTGAACATATTTAGGAGAAAGCAAGGAGAAAAGGCAGAGAAAAAGGTATTTCCTGAGTTTAGTTTTAATTATACTTACAGAGAGTTGATGGATTATTTTTTACCCCATTTAAACTACATTAACATCCTTACCAGGAATACAGGTTTTTTCCAGAGGAATATTTCCCTAATCCTTGACAGACCATGAAACTAAGCCCAACACAAAACTACGCTGAAGAACAAGGCATATAGGCACAACCAGATACCTTGGCTAAACAAGTCATCTTTTGTTAGTGCAACTGAAAAAAAAAATAAACCAAAGAATGCAAGCTTCTTCCTTGAAAACAAGACATCTCCACAACGAAGTTTTCCGTGGAAATTCATATGTTTAAAAAAAAAAGCAAGATGAAGATTCTTTTCTCCACTAGTAACAAAGCTAAAAGCTGAAGGCTTTTGCATGCCTGGCTTTTCTGAAGCAATGCTGTCATCAGTTCCCCATCGCTACGTATTTGGCTAGCTTGCACACAAGCTAAAATGCGCAGCAACATTTACAGAAAGCGTTTGAACATTCCAGTGTTTTTACTCTCATTTGCCATTGGCATCATCGTAAGAATTTCACAAACTGTACTCCTTTTTAGAGATAAAATGTACTGCCAAGCCAATCTTACACATGCATATACAGTCCTGTCCTCCAGAAACTCAGTCAAGGTAGCAAACAGGTGCAGTTCCTGCTTTTATCTTTATCTTGGTTCGTTTGTTTTTTTAAAATAGTAGTGAGTTAAATTTGGTGCCTTCTGGTTTTATTGTAGCCTTAAAAATCTGGCAGAGTGTGCTCATCAGATTACTCACCTCAGGAACATTAAGATTTCTGCAATAAAAACGGGAACTCTTCACTCTGGGACACACCTGTTTCCTACATTATAGAGCATGAGTTTCTAGCACTGAGGCCAAAACTAGCAGTAAAGCAAACATTTTGTGCTCAGATTTATCAGAAGCAAAGAACAATTAGAAGCTTTGCCCAATATTAGAAACATGGATGCCTTTAAGTAGGAAATCCCCAGGCACATATCGTAGTTTCAATTTTTTTAGGCTTTTTTTTTAATTGGGTCTGAAGATGTCGTAATTTGGAGTCACTCAAAGACTGTTTAACCCTGAACAGTTCTACCTTCTTTAAAGTGTTAATAAAAATTAAGCCAAATGAGTAACTACTGGCAAATTTTTCATAACAAGAAACAGACATTCCTTTTCCTCTGTAAATTAAACTCTGAGATCTAATCTACCATTTCATAAACATTTCCAGATACTCCAAAGGTTCTCCCTTTCAAACATCCACATAGTAAGAATTTTCATGGTATCTCCTAAAAAATTTAGTACAAGCACAGTATGAATGATGGAGCTTTTCTGGAATGTGCTACAAAGCCTTTGTGATCGAAGACATCTGCTGAACCAGTAACAAATGTATTTTTACTTTACTTATGGACATAAAAAGCCCACGAAACACGCAGAACCTGTTCTACTGTTACAGAATTTGAAGGAAATTTAACCAACACCTTTCCTGCAGAAACAGGGTCTTTACATTGATGACCTCTGGGTTCCTTGCTTTAAGGGGAAGAATCCATTACAAAGGCAACCTGACTCCATGGACTACATTAACACCATTAAAATTAAGCTAATCCACTGGATTATCAAAAGAATACTTCAATATTTTCTAACAAGTTGAAATAGCCTTGTTATCTTCCACAGGACTGTGCTGAGACAAAGCTGGCCAGTGCATAAACACATCTAGAGGAGAGGCAAACTACTGAATTGAAGGCACAGCTGACAAAATCAACTGGTTACTGTAAGCTTGCCCAAGACACTGAGTGAAGTGCTTTCAAC
Source organism: Phoeniculus purpureus (assembly GCA_028565055.1). Classification (NCBI taxonomy): domain Eukaryota; kingdom Metazoa; phylum Chordata; class Aves; order Bucerotiformes; family Phoeniculidae; genus Phoeniculus; species Phoeniculus purpureus. Next base: position 11,165,221 of record JAOXOE010000256.1, on the reverse strand, counting down.
TACACAGGCAAGGTCCTTGGCAGAGCTGTTGGGCATTATTACTTATTTATTGACTATTCAATATAAACAATTGATATGTTTTCCTATTCCTATCATCATATTTGTATTACAGAAACAGAAGTGGCATCATGAGGTTCAAGTGGACACAGCATACCTTTGTCAGTCTGACAAAGCTTTGGTAACACCATGTTTAAGGATCTGCACTGATTTACATCTCCAAAGCTTTTTCCCTTGTATGAATTTTCCTGTTTTCCTCGATTCTGCAATTCACTCAATTCTGCGTGTCCCTTTTATTTCTCTCTGTACTGTGGTATTTTCTGTGATGTGCTGTGACCTGCCTCACAAATGCCAAACTTCTACCTTCTGCAGGCAATTCCAATAACACAAGCCCTCTGCTAAGGGCAAGGAAACAAACTGGCCCTTATTTGACATTTACTCATCTTCCCAACTTGACTCTACCTGATCATCTTTCACAAAGAACTTCCACACTGAATTAACAAAGTACCCAGAGCATCTTCTCCAGTTACTGCAAAATTCTGCTGACAGGATTCCCAAATGAAAAACTCCAAAAGCTTTTAAGCCCATAGCTGTAAAACAACAAAAAGCACAGCAGCAGCAAACAGTAGCAGCAGCACAAGACATGCAGTGAGGTAAAGAACACCATACATTAAACAAAGGCATGTACACAACAGGCAAAAAATAAAGGGCCACATAGAGTAGGACTGCCTCTTACACGTCTGCCTTTGTTAGCTGGAATACAGGAAGGAGAGCGCTTTAACAAAGAAAGGAGGAGAAAATGTTACAAAACCAAACAGCGACAAATACATCAGCTCCGAATTCATCGCCCTATATCCAGAGGTAGTGTTTAGACACGCACACACGTTCAATTCTACAACGATTTTGAAAACAAGAAATTCTGGGGCAACAGGAGGGAAGCAACATAAAAAAAAAGGAATAACTTTTTAAAAGTCTGTTGTTTGACACTGGACAGTAATTAGGAGAACTGCAGACTGCACTGCACTAGTAACTTGCGGTTAGCATCTCGGTACTTTGAACAAGACGAATAGAGCATTCTCCTGGAGGTGCAATATACCCAATTTAAATTATCTTTAAGAGCCAGAATTATTGTCAAGTTAATTATGAACATGCAGGTAGAGTCTGGGCTGCCACCACACACTGCACTGTTCTGTTGAATAATGAGAAGTTAGAAGATGATTCACTATGTGATTATTTACAAAGTTCAGGTTTGTTTAGTCCAGCCAGAGCCCATGGTGACTACATGGGAACACAGACTGCAGGAAGATTTTAGAAATCTTTTAGATATTTGTTAACATATTGGCAGCAGGAGAAAAATAGTATTTACTAGCAAATAATTATTTCTAGAGTAAACATGATTTGATTTTGTTGTTAATCATAAATTCATCTTTACATAAAACGAGGTGATTACTTTTAGTATCCCGTAAGACAGACAAAGATCCACCTGGCAAAAAACCAAAAACCCAACGCTTGCATTATCAAACACTTCTAGCGAACACCAGGAGACTTAACACCTAGACAACGTTACCGAGAAACCTGCAACACACAGGAGAAACAGCAGCAAATATTTACAAATTAGTACATTAGAGTCACCGGGGGCGACATCCCACCAGCATCAGAAAACAGGGATAGCAAAACCCATTCCTACTCCCCTTTGAACACTCCCATGTGCACAGGACATGCAAGGATCACTTGTGAATGCACAGGCTTTCACAGTTAGGAGGATTTAGGCATCAGTTCTGCCAGCCTGAACAAGTATCTTTTCAAGGAGGGACAGCTGGAACCAACACTGACTGCCACTCATCTGAACCACTTTGCTTGCTCAACATCTCCAGGCTACTGAGCCGGCAGGATATCTACTCTTACTTCCTTCCAGTCAAAATTGTAAAATTACTATTTTCCTTGTTGAAAAAATTAGAATCAATTCTAGTCACTCATAGAGCGCTCTAACAATTCTGTTCTTTGGATGGCAGGCACGTAAGACACGCTCCCCTTACACAACTACAGAAGTGGAGGGGGTGGGGAGGGCAAAACTCAGCGCTGCTTGCACATCTGCATGTTAAACAGACTTGAGAGATCTTGCAAAGTGCCACATAGCTGCAACCGCCTGTTACTTGTCATTTCTTAATGAAGTACATGGGCCGAAGAACCAAGACACGTCATTAGTAACATTCACTTTGGGTTCTTGAGTACAGAAGAGGCTTTCTTGTACCCCACGTAATACTGCAGCACCCGTCTTAACGGAAAGAACCCACACACTTTTCAGGTTTGACTGAGCACAGATCAATGCTTCTTGAGATGCTGACAAGAAACACTGCCCTTCAAAGTAACTGCTGTCAAAAACAGACACAGGGAAAAGAAACGGATGTCACATCCATTGGGGGGGGATTTTGAATATGCTTATTTTCATTTAAGTCTGCTTCACTGATATCAAACCAACTCAATAAGCTAAAGCATAAATAACTTTCATTGTGAAAATTCAGATGCTACATACTATTATGAATTTCTCTGCAAATGAATCAAGTATTTGTCCAACAAATAAAAGATGCGAAACTGACTTTAAGCACAGCTTAATTTTATGACTTTTCACTTCCTAACATGGATATCAGCTTTCTTTCTCTTTTTCATAAATACAGGCGGCTCTACAAGCCTTCTATTTGACTGCAACACACTCTTCCCATCTTTGAACAGTTAAGTCTCCTCTGCAGTTCTGCTAGATGAGAAAAAAATCTGCCTTAGTGTTAGAGATGTTGGACCCTGAACACTGCAATCCAGAAACATACCCTTGAACAGTGCAAGGAGGAAAAAAACTCTCCTGCTGGATTCACACTAGAAATGTCGCAGGGCAAGCTTGATTCTGTGTGTTGTCGTCACATGCAACAATAAACACATTAATAGCTGGTTTTACCTAAAAGATGGACATCTAAAAACATTTGATCTAGGTGACCGATGAAAAAGAGTATCTTACAGGATAAATACCAACAGCTGAAAATTATTCACTTTCATAGATTTTTTTTTTTAAAGTTATTTGTCAAAATGCTTGTGAAAAATAAAAAAAGAAAAATATGCTTTAATAAAACAAACTAACGTAATAAATAGAGAATAAAGTCCTTTGAAACTCAAGAGAGCAACCAGGAAGACCTTTCTTGCATTGCTTCTCCTTGTAAAATAGAACATTTTACCCAGAGGGGTTGTGGAATCTCCTTCTCTGGAGACATTTAAAACCTGCCTGGGTATGTGCTTGTGCAACTTGGTCTAGATGATCCTGCTCTGGTGGGGAGATTGGAGTAAATGATCTTTCAAGGCCCCTTCCAATCCCTAATGATTCTGTGATTCTGCGATTATTAGCTACTCTGCTACATAGGCTCTTTTTCTTTAAACAGGAGAGAGTACTTACATAGTTTTAAATGCCAGTTTCTACAAAAGAAGCTGCTGATACAAACTAAGTGTTCCTAGTAGTCAGGCAACATTGAGAAAATATCTTTCATCCGGATAAAGGATATAGTATTATTAATTTATTGTAGGTTTAACACGACAGGAGACTGACTGCACTATTTTTTGTGTAAGAAAATTCCAAAAATACCAACAAGACAAAGTTTTCTATGTGCTATAGAGAAATGCAGGCAAACATCTTCTACTGTGGTACCACACATGTGTAGATACACCTACATACTTGTGGTGACGTTTCTACCTTATTTACAGAAAGAGTAGAATCCAGAGGAAAAGCATCCTTTGAGTTTGTAAAAGGAAGTACAAATCAGTAGAACAGGCCCATATAACATATTCATTTTTTTTTACACTCTTCACAGCAGGCATTTGTAGAATAAAATTAATTATACCACATTTAATTGCAAATAGGACTATACTATTTTACATATGTGTGTATACATATACACACACACACACACGTGTATGTGTATATATATACACACAAGCACACACGAACATACACACACAATAGACCTACAAGCTGTAATGGGTGGGTTTTTTACCATGGATGCGTAGGATATTTATTTTATTTAGAAAAGCTTATTATTTATTACATTTAGTTTTATGTGCCTACTAATTCCATTTGGAAAATATATAATGCAGTCAATTTTTAGCTCTTAATTTCCTTAGTACACAATTAGCTACGATAAAGATTTAAGCACTGTTCTGACAGGAAACTAGCATCTCAAATAGCAATGAAAAGTGGTGAATTCACTTCTGTTGCAATGGAAATTACTTCTTACTACATAGGTTAAATAAAGAGACAACAGTTCACTTGAGCAAATGGAAATTAACTGTATGCAAGGAAAGCATTTTCACTGAAGTGATCAGAAAACTTCTGGAAACACCTGGTGAAAATGTAGTAACATGAGGCAACAGAACTACATTAAATAAATGTACCAGTGATTCTGGAACTAGTTTCCATAGGGCTGTATCAGCAGATAAGGCCCAAAAGCAGCTTCTCTCCATTAGAAAAAGCTGTCTGCAAGTAACAATTTTTCACTTGCATCTAAACAAAGAAATTAACTTTAAAACTGAGTATCTCTATATAAGCTGGTGTAAGTATGGTATCACAGAAATAGCCTGTTCTCCATTGCCTTTGCAGATTTTTCAAGTTGACTGCATTAATGTGTGACTATTTTAAAAACCATCAACTGATCTTTGATATTGAGGGATCTACTGGTTTGAAAGTCAAAGACTTACGTCATCCATAAAATCAATCAATGAGGATGAAGAGGAGGAAAAGGAATCCTATTTTAATGAAAACAGCAATAAAAAAAAAGAGAGAGAGAAAGAGATGGATGAAGAAACTGTTCAAGTATAAATAAAAGTGCAAAAAAAAAATCAAAGAATTGTAAATAACTAGTGCCAGTAATAGTTACCTCGTTAAGTTTTCATTAATTGCCTTTCACAGGCAAGAAATGAACTATCTGTACAAAACCCAATGATTTCCAGCATTCACTCAGTAAAATGCTATTCCTACACTCCAACAGTATTTTTATGTTGAGAGTAATTTTTAATAAACAAAAAGCAAATTAAAAAGTGGTATTAATTGTGATGACTTCAAGAGAGAACAATGAATTAATGAGCATGCAATGAAAAGAAATTTAATTATGGACCATTAGTAATATTAGGAATTGTGCTTCTTCATAGCTAAATGTGATAAACTTGTACAAACATAAGGAAAAAAAGCAGGAAAATTTTAGACCAATATATAACTCAAAAGGTGGTACCTTGTCCACTCTGAATTCATTTGACCAGCTATTCATTTAAAAGAAATATGATGCATTGCTTGCTGCTGATTAAAAAAGAATACATGCAATGTATAGTATCATTTACATTTTTCTTCCAGGTTTTCTACCTGCTCTTCTATCTAAAAGTGACAAAGGAATCAAGTAATTTTATTTTTTAGGTATATAGGATCTGTGGGGAAGAGATGAATATATATTATCTGGATTTTACAGATCTATGAGAAACAAACGGAAGATAAAAGCAACCTAAAAAATATACCCGTGGAATTAATGTATTTCAGGATTATCCATGTATTTTCTCTAATTTTCAGCAAACCAGTATTCACATACTTAGCATTTTATCTGAATAGAAAGAAAGGCCACTTGAACAACTACACTTTTCCTGTTCAGTACAAAATCACGATTATTTATGTGTTCAAAGTTTGAGAGAGAATTCACTACGATTGTAACTGTTTAAGAGAAGACAGTGAGCACTGTGTATGACAAACAATTCTCATGTATTATTATACACAAAAATAAATGGGGTAATATGATTAAAATACAGCAGCAAACTCCCAGAAAATATGCATGTAACCTGCATGTTATAACAGTGACTAACAGAGAGCGAGAGGAGCTGTACACTTACTTCAAATTGATCCAGAGCAGAGGTAGGCGCATTCAAAAATGCCAAGAAAGAATTCTGTGAGTCTTGGTGCTTTACACCTAGAAAACAGCAGCAGGTTTTTAAGCTACAGAAAAATGGGCTTTTAATGGAGGACCTTTGCCTTGCTGAAACAGGGTGTGAGTATCCATCTCAGCCATCTACACTTTTTGAAATGAGTTGTCACATTTGGTCTGTTTTCCAGAATAAAAGATTTTGTAATAGAAACATGCCCACTAAGCAAGCAGTGCATGTTTCATTAATCTTTTCCAACCTATGATGTGTGTGATGTGAATTCAACAGGAAAATATACTGCACGAAGACACAGGTTTCTAACATGCTGATGTCCATTTGCTACGCACTTCATGACATCCAGGCACACACAGTAACACAGCAGGTGCCATCCCTGCTCCACTCACATCAGAACCAGCCTACTGTGACAAGACAACTTCAGCCACCAGCAAGGTTCCACAAAAACGTAGAAAATAGGCTGCCCGAGGAATACATTACAAATAATATGAGCTCCTTGACCTATGCTCTATGCCTGTCTGTCATTGCTCACTTTTGAATGCCCAAGACTAACAGAGTCCTGGGTAAAGCTTGAAATATCTCTGTCACACTATACCATTTACAAATTTTGCAGCCAGTAGGGAGAACAGGAACACTGCACATCCTCTGGAGCTGCAGAGCCTGGCACATCTTAACCATTATTTTAGCTTGCTTTAACTATTTTTCTTCTTCTTTGATCCTCAAATATCAAATAATTCAAAGATCAAATAATTCAAATTGCAATGTATCTCTTCATAAAGTACAGATGTGTACAAACATCATCTCCTCGAATACTACAAATACACTATATATACATATATCTATATATAATACAGATACATTTACAATGACCAGAGCCTACAAGACTGTGTGCATCTCAAAAGACTGATGCTATCAAAGGTCACTTATTTCTGACTCTAACTGGTCTTATTATTATTACCATGTTCATTCCAGATATAACCCACAGTGAGTAAAACAGGTTGCGAAACTTATCCTCTTCAAAATATTAATACACTAAAATCCTAGTAAAAGAATAAAAACAATCCTCAAATGAACTGCTACTTCACAGAATCACCTTTAGTAATCGTTTTCCTCATCGTTCTCAGTTACTGGGACACATTCATAAAGCGTAAAAGTCTCAAGTGCTGACCTAAGTAATCCCTTCCTAGAAATCAATTACCACTCTAACACTGTACATTGACTACATTTACATCCTCTATACAGTTCATCATTCAAACATCAATATATTTCTTCTTATAAGAGAAAACCAAATCCAAAGATAACAAGGATTTTGGCTTAAGTTGTATTCCTATTAAAATATTAATTTACTTCTGGTAAAAAGCGTGATACCTATCTTTTCCTTGAACAGTGGATGTTCCTTAGTTTTGCTTGGCCATTTTTATAAAGAAAAAGGTAAATGCTTATCTCTATTTTCACACACATAAAAAAGATTTAAATAGTGAAAAAATACAAGTTAAAATATTAATAGTAAATTCTCAAAAGATTGTTTAAGACAAAGGAATATTCCAGAAGTAAAGACACATAATACATAACACAGTTCAAGAATCTATAAATTAAAGCTAAACATGACAAAGCACTATTGTCTTCAAGGAGTTGTTATCAAGAGTTCTTCTCCAAGCACTTGAAAGAATCATAAGCCTGATGTCATCAGGACATTTCTCCTAAGTCTTGTTTGCTAATCAGCATCAGTAATTTTTTAATGTTTCACATAGATTTGTACTATTTTTATAAGTCAACCAGCACTTGGAGGCCTATACGTAGGAGATGAATGCTAAGTGCAAGACAGTATTGATAGACATGCTGTTAGGCTGCAATGGCTGAACAATATTTGACATCTCTACACACTAATTGTTGCCAGGGTTTTGAAACTCTGGGAGTTCAAACAGTTTCCTACGGAAAATTAGGTAACTCCATTTGGTCTGAAAAATCACTTCTTCTCAAGTGACTCATAAGGCAGAAATATTAAAGCTACTACAGGAACTGCAAAGAATCAGCCAAACCATTCATCATCTCAGTGAGGTTTTTTTTTTCATTTCAGAATTACACAAAAGTGTCTTCTCCTTGCAACAATGCCAAATACTGTTAGATGTATGTATCAGAAATCCCAGAACATACTACATGGTTAGAAAGCCAATCAATGAAGTCATCCCTGAAAAAAATGAACGGTAGGAATGCCTCTGCAGTTGTTTACTCTCTGCATAGACAGGGCCAAAATATTCACAGATGAAGAACACTATAATCAGTATTGAGATCTAAATACCTTCACCCATCATAATGAAGAAAATAAACGTATCTATACTTCTAGCAGTTTTCTGGCAGTAATTCAACATACGCATGCCAAATAAAAATAATGCAGCTCCAACTCAAATAACAACATATATCACAAAAGTATTCCAATATGGCAAGTACATCAACGAATCTGAAGCACATTACAAATAAGTATTAGAAGTGCAAATGTAGTGCTGTGGGTACATCTTAACACGCAATTGCTGTGCTCACATTCTGTATGCCAAACTGTGCTGGTATCCTGTTTTAGTTGCAAGGCGACACCTAACCAATAAGATGTACCCACCAATGTGAAACAAGTTATTTACTTGGATATCAGTTGCCATACCCTTTTCTGATCTAAGCTCTTCTGTCTCCTTTTTCAGTCTTTCAATGTCAGTCAACAGTTCCAAATTCTTCTTCTCAGATTCTTGCAATTTGCTTCAAAAGAATACAAACAAAAAGCTCATGTAAGTACTGAGAACCCATGACACAAGTAACCAAGTAACTTTTTTTTTGGTCCATCTCTGCATGCCTTTTAAAACTTGATTTCCAGCAAGTTTCATGATGTTATCAAATGCCAGAACACATTCAGAAATCTAGTGGGACTTGTTTAGTATGGTATCTTAAAAACCACCCCCAAACAGAACAAGCAATTAATTGCCCCTGTTTGTGTTTCTAATTTATGAATGTGAGCTTGTATCTTGTGAATGAGGAAAAAAAGACGACATTTTCAAACTTAAAAATAGGGGATTTTGTAATTTGTAAATTCACAGTGCCTGTGATACTAGTAGATGATGCTGTACATTACTTTTTTTCTCAGTTAATTTACTGTTAGTTGCATCAGTGCTTTACAATTCACAGCTGATAGGTAATTGCACTTCTGCCACCCTTCTAATTCCTGCCTATCAAAGCAAACATTAGTTCTCCTGTTCTTAGAGGCTCTAAAATGCTGCACATCATTATGTTACTTGGCCAGAACACCACATAAGTCATGGGGACAGGGTATTCCTACTTGAATCTCAGCTCTGTCCAACTGCTTTCCTGAAGCTGCAAAACAGCTAGACTGAAGCGGGAGACCTTGGGGGATTGGACTAGATGATCTTTTGAGGTCCCTTCCAATCCCTAATGATTCTATGAGTCTAAATCCACCCTGAAATGCATAGTTAAATAACAGTAGATGCAAACTCAATAAAAAAATTACAAATTGAAGAAAACAGGAGTAAGTTTGCATATGTAAATACTTCCAGATGTTTAAAAGCCAACTTTCATGTGAAGTTTCTCTCTTTGGCTAGTTGAACGCCCGCTTTATTAATAAATTCCATACAAAACCTAGAAATTGGTTGTCTTCCTACTAATCCTTGAGTCAGGTGTTCACCCTACTCAGAATAAAATTTAGCTATTCTGGGGGAGGGCAATTGGGAAACATGTTTAGAGAGAGAGAGGTCTGAGCAAGGAATAAAGGAATTTATAATCTTCCATAACCACATCTTATTACAGTGCAGATCAGTACACAATAATCGGTTTTCATCAGCTAACCCAATGCAGCTATTGATGGAATGAAGAAGAGTATGTTCTAAGATACAAACCCAAATTGTGCTTGCATTTACGCTTACCATAACTAGTAGACATTATATTATTAAACTGTACCTCTGAAAATCTTCAGGTTTTCAAATATCCCCAGTACGCATTCAGCTACTTATACAATAAAGAGATACAGTCTTTTTTCCATATTTGGATTTAAGAAGGTGGCATATAATTAATTATCCAATTTTACTGACAAGATCGTTAAAATCAATCCTCTGGCTGATATCAAAGTAAAATTTTCATCAAAACAATTCGGTCTTACCATTCTGTAGAGATACAGGAAGCTTTGACTTTATTCAGCTCATCTTGAATGGCCTGTTTGGCTCGGATTTCGGCATCAAGAGCAGACTGTAGTTCCAACCTTGCAGACATATCCAGTTTTGCAAAGCGGCGCATCTTCCAAGGCATGTCCTAGTGAAGAAAGAACAGGGAAAGGAAGAGCATGAAAATTTAACTAACTCCAACAATTATGTTTCTCAGTTTATTACATTTGTAATATAGGAGGTCATTAATATCAAACTAATAAAAAAAGTGAAACAGTGTTCTTTTTAAACTCAAACACTGAAGCTGGCAAGATAAACAAGTTATACTATTGCAATCTCAAAAGCAAAGTTATTTTTGTGAATTCTAGTTTTGATGAGCTTCAATTCAAACTACAGCTACAAAAGACATTAACATTTTACAAGAGAAAGATTTTAAGGCTTTTGAAACCTTAAAGTACAGGCTTCCTTAAAAAAACTCCTATAATTACACAGTACTTACTGAAACAATACCACAGATAAAAACCACATTATAGAGACACCAGTGTTTAATTAATAGATACACAACATATCTGCTATTCAGTTAATTCAGAAGAGAAGCTCTAGGACAGTTTAACATTGGTTAACAAGACTCTGCAGACAGTTTGTTACTGAAGCTGAAGGTATACAATTACTGTGTTTTCAAACAAAAAAAGACACATGGAAGTAGAATCTTACTGTAGCTCTTGCACCCAAACTGGAGTTCCTCAGGGCCTCTAACTCTTCTGTCATTTTAGAGGCCAGGGCTTGAAGATATCCTCGAGCATCCTTTTCATCACTTACCCTAAGTGATCATATAATAAGAAAATACTGTTTTAACCAAATAACTTAATGAAAATAGGTCAGTTCAACAAAATAGAATCCACACAGAGGAAAAAAAAGCAGAATACAAAACAAAATCCCATAAAACATAAGGAAACAACAACAAAAAACCGCAGAAAATGACATCTGTGTCATGACTGCTTTGCAGAGCTCTGGTTAACAACACACATCACCAAGACAAGGAATAAAAGTTGAAGAACTGAAGATCTAAGTAATATGTGTCTCAATATAAGTGTCAGCTACCTGAAGTTGAGCCTTTGGAAAAGAAACCTTTCAGAATTCAACCAATATTGAAGGAATTAATTAAGACATAATTTATAACCAATAATTACAGTTCAAGTAGCCGCATAGTATTGGAACTAATGGTTGACTTTACTGTATCAACTGACAATGAGAACTAGTAGTGAGAATCAGTGATACTTCAAGAAACGCTAATTAAATAGGGAGAGTGTAATGCAAATGTTATTAAACATCATAAGCCAGAGAAGACTCTCTCATCCCTTGAGCTTTCTTTCTATCAAGACATGTTTTCTGGGTGCAAAGACATCAAGGAGGAGACATGTCTGTTCCTCAGATTCTTTGATCATCAGTTACAAAGGAAAAAAGCTTTCTGTGATTAATCACAGCAGAGGGTTCTTTCTTCACTTGGTCTCAGGTATTAATATAGAAGAGAAAGTTGGCCAAAAAATTCTCTCACTGAAACTGAATAGCTTATGAAAAACCTAAACCAGACAAACAGAAACACTCTCCCACCCTCCCCTTCTACTTCCTTCCACTTTACTGAACGTACTCATCTTGCCCACAGAAGAACAAACTCAGTTCTGTAACATCATGCCCAAGTCTCTGAGCTGGTCTCAGACACCACCAGTGTAATACCACAGCTTGATCACAGATCTGTTAACACTTAGGATGTGCTCTGAGTAATGAAACTTGAATGGTTTTAAAATAACTTACAGGCATATGGGAAAATAGCTTCATTATTTCTTGGAAATTATCTTATCCTTGCTTCCTAACTGTACATGTTGGGCTGTAGATGAGAGTTCTCCAGAAGGCTGAGTCTGTCTCACTGTAACCTTTCTACAGAAAGTAGTTACCCCTCCATGTTTTTATAAAACAACAGAAATTTATGTGAATATGGAATATACAGTGAATACGGAAATGGTGCTACTTGCAAGTTTACAATTAACGCAGAACAAATACATAATATTTCAACAGAGGTTTATAGATAATCACCAAGAGGCAAGAAAGACAGAGCACAAAGTCTCTGACACAGGTCAGGGAGGAACAGAGGAGCTTTCCCTGAGTGGACTTGTGGCAAGATTCCAGTGTAAAAGCTGTGGGCTAACCATCTCCAGGTTACAGAGTTCAAATTAAGATTTATGTAAGAAAGATTGCTTTACCACAGAGGAGGCTAGCCTGGCCTTGAACACCTCCAGGGACAGGGTCTCAACCATCTCCCTGGGCAACCCATTCCCTTTGACCTCCCCGCCTAGGTTCATTTCAAACTGTGCCTTGGCTTTCCTAACCAGATCTCTAGCTGTTTGGGCAGTTTCCTTATATACCTGCCGTTCTAGATGTCCTCCCTTCCACTCCTTGTAGAGTTTCTTTTTGTGGGACAGTGTGTCCAGGAGCACCTTGTTCAGCCACGCAGGCCTCCTAACATTCTTCCCTGCTTTCCTCTTTGTTGGTATACATTGCTCCTGGACACAGAGGAGGTGATCCTTGAATACTGACCAG
>JAOXOE010000256.1:11130446-11152426 GCA_028565055.1 Phoeniculus purpureus | reverse complement strand
GGTTGAGGCCCCATCCCTGGAGGTGTTTAAGGCCAGGCTGGATGAGGCTCTGGCCAGCCTGATCTAGGGTGGGATGTAGGGACATCCCATGGCAGGGGGATTGGACTAGATTATCTTTCGAGGTCCCTTCCAATCCCTAATGATTCTATGACTCTACTAAATAATCTCATAGAACTCATAGAACTACTTAGTAGTTCTATGGAACTACTTCAGGATCATCAGGTCCAACCACTAACCCAACTGTTGCAAGGCAACCGCTAAACCCTGTCCGTAAGCTCCAGATCTCCACAACTCTGAAACAAATCCATTGATGATGATTCAGCTCCTTCCCTGAACAATCTATTCAATTCAGATTGGTTTCTACTTGGTAAATACATCTTTTTCACCAACATTATGGTAAGTATACTGGGCAGCCTTTCTTTTTCACAAGCCAGTATGGTGTAAACAGGATGAATGAGTAGGTAAGTCTCTGCAGCATTCAGTAGTGGTGAGGCCAGTCCTACCCACAGCACAAGTCAGAAAACAGAGGGCAACAGCAGCAACAGTGCAATGCCCAATGCAATGCAGGGAAGCAAGAGCAGAGAGAGCAATAAGGGCTCTCTTGCCTACCAGCCCACACCAGAAACACTCTAGGGTCTTGGGGCATCCATGTTTAGCTGCTCTGCAGGCTCCCTGGGCTATCTGTGAGCCATGGCTTTCAGTGTCCATGCTGGCAGCAGCTACTGCTGTGCCAAGGCCACTGCACTGCCAAGCTCCAGCACCCCCTCATTGCCCTACTCACATCTGCTGTCCAAATAAATCTTTTCTAGTTATCTTGTCCTGTCTCTACAGTCTCACAGTCTCTACACCCCAGGGGTTACCTGCAGGGAGATGAACTGGTTTGCTCCAGCCCACGGACCTCAGCCATGCCCTCAGCAAAGCCCAGCAAAAGGGCAGCATGCGGCTGATCCAGTAGCTGCACCAACACCAAGGGATGCTCATGCTAAACTAATCATTTATAGGCCCTGGTGAGTCAATGTTCTTTCCTTCCCTCAGGGCAGACCAGGGAATGGTCTGCAGGAATAGATTTGGGGATTTTCTGGCCATCCTACACGACACTTGAGCATAATGACAGCGTTGCAGCCAGAAAAGTTGCACAGCTGTCCTACAGGAGTCACACCCTGTCCTTTCTGTCTCCAGCATGACTGCATATGCCTTTATGGCACAATGGAAATGACACCGTAGAGCCCAGCACTCAGTGACCACTGCATGCACAGCACTGACATTTAGTCAGTGAATCAGAGATCTGCAGGATCAAGTACTGTCAGGAAGCAATTCCTTCTCCCTTCCTTTTCTCCCTATGCCCCCTTCCTCCCTTCCCCTTTCTCTCCTTCCTCCTCTCCCTTCTTCCATCCTTCCTTTTCCTTTCCCCCCTTTCTTCTCTCCTTCCACGCCTCTGAAGAACAGCTGATAATGTTGTTTATCACTACATGACATGGTTGACCCTCAGGAAACTCTTGGAAACCAACAGAAACAGAGACTCTGTGTAAAAACTCAAGTGAACAAACCTGACACAAGACACATCAGGCTCCTAAAGGCTTCAGAGGCATTCAGCACTTGGCAGCATGAGCACCACAGTGAGCTCAGCATCTGGCAGGACTGACCCTAAGCTGGGATGACAGGGAGAGGCAAAAGCAAAGAAGAGCTTTAGTAAAAGATGAAGAGAGATGCATTATTTTCTGGGATGAGAGGCCTATGCAATCATGCAGCTATTTGCTTAGAGCTCCATCTTGCAAAATTATCCCTATTCAGAAGTCTGATGTTTTCTCAGAAATTCTGGCATAAACTGGACTTAAGATCTCCAAAAAAGTCTTAGGTTGAAGGAGGCAGAGTTAAAGGTTTTGGATTATCCATCATTTGTCCCATCTGCTGTTCTTTATCTTTTGACCTCATCTTTCTCCTTTGGTGCGAACTAGTCAGTTCACAAAGCGTTTAGAGTCAGTTTCCAATTTGCAGGCACTAATGGAGGTGGTTGGGGTTATTGCTGTGTATGTTCAAGTAGCTACTCAGTGTGATTTGATTTTTCCTCCATGGGTCAACCTGTGCTTGTGAAGACTTCACAAGGAATATTCTGCAGCAAAAAGCCTCCCAACACTGCAAACTAAAATGCAGATCAAAGTACATAAGTTAAGTTTTATTTAGTATTTATTTACAATAAAGAGAGAAGTCCTTCTAGAAAAGTTCCGAGGAGGATGAGATCATGCTTTCCCCCTCTCTTACAGATTTCCATAGAAGATTATATCCTATTTATAGGAGTGCATTGGATAAATCAAATAAGCTAACAAAGAACATCAAGAGGCACTAACATCAAGTGGCCTCTTTTAGCACATGCTTTTGTAATGACCAACCGGCCATCAACTTCACAGTATAGTCTGGCTGAAGCAAAAATTACATATATGTTGTTAACTTCGAAAGAAACTATTTCAGCATATCAGTGTTTGCTTCAAAACCAGATCAGAGCACGAGAAAAGCCAGATTGTAATATTAGACAAGGTCCCTCCCTTCTAAATGTGGCGCACATATAACAGCTTTGAGAAGATGCTTCTGTGAGAAATGCGAGACGTGGGTCAGATTCTCTCAGACTGAGAAGATAGACAGATGTGAGCTCTACACTGCCTACAGGAGTGCTTGTGTTTGCAGAAGAGGTGGCCGTTACCAGCAGCAATTGTATAGTGTTAGTCTGCTATTTAACTTTTTTTTCACTGTAAGTATTTTAAGAAGGGAAGTTGTCATTTTTATATTCTGCAACTCAAAGTAACATGTTACAGTTTTTCTTGTGAATGCAAACAAACCCCAGACACCTCTACTACAGATTAGTTCAAACAAGTTTCAGCTCAGCTCAACCACTAAAAGGAAAATTTATTCAAGTGGCCTTAAGAGTCAAAACCTCATGGATAGAAGTGAAAAACACATGCATAACATAAGTCTGTCCGAGACTTTTCTCTCTAAGGAACAAGTCATGCCTCAGAAAAATCCCTGTCTTTGTGTCATGGAACATTTAGGAAATTTGTGCAGGAACAAGGAAGACAGCCTGGACCACCAGTATCCTAAATCACCGATCAAGCCACAAGCTCTTCTGTCCTTGCTGCTCAGGTCTCCCATTTCCCTTCTACAGCAAAACTCTGGTTCTAGTGGTTAAAGGCTCTTGTCACTGCAAAAGAGCTTCCTTGTTTCCTAGGTGTGTACAGAGACCATTAGACACAATAGCCCAGCACTGAGATTAGAATAAACAGACATTCTGTGTTCAGATATAACCTCTAGAGTGAGAACAAGTTAATCTTCTCAAGGTCTTGGAAAAGTCATCCTGCTGAGTTCATCTGTGGTGACACTGATTCTTTTAACTACAGATTGGGTTCTGATGGCTAGGCTTGATTCAGCATTCACAAGGAAGCTTCCCTGAATAAGCAGAGTAGGCTTTCAGCTCACCAAAAGTCACACTGACCTTCTGAGACAAGAGATTAATTTAAGAAATGAAATGATTTAATATAGTTGAACTTGGTGGAAGAATGAAACTGCTGTTGTTGTGGAACATCCTGTATAATGTTGAAATAAACAACAGCGTGCGAAGCTCTAAGCAAGACACAGGAGACAGAAATGCATTTTGGGGAGGAAAGCAGAGATGGGTGAGAACTGATCTAAGTGTTGGCATTGTGTGTGGTACACAGGGTATTGCTCCTTGATGACACAGCTCTATGCTACGCTCTGTGCGCCGTGGAGGAACTTTTTGCTCAGGGTAACTCATCTTTTCCATGCAGATGGGAAATACCATGGCAGGGAGAGTTAAAGACCAACATTTTTGAAACTAGGTAGTGAATTTCAGTGTCTCTATTTCTGCGCATCTAAAAGGAAACCAGCCTAGACTGAGCCATGACTTTCGTGAACCTCATGACCTAAATGAAGTGAGGAATACTGTTTGCTCAGCATGTATAAAACAAGCCTCAAACTGTCTCAGAATCAGCATTTTTAAACGAGTATATGGGAGAGGCTGGTCTCTTATATGTTACTCTTGCTCATACAGAAAGTCATAACTCTTTTCTAAATTACAGCGATGGCATCTTTCTCCTTTTTAAATAATCTGATTTTGGCACTACTTACCATAACTTTTGAATTCACATTTGGGTACAAGCTGTAAGTTGTCTACAACTAACATGGAGTTATCTCTGAAGTTGCATTTGCTTTTTCCTGACATTTGCATGAATAAACTCATCTGACTTGATAGGGAAGATAAGGAAACATCATGAAGAATGCAAAGTTTTCTTTTGGATATGGACATTGCAGCTCTTCTGAAGGCACTACACCCA
The DNA here is from genome assembly GCA_028565055.1 of Phoeniculus purpureus. NCBI lineage: Eukaryota > Metazoa > Chordata > Aves > Bucerotiformes > Phoeniculidae > Phoeniculus > Phoeniculus purpureus. The sequence goes on along the minus strand of JAOXOE010000256.1, from coordinate 11,148,086 downwards.
CCCTCTGTCTTGCCAAGTTTTATGCTACCTTTGGTGACAGCATGATGCTGGAACTACTTGGTGTCTGTCAGCCAGTGTGTCCAGAGAGCAGTGTATTTAAAGCACAGAAGAGCTCCTGACTGAACCAAGCAGACTGCCTGCTACAGACCTGGGAGCTGATAGGGCTGCTTTGCAGATTGCCAGTGCCAGGGAATTCAGGTTGCATCTCTGAGCACTGATCCTAATTCTAGTGAAACACCTCTCTCTGCTCAGGTGCTCATTTCAGCTCTACCACAGCATGTTGTCTTTTCTGCTCTTCTCCCCTCCTCCTTATATCTGGACCATACTGTTTCTATTTGTGAAGCTCTCCGGTTCCTCGTGTAGATTTAGGAAGAAGCAAATGCACCTCCACAAAGACCACAGACATTTTGGAAAACCCATAGCTTGTATTCAAATGGATGCCTGTGATTTTTATTTATGTGCAAAGTCTTCTTCTCTGAGGTTCTATATTGGGTAATCACAGAATGGTAGAGGTTGGAAGGAATCTCTGAGGTTGGTCATCTAGTCCAACTGCCCTGCTAGAGTAGAATCACATAAAGTAGACTGCGGAGAAACACATCCAGAAGGGCTCTGAATGTCTCCAGAGAAGAAGCCTCTACAGTCTCTCTGGACAGCCTGTTCCGGTGCTCTGTGTTACCTTTACTGTGAAAAAGTTTTTTCTTATGTTTAGATTGAATTTCTTGTATTTCAGCTTGTGCCTAATGCCCCTTGTCCTGTAGCTAGGCACCACTAAGAAGAGTCTGGTCTCATCCTCCTGACACTCACCCTTTAGCTACTTGTAAGCATTGATCAGTTCTCCTCTTAATGCAATGTAATGTAATGCAATGACTTTCTGCCAGGCTAACTTCACCTTGACAATGTCAGATCTATATGCTGTTTTATTTTATTTCTCTTTCCTTGACTATTATATATTGTTTGTTATGTGAGCTGTTAAACAGCAGCTGCACTTCAACCCAGCCCTGGCTGAAAAGATCTCCCAGTCTACCTGGGCTTTGGAAACAAGCAAGCTCAAACAGATCCAACTTATCAAGCACCACCCATCAGCTCTGGTTCCTCTGAGAGAGTTGCAGTATGTTTCATGAAGACTGTTTTTGATCAAGGATGACTGTGACCTATAATACCTTCAAAGCTTTGCTGCTCTGGAAACACAAACCCGTTACGTGGAAACATCTGTGAGATGTACGGTAAGACAAAGGTGACTGGGGTGAAATATGGCAATGGAAAAACACAAGCTTTACCGTGCTTATGAAAAACTGGAGATGAGGAGTACAATTAATTAGCAAAGTGCATGACCTTGCAGATTTAAAAACAATTAACTTCCCAAGTTCTTCTGGAAGCACTTCATGCTTGTCAGATGGGAAAAGTGGAGGGAAGTTACAAAGAAGATGAGGCGTTACTAGTTACTTGTTTTCTTTATCGACGCTTGAACCACCTTGATACTTTAACGTTTTCTTCTTTAGCTACTTAAGTTTCACTGTACAAGACAAAAAGTCTCAAAGTTTCAAAAAGCCACAGTGGTTTAACTGTAGATTCACCCTAAAACTGCTTTGTTTAATTTGTAGAAAATCCCTGTATGAACTCTCTTATTCAGTTACTCTAAAACATAATAAACTCTTCAGTTACTGCATAACTGAAAACCAAACTGGCTTGAACCAGTTTTATTTGGTTGATTCAAAACCCAATTTAAGCCTTGATTAAATGGTGTTAATACAAAGTTAAATAAACTGAATGCCAGTAAAGGCTATTTTAGGAATGGCTACTCCTGATGAAGGGAAAGAGGTTTAAAACAAACTTACGTAATTTACTTTAGCAGTTAGTAAGATAAACTATTCTAAGTGGTTCTGTGCTTCTGTGAAGATAAGCCTGCAGAAATATGACAACAGATTCTTTGGAAAATTGCTGCTTAACATGAATGAAGTTCAGAAACAGAGTGATTAACCTTTGCATTTTTTTTTTAAACAAAAGTCAAAATCCTTTCCCCTTACCCCTTAGGTACATTCTCTCAAATTTCTTGCCTTTGCTGCTACAGATGCAGCTCCAGCAATGGAAATACTGGTTGTCACACAAGTGCGCCAGCAGTGAGTCAGAGTGTCTCAACAGTGTGATGGAACACAGCAAATGAATGCTCTGAAACAATTGCTCTGGTAGCACCTGGAGTTTTGCTACAAGAGACATTTCACTCAGAGTTTCTTCAGAGCAGCATAGGAACAGCTAAGGTATATTGAGGAATGTGACTACAGTAAAAATCCCCTCCAAGGACTACCACACCATGTAACTGAGTGGAGATCTGTGTGGGGCAGCAGGATATGCGTACGGAGGAGGTCTCTGCCCCCTTGTGTAGGCACCAAGACACTCCTCTGTACAGTGTAGAGGAGGGAGATGCCTGGAAATCAAACTAGAAAGGATTTATTTCAACATTAATGCATAATTGGCATGCCTCACCCTCATCCTTCCTGCCATGATTACCAGCAGAGGGCAGAAGTAAACGCTAGACACTGAACTGCACAGTTACAGGGAACATCTTGCTTTGTCTGTCACATTACATTTTTAAAAGACATTAGGCACATATTTTCCCTTTTCCCAAGACTCATTTCAGTTAAGGTCATCATTGATCTATCACTCACTTTAGGCAGAGCAGAGCCGTGTAAACACACAATTTTGCACAGTTCAGTTTCACATGACCAGGTCTGCTGACTTCTCAAGAGCCTGGGATTTCCTGAAGGATTTTTCTCAAGATCTGGAAAACCAAAGAGATACCATCAACCCTGAAGACATAGTATTTGCTTTTCAAGTATCTTTAACTTGTCTCCCAAAGAGATGTGTGGGTCTTTTGCAAAACTGTAGAAAACAAATACATAAGGAGGCAGGAGAAACTGAATGAGACAGTGATCCAGAGAGGACCATGGTGCCGGACCTGTGCACTCTGATTGGAGCAATCCTGCTCCTGCTTGACAGGCTCAGAAGCAAGGCTTTGGTGGCATTGCCGTGACTTAGGCGCATCACTGACTGCTTTGTGGCTGCACACTTAATTGATTTACTTTCTGTTCACTTTCCACTACCTTGGCCTTATCTGTTGATCTGGATCTCATGTTTAGCTCATTTCTACATACATGAGAAAGCAGTCATCTACACAGCTTCTGTGACGTTATACACCTTGGAATGAAAGGACCATGAGAGGATCTCAAGCCTACGCAACATCACAGTACACATGCAGTAAATTAATATTCACAGCATAGCTGCTCAGTATCCCCTCACAATGATGAGTACTCAGCAGTCTGGGAGACTTCACATCTACATTTTGTTTCTGTTCTAGACAGAAGGACACCACATGCTCTACAGTACAGTAGTAGAGCATGTCTGAACTGTCTAGGTGGGTCTGAGCGTTCATGGTACAGCAATGTGGGATTACTCTTTAAAAATCAACGTGGGAGTCTGAAACCAATACATGACACTCATCTACAAGCATCGATCTGTCATAAAATCATGCAATCATTTTGGCTGGACGAGGCTTGTAAGATCAAGTCCAAGCATTAACCCAGCACGACAAGTCCACCACTAAACTACACCCCTAAGCAACACATCTCCATGTCTTTTTAAATGCCTCCATGTCTTTCAAATACCTTGTTGACTACACCACTGCCCTGGGCAGCCTGTTCCAGTGGTTGACAACCCTTTTGGTGAAGAAATTTTTCCAAATATCCCCTGATACAACTTGAGGCTATTTCCTCTTGTGCTACCTGGTTGTATGCTCAGTCATCTTAAGAATGAGCAGATCCCCTTCAGTTATGAGAAAAATATATACATTGGTATTTGGTAATGACCTTTCCTCGAGAGACTGCGGATTTACAAAGTGGAATAAACTGTGCATGACTCTTGGAAAGTACTGCCTATCCTAGCAAAAACCCTCAGATATGTTGGGCCTGACCCTATCTATATGTTACTATTTTAATGTTACTTTGACAGCTGGTGTTGTGTCTGTTTCCATTCAAAAGCCAAGGGAGCATCTCGGTGTTTGAATTTGTGTCCGTAGTCCTGTTTCCGAGTATTATTTATACCTCCTGAAATAAAACAGTCACAATTCCTTGGATATATCTGGATGATTGTAACAGTTTATGACAAAAAACTCCCTGAGATCTCCTAATGTAAACGTCTAAATACTAAAACGGAGCACATTAGGGCAATCCCACAGAACAACCCCATGTACTTCAGAACAGGCACCAGCCTGGTGACAGCTGCTTCTGGCGAGAGACACTGATAGCCCAAGTTAAAAAGCTGTGATGTGGCTTCTCACATGATTTTCTAGGGTCTGGCATACTTTGCATGATCTGAGAGATCCTTCAAAGAAATGTCATCACAGACCCTGTTTAAAGAAGAGAAAAAAAGCAGAAATATTTTTGATGGTGTTCTGCTTTAAAAGCTGAGCAGAGTCTGTAAGTTTAATTTGTGGGTTTTCTGCACAAAAGTTTGGGTTTTAAAAGTTGAAAAGTTTCTGCACCCCCACTCTCTCCTTGGTGATGCGTGAGTGGAGAAAGAACAAAAAGATCTAGCTGCCTTTTTTCCCCTAACTGAGTCAGTTGTTTCACTGCCTGCAGGTTTGTCAGTGGTTTTATTAAACCCTCCCTTTGTGTCTGACACTTTAGGTAAAAGTTCTTCATTAAAATATATTTGGGGTCTCTAACCTATGATATTAATGGCAAGTCAGGTGGGAAGGATGGGGTCCAAGGCAGACCCACTACATAATGGTGACCCATGTAGGGCACATGGGGATCCAGAGAAGGACCCATGGCACAAATGGCTACATGGATATACTGTGGAGCTTTGCACAAAGGGTCTTTTAATTTGTTCTCAGGTCAGATGCCTCTCATGTGATGCAGCAAGAAAAAAACCCTGTAAAGGGTCATTCTGGCTGAGAGCTACCACGGCAGTAGCTCTCAACAAGGGAGCAACTGAAAGAAATGTTTATCTTCCTATTATCCACTTTAGGGCGCAGAAGAGGAACACTGAATTAAGCTAGATTTCTGCCCCACAAAACTAAAAAGGAAGCAAGTAGAATACATGCTCACAGAAAGACAGTGGGGTTTCACATACCCAGTGCCATCAATTCCTGTGCTTTCAAGTGAAGGTTGGTTTCTTGCACAACCCATGAAGGTTGCAGTACATCTAATTTTTCTGAAACCCCTTTCTGAGGCTGTACGAGACCTACATCTCTTTGCACTTGTCCAACAGAGTTAGAGCAAAAGGGAGGATCCAGTAAGAATGTGGAGAGAAACAAGGAATTTGGCTCTAAATCTCAGTCTAGAGACTTAAAAGACACCCGTGTAGCGCATGTTAATCCAATACTCTCCCAGAACCTTTCAAGAGCAGCATTTTTAAGAGAGGAAAAAAAGCTACACATTTAGCTTCAAAAGTTGCTGAAAAACTTAAAACTTGGCCAGTAAACACCAGTCTCCATTTCTTCAGACCCTAGAAACAGGATGCTAAAACTGATTTACCTATTGCCTGCTCAGATTTGTAGCACCAAAGAATTCACTGGAACGAGTTTGTTGCTGGTCCAATGCTAATTCTGGGCAGGCTCAGATGGACTGGCCATCTGCCAGCAGTTTAGAGTGTCAATGCTTTGGCTTTGAAGAAGTAAAATGTTTTAAGACAGATAAATATTTATACTATTACCCCACATTTGTGTTAGGAATGTAAGCACCACAAAAAAGTAAAGGGATGTAAACCTACTGCCAGTCATGGAAAATCTAACTGCAAACAAAATTGCTCCTAATATTAAACAAACTTGACAAACAGCTCAGCATGCAGTGGTGAAGGATTCAGTTCATCACAGAAATTCCCATTTAGAAAAACTCACAAGCTGGATCAAGTGCCAGTGAAATGGAACTCAACAGCTCAGCATGAATACCAAGGATATACACACAGCCTTTGAGAGGAATGTATTACACAGAGTTCTGATACTCTGCTAGTGAAGAAACCAGCCTACCACACAGTTTAACGGTTTTTGTAGAATGACTTGACCTGGGTAAAGGATTGCTGGCCAAGCCTTGATAGGCAGCTTTCTGGGCTCTGAAGAATTTTACATAGAATATTTCTATGTGGAAAGTGGATCCAAAAAGGGATTACATATACAAGGGAAGCGTATCACTCATCACCAATATTGTGCAGGAAATTCAGTGAAAAGAATGTGATGACCAACTCAGATCTGGAATCTGCAAAGCATTCTGTTTTGTCCAATGGTATTTAGTGGGATAACTCCATTAGTGTACTTTGTGTCTCATGCCAATCTTCTCCTTTGTTCCTTTTGCATACAAGATCATCACAGATAGCACCAAGCAAAGTAGAACATGAAGCTCTGCTGATAATAGGCCCTCTGTCTGTGCCTCAGGTTCTTCCTAAGTGACAACAGCAGCAGAAGGAATTTACCACGAGTTCAGTTCATGTCTCTGCTTCCAGAGATGATGACAGCAAGAGCTACAGAGCTGCCAGAATCTTGATTTGATTTCACTTAACTGTTGCTTGACAAAGCAATGGGAACAACAGAAGCACAGGAGTGGTTTGTGTGCTGAGAGTAGAAATGTTTCATCTGTCTATAGGACTGTCTTGCTTATTATCATGCCAAGTACATGGCATAACCAAGATTATGCTTTTTAAATAAGAGATGCTCTGAAAATACGAGCTACTCACAGTCACAACTGTAAAAACATTTTAAATTTTCTGTTAGTCTCCTTTCTCATCTACAAACCACAGAACAGAAAAGATCTTTAAGACTGAGTCTAACCATTAACCTAACTGTAACCACTGCTGAACCCTATCCCTAAGCTCCAGATCCACACAACTTTGAAACACATCCAGAGATGATGATTCAACCCCCTCCCTGGGCAGCCTCAGTGAAGTTCTTCCCAATGTCTAACTTAATCTTTCCCTGATACAACATGAAGCCATTTCCTCTTGTGTTATCACTTGCTACCTGTGAGAACAGACCAACACTCACCTCTATACAACTTCCTTTCAGGTGTTTGCAGACAGCAACAAGGTCTCCCTGTACCTCTTTCACTTCAGCCTGAACAGCCCCAGTTCCCTCAGCCACTCCTCCTAAGGCTTATTCTCCAGACCCTTCATCAACCTGGTTGCCCTTCCTTGGACCCACTCCAGCATCTCGATGTTTTTCTTGTATTGTGGTGCCCAGACCTGAACCCAGCACTCGAGGTGAGGCCTCTCCAGTACAGGAGGCCAGTCACTTCCCAACTCCCACTGGGTACACTACTTCTGATAGAAGCCAGGTTGCCCTTGGCCTTCTTGGCCACCTGGTCACACTGCTGGCTCATATTTCACCGATGATCAATCCAAGAGCAGCTCTCCGGCCATTTCCTATGATTCCTATAATCACTCCTCCAGGCCTCCCCTATACCTTTTAATTAGGACCTTTTCAACCAGGCTCTTGCCACTCGCACAGCATTTCCATCTACTGCTGAGGGCTCTCGATAAGCACTGAAATGCCTCACAAAAACGCCGAGCCGAGCACCCACCCTTCCTCGCTAAGCTGATGTGAGAGACCTGACTTGAAGACACAGACCCGAGCTGACCCCGCCGCCGTCGCTGCTGTTGCTTCCCGAGCACCACCCACCCGCGGTCCCCGTGACCGCCCACTCCACTATGGCGGCTGCGCCAACTCCCCATCGGGGAGAGAAGGCCGGAAGAGCCGCTTCCTATTGGCCGCCCCTCTTCCCCTTCTCCTCTCCCACTGGCGGGCTGTGGCCGGCAGGCGGGGACATGCCCCGAGCGACAGCCGTTGCGACGAATCAGTAGGCGCGCTCGTCCCCACCCGGCCGGCTTCGGGGCCGAGTGCAGCGGAGCCAATGGGAGCGTAGAGGACCCTGTGCTGTGCCGGGAGCAGGTAAACAGCGGCCGCTCGGGCTGGGCCCTGCCCACACCGACGGGACGGGAACGGGGCCGGTGCCGGGTGGCTGCGCTACCGGAGCTGTGCGAGGCCCTAGCTGCGCTCCACGCTGGGGCCGGCACCGGTACCGAGGCTGCTGTCCGGCAGCTCCCTGGCGCCTTCGGGTGACAGTTTTATACCAGCTGGTGAAAATCCCTGCTAAAGCCTCCAGGCAAAGTCTCAGCCCTGGAGGGGTTTTTAAAATATTTTATTTTAAATTGTCGAGGGTTTTTTTAAGTGTTTGTTGTCTTTCTCTCCGCCAGCAGCCGCGCGGGTGGCCGGGCTGGCCATGTGCTTGGACCCCAGGGAAGGTGACCCAGCCCTGCTGGGAGCCGGGGGGGAGCGCAAGCACCCGGGGGTCTGCACCCCCGCGGCCGGCGGTCCCCGACAGTCCAGCACCGGCAGCCTTGTGTGTCCCCACTCTGTATCGCGCCCAGCGCCTGCTGACCCGTGCCCCCGGCAGCCTTAGAACCAGCGCGAGTAGCCGCTCCTGGTCGTGAAGGGTGACCCAGGCTTTGAGGTTTCCTTGGGGTAAATAGGGCTGCAGGGCTGCGGCACCTGTGTACTGTGACAAGAAGTTGACTGCTGGTGTGTCTGAGTTTAACGCTGGCAAACTGATCCTTCTGATGCTGCTGGGGAGGGTCTGATCTAAGCTCTACCAGCAGGATAACCCTCCGGGGCTATGCCATGCAGCGCCTTTCTTGCAGGGCAAAAGAAAACGGTGCTAGCTCATCTGTGTTGGCATACTTTACAGTGGTGAAAGGGCTACAGATCTTTACAGCTTCTCACAGGATCCCATGTATTCTTACTTTTGTGTTCCAGAACTGAAAGCGAACAGCATTTGCAAGTTCTGTTTGGAGGAGACTGAGGTGGTGCATTCCAAGACTGCTGTAATTTTAGCAGCGTGCACGTTCTGGCTTTATTTATTGGCAAGAACCCAGATATGTTTACTCCTATTTTTGCCCCAACCACTTAAGTCTTTTTTTCCTCTTTGTATTTGCCAATAGCAGTGACAGCCCAAAGCTTTCACTTGATCTAAAAACAACAAAGGAAAACAAATTCTCTTAAGCTAATTGCCACCAAAGACAACAATACCTATAAGCAGGAATTTTAACTCTCAAGCGAGTATTAAGTATCCTGCTAGCCTATAGCAGCTGTTCTGTGTCCTGGGTTGTACTGGTATTATTTGTGATGAATGAAATGCAAAGCAAAGGATTGAGGTTTTTTCAAAGTGCAGTGATGCAGCATGAAATTAAAAGGTAAACTGAGGCCACATCCTAAAGTCAGTGTGAACTGGCCCAGTTTCATCACTACCTATAAAGCTAGTTTATAGCAGTTGAATTATTGCAGTTGAAGGAAGAGGTCTCTTGCACAAAGGACATCTGGAAAGATATGTGACTCCTGCTCTCCTGTGGGCTTCACGAGGCCACTACAAAGCAGGAGTCATGGTATTCCCACCTCAGCTGCTCCACTATAGAAGCACTTAACTACTAACCTAGTTTTTGTCTGCTTTCACTCTTGCCGTGTGGTTTTGAGAGTTTGATGTTTTGGCTCCTAAACATTCCCAAGAAGGTTCCCATGCTTTCCCTTATAGGGTGTGCTGTCCAGCCTATTTGGGAGGCAGAAATTCTCTCTGTAAGGCCTCTTTCCTTAGTTTAACCAGTGAAATTGGCAGAACTCTTCAGCAGGATGATATATTTAGGCCAGTTTAAGTGAGTACAGTATCTGAGGATCAGTAGACAAGGGACAGTAAAACTGTGTTTATGTCTGAGATCACTTGCTGTCCAGAAGTTATTGTTGCATCTTTGCATTTGTACACTGTATTACTGAAGGAAAACAGCAGAAAACATACAGATGAAAAATGTCTATATTACAACCTGAAATTCTTTTCTATGTAATTGTGGAGGTTAGTAATTTGCACTAGGTTTTGCTAGTAGTTTAACTCCTCCAGTGAGCATAAAGTAGGGTGTTAAAAGTAGGGTAATTGTCTGCCCTTTGTAAGTCCTCTGCAGAATTGCTCTGTTTATTAAGCAAAAATTTTGCAGAAGTATTCTGAACACTGAAACTTTCTTTAATGCTTTCATTGGGTTGTTAAAACATAAATATTGGTCGCAAACCATCAGAGTAAACATTTATTTATTTATTTCTTCACTGGCCTCTGGCATGGGCAGAGGGTTTGGAGAGTTATTTAAATTCCAAGGGTCATAGATTCCGTGGCATGCGAAAAAATGTTAACAGATCTAGAAGGATGTCATGATTGAATGACTTTATGCATCCAACTTCTTTAATGGCCTAAATCCTATAAGTAGAATCTAGGCTCTTGGCTGTAAATTGTGCACCCTTGCATGCTCAGTCAGGGAGTGATAAGCACCCAGAGTGGAGGCTTTGGGCTCTGTAAGAAATAAGCATGCACCTGCAGGTGTTGGGCACCTCGCTCAGTAAGATCACAGTACCCCTGTGTAGCTGACAGGATTATTTTGAGGACTACCCCTGCATTTACTTCCTGTAACTGTAGCATGTTTTTAATCCTCTTTTATCACAAATAGGATAAAAACATGGTATGAAGAAGCTTGAAGAAAAAGCCAGGGAAGAGCAGATGTCTGAAAAATGTTTCACTTGGGCAGATTGAGTTGACATTCAGATTTTTTTGAAGGTGCCAGATGTGTTTAGGAGGTTGTGAAAGAAAGAGGAATCTCCCACTCTTTTTCCTTCCTGTGAAGTGAATTTCAATTTATTTAGTGAGAAGCAAGAATATCTTGCAGATCTTCCAAGTGTCTACTGTGACCTCTCAAGCTGGCTGGTGGACAGCATCGTGTGCTGGGTGGACTGTGAATTCGTGATTCAGATTTAAGTGACTTGTGTGCAAGTCACATGGCTTCTTCAGCTTCCTCTTGTGACTTGGATTGATTTCCTGAGACAGACAGGCTTGGGTAAAATGCTGCAGAGGAGAGGCGTTCTTTTACATATTACAGCTATATAATGCATCAGAGGTCTGGTTTTGCTTATGGGCAGGTGACTGAAAATCAGAAGGTGACTGAATTGTCCTTATGTACCTCAGTTGCTTTGCTAAGCTGACTTAAATGGTAAAAAAAAAACTTTCTGATCGCCTGCCTGTACAGCTTCTTGAAATCCTGGCTTTAAGGTTGTTTGGAGTTATCCAAGGCAGTGTATCACCTTTCTCTGGTGAACAGAAACAAGACCTGTTCTTTTTCTTTCGACACCATTCTACTACTTTGCTTGTTTTTCTGCACAGCAAGAGGCCAAATATTTCTAGCCCCCACTTTTACACTCCCAAGTTGTTGCCCATCCAAGCAGTTTTGCTTTTAATCACAAGGCAACATAAAGAGGGAAAAAAAGTGTCTCACCTAAGGAGACAGGCCTTTCTCTTTCTCCACAAATCATAGGCACAGACAAGAACTACTTATAAAGTTAATCTGATTAATAAACAGTCATAACAAGGAAGGCCACTATGTAACTCGTAGTTGGTTGCTTATGGTAAGCTGAAGCTTTGGCTTACTGAGAAAATTGCTGATGCTTGCAGGAGTGTCCTGTAAGAGCTGAGCTCTGTTAGCCTTCTAGCAGGCAGTCAGCGTTTGAGGTGAAGTTTGGTTTGAGCTATGCAAAACAAACAGTACGCACTGAGACACTTCTTTTGTGAAAGACAAGGTGTACTAATGGGATAAAAAATAGTGACAGCAACAGTGAAAGCTGTGGCAAAGTATTAAATTGCCTCAGTGCTGCATTTTGCTCTTCTTGACTGCAGAAGTCACTGACTTTACCTGAATGAGTTGTTCTGTCTGGGGTGACACAGGCTAGATCAGCTAATAGGAGATGGAGTTACATAGAGTGCTGTATTCTCTCTGCTGAAATTGTCTCCTCTTCAGACCTTCAGTTGTTTGCACCGCAGCGTTCACTGTTTCTCTTTCTGCTCTGCTTGTCCCCTCAGCCTTGAGCAGTGCTTGGCTGTGCTGCTCCTGAGAGTTCCCCAGGAAAGCAGCAATGATCACATTTATGAACAACTCGGACAGTGAGGAGGAGCCCTGCAATGAGAGAACATCGCTGATGTCTGCAGAGAGCCCTCCAGTACCCTCCTACCAGGATGGCCCACAAGCTTCAGAAGTGGGAGAAGCACAGGCTCATAGGGTAGGTGTGTGTCCTTTTTCGGGAGTGAGGAAATGAGGTTTGATGACCAGTGTAGTCCTGCTACCCTTGAATCCTTTTCAGCAGACTGACTTTGTCCTGCATTGTTTCTCTGGTGTTACTTTCAGCCAGCAGCAGTGCCTGTTCCCATTTCCTCCACTCTGACTTTTTCTCCCTTTTTATCTCCACATATGCAACTCCCTTTTCCTTCCTTTTGGTAAAAGAGGCAGGCTTTTAATCAGGACCTAATGCACATATGAATGACTCTTGCAGGATATCCTTTTCAGCTTTCTTGTTTTGCCAGAAACCTTTTGTCTGTTCTGGTCAAATGTTAGAATGGAATCTACTCCTGCTGCCAGTGAAACAGAAGGGTAAAGCAAGAACAGCATTGCTGTTGGGGGAGGAACTGGTCGAGCTTATGCCACCGCAGATGACACGTCTTCATTCTCATTTCTGGGCGTCTCGCCTTTTGTATGCATGCATCTATATACTTGCACTTGAAGAGGCTCTTAGATTTTAGAACTGCATTGCAGCCTGTTTGCAATGGACGTTTTAATTGTTCAGTTGGTACCTTTCCATTAGGAACAAGTTGCTATGCTCTGGTGGACTACAGCAGGATGAAAAATCTTTGAACACAAAGAAAATAAGTGTCTTATGTGTTTGTTTATATTTCTTTTCAGAAGAGGCGAACAGGTGGCAGCCGCAGCCCTAACAGTGTTGCTCATGGGGAAATGTCTGACTCAGGTGTTCCAGTGAGAGAGAGTGCCTTGGAAAACGAAGAGGAGGAACTAACTCTGAAATATGGAGCAAAGCATGTAATCATGCTCTTTGTGCCTGTCACCCTTTGTATGATTGTTGTCGTCGCCACCATAAAGTCAGTGCGCTTCTATACGGAGAAAAACGGGCAGCTGTAAGTGGGGTCTTCAAACCAGGCTCTGAGTACATGGGATCCATAGCTTTACACACACGTTCCACGCACGAGCCTCTGTGTGTGCAGAGTGCTTCCCTGGCAGGCTGGGAGAACCTTTGCACAGCTGAAGGTGACTGTATGTAAACATACAAAGACCTTACTAAAGTATGTGTAAGTTTTTCCATACCTGTGTTATACTGATTCAATAGCACCATTGTTAGGGTGCCCAAAGCAAAGTCTGTGGGCAATGTAATAATGAAGCTGCTTCATAGTGCAGCATCAAAGGCCCAGGCTGAAATCCTAGTCTGTTCATTCACTTGCTGGCAGCAATCAGGGAAGAGCATGTTCATTTGGATGAGTGTCTCATTTCCTGATGACATTTCTGGTTCCTAAAGACTCATGGTGTGGATACATAATTCCATCCAGCTCTTGCTAACTGTGTTCCTGGGCTTCACACATGGGGTGGAGAAACAGAGACCACTGTGGTTTCTTGAACTGAACCAAAGGAAACAAATTGGGAGGAGGGGGAAATGCGGTGTGTGGATTGATGAGAAGTGACAGAAGAGTCCAAAGCTGTCCTACCAATTGTGAAAGAAAGGGTCCCCACTTCCAGGACAGCACCTGGGATGTATCCTTATAATTATACTGGAGGGGATCCAGAGCGTGGAATAAAAATTATGACCTGGAGTGAAGTGACAAATAAAATAATTTATTTAGACCTCTGCCAGACACAACTTCTCTGTAGGAATGTGCTTTTGATACAGACCACTAATCTTCAGTTGGTAAATGGAGCCCCTTCATTCAGAGGCTACATCTTGCGTTTGCTGTCCTTGACAGTCATACTTCCCTTTCTTTCCCACACAAAGAGGTCTGGTTTTATCTTGGGGCAGGTAGTTAGAGGAGATTTAAAAAAAAAAACCAAACTCCAAAACCTCTGAATTTTATAAGGCTTTTGCTTTATACTTCAGGATCTACACCCCTTTCACTGAGGATACCCCGTCTGTGGGCCAACGTCTCTTGAACTCAGTGTTGAACACCATAATAATGATCAGCGTCATCGTTGTAATGACAGTGTTCCTAGTTCTGCTGTATAAATATCGCTGCTACAAGGTAAAACCTTCATGCCAGAGCATTTTCCACCTATATGCTGTGAAGCTGAGTTCAAGTAGGGCTTGTGTGTCACTGAGAAATACAGGCATTGCACTGGGGAGTCCACATCTTAGAGCAAGAATCAGAAGCCTTTGTCAGTGATGGTAGAGCTGTGCCCCTGAATATGCTTTGCTGTTGTTTTGTTGCTAATGATAAGCTCTTAACACAAAGTAGCAGGCCTCATTTGCCTCATTTTTAGGTCTGAATCTCCTCTATCTAATCATAAAGTTGTTGGTACAACTTAGTCTGTCAACACAATTTACTGTGAATGTCTTTTCTTAAGAAGCTTCAGACAAGCTTTGTGGGAACTGATAGTCTTCCTGCTTGTGGAGGCCCTCATGGAAGGGGACAAGGCTTAGAAGTAAAGGCATAGTCAGGTTTTGTAGTGCCCAGGGAATTTTTTTATATGGTACCAGCCCAGCATTTGAGCACTAACCATTGCTGCTGCCTTTTAAACTTGGCCCTGAGACTGGACTTATTGTAAAGCCTTGGGTAAACCTTTCCTCCTCCCCACCCAGCAAAGAGAATGTGCTTACTTGTCTAAACTAGGAGCCATGGAAATTGGTAGGAAAGAGACTAAATAACCCACACAAACCAACAAAAATAAGCACTAAGAGAACATAAAATGAGAGAATTTGGGAAAACTGAGAGCAACTAGTTGTCCCTCTTCACTGGCAGTGGGGAAGACAGGGTCTTTGGAAACTGGAGGAGGAGTTCAGGAGACTTGGATATTAGGAAGCTCTATCAGTAGTGCATGTATTACTGTAATCTGCTCCATCAGTCACTGTCTCTTCTTGCCCTTAATAGTTCATCCATGGCTGGCTGATCCTGTCTTCTTTGATGCTGCTCTTCCTCTTTACCTACATATATCTTGGGTAAGTGGGAGTGGGGCAGGTCACCTGGCAGTTCAGCCTCTCTTTGCAGAACAAGCAAAGGAATGTCTTCTTTCTACAATCAGGTGTTTAAGAATTGTTAGTGAGATAGCTTTCTTTTTTGAAATATGGAAAATGAGTGTTATAATAGGCAAGGCTTTATTTTGCAGTGCCTGCTCTACAAAAACCACTGGGAAGTGAAAAGGCTGAACCTTTTGGTACAGAGGCCATACATAGAGAAGCAAGTGGAAAGGAACTTTATATACTGAGTTGGTTCTCTTGGTTTTTCTTGCCTTCTTCTCAGGCTACATTCTTTAGAAGATCATTCCCTTAGTTCCCAGCTCAGGTAGAACCAAGCTTTTTAACTTGTGAGTGATACTTGCTATTGTGCATATGGTAGGATGACACTCACAACTTCTTTACTGCAGATGGTCATGTAACTGCAGGTCTGTGTTCAGTTAGGACTTGAAATGCTGCTGCTTAAACCC
Source organism: Phoeniculus purpureus (assembly GCA_028565055.1). Classification (NCBI taxonomy): domain Eukaryota; kingdom Metazoa; phylum Chordata; class Aves; order Bucerotiformes; family Phoeniculidae; genus Phoeniculus; species Phoeniculus purpureus. The sequence goes on along the minus strand of JAOXOE010000256.1, from coordinate 11,132,552 downwards.
TTGGAATCACTGTTGACCTCAGGACTAAGGCAATGTGGTGGTTGTCTGCACACACAGCATGTCCATTTTCTGTAGGAGGAACAGAGTGCTAAAAGCAGCAAGTTCTTCTTGTATGATGAGAGCTGCTTCTGCCTTCTCCTGGTGTAGTAGGAGGCCTTTTTGTTTAACTGTAGCTAGTAGGATGCTTTCTTAGTTGCTTTTATTGCTTAACTAAATTTTCTTGTTGTATTCTAGTGAAGTATTGAAGACGTACAATGTGGCCATGGATTATCCCACTCTGTTCTTAGTCATCTGGAATTTTGGAGCTGTTGGCATGATTTGCATCCACTGGAAAGGTCCCTTGCAGCTCCAGCAAGCGTATCTCATTATGATCAGTGCCCTAATGGCACTGGTTTTCATTAAGTATCTACCAGAGTGGTCAGCATGGGTGATTCTAGGTGCAATTTCCATCTATGGTAAGTCTTGGTTGTGATTTTCCAGGTGTGGCTTCTGGAGAGGTTACTCAGAGGCGATCTCAGGACTACACAGGTCATTCAAAAAATACCTGTTAGTACCGTAAAGTTTTAGAAAGGAGGAAGATGGGCAATTTAGTTGAATCCTTGGCTTGTTTCTTGCTTGTTTTGTGTAGGTACTGTACTCCTGCCATGCCTTTCAAAGTGGAACACAAAGTTGGGGAAGTACTGAACCCTGTCTAACTGCATGGTAGAGGTGGTTGGAATTTTATCAGTAGCAACCCGATAGTCTTTCAGGTTTTGTGGATTTGGTATGAGTTACAAGTTTCAAGAGAAACTTCAGAACAAGAGGTAGCTGAGAGGTAACATTTAGATGAGTCAGAAGCTCTGATGGAGAAGAGACAGTAAGCAAAGAAGAACTAGCCCAAAGGCCTTCATTCATGTGAAACACAGGAGTCTGTAGGTAGTGATGGATTGTGGAACGTTAACAAAGTACCTCCAGTTCCCCTCTAATTAAATTTAACACCTCAATGTATTGATGTCTTCTACTTCCAAAGAAATAATGTGGTATTCTCAAGAGGCTTTTTATAGGATTAGTACAATGAAAAGTCGTATTATTACATTAAGGCTTGGGGATGCTATTTTAAGTGAACATCTTCTGGGGCTAGAACAGCTAGAGTTATGCAAAGTGGCAGAAACTGCTTTTCAGGAAATCATCCAGTTAATATTGATAGATGTAGTTTTGAGGGGAGAATAGCTTTTCAAAGATGAAGAATGTAAAATATGCATGACAGTTTGAGATGAGATTGTCTCATTTCTCTTTGCAGATCTGATGGCTGTTCTCTGTCCCAAGGGGCCACTGAGAATGCTGGTAGAAACTGCACAGGAGAGAAATGAGCCCATTTTCCCTGCATTAATATATTCCTGTGAGTAAGATTACAATGTTAATGTATTTACCCAAATTAAATTCCAAACCTATTTCTGTGTCAAACCAAGGAGCTGTAATTTCTCTTTTTTACAATCACAGTCTATGATTCTGTGATTTTAATGACTTCCTTACCTTAAATTGTTATGAATTGTGCAACAGTCCATTTGTAGAAGACCTTATTTATCAGTTACAATGGCGCCAATTCTAATTAGCCAAAAGGAGCCCAGGCTTAGATTGTGAAGCTGAAATGTTCAAATTAGATGTATCCTTTTGCGAATACAGCGCAGAATATGCCCCTTTGTTCCGCATACAAACCCTTCTGTTAGACAGACAGTAATGTGCATACACTTTACAGACATACTTTAAATGTGTGGTGAGGTGCCATTCTTCCTGCAGCTCCCTCTTGCTCTGTGCCCTGTAAGGATGGCAGCACTTCAAATGTATTTCCTTTATTGTTCATTGTGTGGCTGCTCACTTTGTAAGGGGCTCTGCAAACAGAATCAGTTGTCTCCTCCCTGGCTTTCTTGGGCTGTTTAACTATGATGTTGTTGGTTGCATTTATCCACAAAAGTACATATGTGCTTAAGATTAAGGTGGTGGGAAGGCAGGTGACTCAACACTCACAGGACCTGGACTCAAGTGCTTCAGTGATTTTTTTTTTTTTTTTTTTTTTTTAAAATTTTTTTTTTAATTCAATTAATTTTAAGATGAATGGGTATTTAAAAA
>JAOXOE010000256.1:11115405-11130253 GCA_028565055.1 Phoeniculus purpureus | reverse complement strand
TTGCAGATTGAAGGGCTTCTGAGGACTATCAAAAGAAGTCCCACAATTCAGGTCTAGCCTTCTTCCTGGGAGCGGGAATTGCAAGACTCCATTCTGTGGCTCCCTCTAGATGCAAAAACATCACTTGCCTGAGCTTGTGGTGGAAAAGCAGGAACTGTGTTTGCCTTGGTATATTTTGTTTACTTTAACTCCTGTAAAAACAGGAAGACTGATGCACTTAAATAAACAGCTGATTTGAGTTCCTTCCATTTATTTCAGAACGTTTGTATTCCTTTTTAAATCAGGGATCTATCTCAAAAATAAACTCCTAACATCCTTCAGTTGTTCTTAGAACCAAAAAAGAAATAGCCAATATTTAGACAAGAAAGAACCAGAAGAAATAGGCAGAGAGGTATCTAGCACTCTGACAGCTCCTACTATTACTTGGTAGTATGCTTTACCTTTAGCAGGACATGAGGAGAAAGCTGTATAAGTTAACCTCTGGTTCCCTTTTGTGCTACCATAATTTCCTAAGCAATTGTTTTCTTTGAAGAGACACTAACCAGGAAGAAAACAAAGGAAATTAAGACCCCAGTTCTGGATTTCTGTTTTCTTTAGCCTACAGATAAGACTACAGGGCTCTTAGCATTAGTGCTTTGGAATATTTTAAAGACTGTATGCACTGCCTTAATTTTATTCCACCTTGCCTTCTAAGTGTCTTGGGAAACCAACTAAGAGAGAGTGTTTTTAAAAGTGTTACAGGGGCAAGGGTTTGTATTTTTAGGGACAGCTCAATACTTAACTCCTATGACCTATAGTAGTCAATGTATTCCACAGTTGATTAATTTATCTTATTCTTGTAGCTGCTATGATGTGGACAGTTGGAATGGCAAAGCCAGACACAACAGCAAGAGGACCGAGTCAGCAGACATGGGATGCAGGTTGGTTTACGTGTTGCTTTTCTATCGAGAGCGCTGACCCATGGAAATAATGTGCATGCTTGAGACTACAAGTAGATGTAAGCACCTCAGCCCTAGTGTATTTTTTTTTTCCAGTGTTGGTACATTAGTTGTAAAACTTGGTGGTGTTCTGAAACCTGCTGTTAGGACTGACAGCCAAGATGACCAGACAGTGTAAGAAGCTCAAGAATTCATGCTGATTTTATTTTTAAAAACAAATTAAAACCTAAGCAGAAGTGTTGTTCAGCACACATCTTCAGATGTACTGATGCCAAAGCTGAAAGTGGGCTGGTGGGGGTGGGATAGATTTTTTTACTAGCTGGGGATGATAAATTACATCATAGGCTCATAAATATGATGTCAGTGAGCTGGTGAACTTGGTGTGTTGTGTTAAACACGTGCTGCAGGCCACTGCCGTGGTAGACATGATTTTACATAGCTGTGAGTGCAGTATGGCTGACCCTGCCAAAGAAAATGAATGTCTTTGCATTTACCATTGAGTAAAAGCTCGTGTTTGGGTAGTTACCCAACAGTACGTGATGGGTTACAAGTTCACACTGTAGCTGGTCCTGTGGTAATGTGTGTCTTTGCTTTCATTTTCTTGAAATGCAAGATAATCTGCAGATTTAAGGTGACTCAATAAAATCTGACTTATATTGGCAGGACCTCCCATCTGATCCTGTTACATTTCAGAGATGATGGTGCCTTTTACGTTAGAGCAATGAATGCATGCTAAGATTTGATAATGGAACATGCTGCTTATTTCAGGATAAAGCAGCTGACATATTAACAAGCCACAGGGACACAATCCTGCTTTGAATTTAAGCACAGAGCAGGCACGAATTATATGCTGAAACATGCAGAATGCATCTGTGGAAGCTCTGTCTCAGATCACAGTCTGCTTGCAACTGCAGCAACAGCATCCTGCCAGACTGACGTGGACTGGAAAGTTCGTATGAGTGCTTCTGCAAAATGGGAACTGTCAGATTGACACAGATAATGTATCACAGACTAGCTGCTTCTAAAAACACTACCAAGGACTCTGTTAGATGTTTCAGGGGAAGAAAATTAATAAACAATGAAATGTGTCTACTTTCTATGTGTGAACACCCAGCACCAACATCAGTGTGATCTGGAGCAGAACTGTTCTCATAAATGGCAGTCCTTTCATGGCAGTCATTAATTTTTATCATATAACTAATTAGGGAATTAGGGAATACCTGAGCACCTCCACCCCAAGATATGACAATGTGGGAATGCGTATTAACGTCACTTGGTTTTATTTGTCGTTCTGGTTTGTGCAGAACAATGCTTAGTTCTATGTGTGAACTCCTGGGTAGCTGCCAGAGAAGCTGTGAACATGTACATGATCAGTCAGAAGACTTTCAAATAATAACACATGTTTTCCTCAAAGCCACTAAATGTCTCTGAGCATATCTCAAAGAAGCAAGTCGCTTACCCATTCTAGAGAAGTTTCACAGTAGTATGGGTTTCATGCATTAAAATGAGTTAAATGCAGCTGCCTTTTGTGTTTCTTTTCTTGTGTCCACTCTTCTTGGCCTATTTTTATGGAACCAAGCTGAGGCTGGGAGAGAGAACCACAGAAGTTCTTCACACACAGATTCTCAGACATCAGAGACGAGGAGTCCTGCTTCAACCCACCCCATCACTTCTTTAGAGGAATTGGAGGAGGAGGAAAGTAAGGGAAGCCTTTTATATTGTTTTCAGCGTAGTCAGAGACTGATGTTTTTACTCATTGTGCTTAAGACTGCATTACCCAGTTTGTTCTAATCACAGTTAATTTGAAGAACTGTGACTTCTTAAGCAACAAAGATCTTGAGACTGACTGTGCATTATTCTTGCTGCTTCAGAATCTGAGATAGTTTTAGTGACATATCTTGGTTATGCAGACAGTTTAAACAATTCCTTCTTCCCCTTGTTTCCCATTCTTCACACATCCTCTCTGTCTTCACACACCCTCATATAGTAAAGACCCTAGGGGAAGCCTCAGAGAATGAAGCTGAGCAAAAACAATCATGGGAGGGGAGATAAGAAGTCTTGGCCTGCTCAGTAATATGTGGGATGCTAAGGGTTCAGGTTGGTAGCCAGGACTAGGAACCTTCAGTTGCTTTCCAGGGTACAAGAATTTGTTTGTGAGGAAGCAAAACAGGAGGAGCAGAATTAACACCTGTTTTCTGTTTCCACTTCTCTTAGGGGGTGTGAAGCTGGGCCTTGGAGACTTCATATTTTACAGTGTGCTTGTTGGAAAAGCAGCTGCCACAGCTAGTGGAGACTGGAATACTACGCTGGCCTGCTTTGTAGCCATTCTCATAGTAAGTGAGCAAGCTTGTAAAAACTCTGTTACGCTCCGTTCAGCACAGTGGTGTTGCCAGAAGTACCAGCAGCTGAGTACTGCAAAATCACTGCTGGGTATTTAGGAGAGACCTCCCAGTGCTCTGTCTGTAAAGACAGGTTTTAAACAGCCACTGAAGCTGAATGATAGGGCATCACAGCAGGGCTGTTTGTGGAGATGGTGAAGGTTAAACAGTCCCAGAATAAGAAGTGTTAAAAGACCGGGGACTTCTGTCAGCCATGACAGTCAATATTTGGAATTCCCCATTGATTAGCAAGTGTAGTTGAAGATGTTAACTGCCTTAGGCAAAGGAGAACTGCTAGATAAGAGGATAAGACTTGTTTTGCCATTAGAGCTGGAAAAAAACAGCAAGGAAGGAGACTTACTGATCATTTCAATGGATTTTTAAAAGCAGATGACAATCATACCGTAACTGCTAACAGTCCTGTCAACACACTGTTCAGCTTTCATCTAGGTAGAAAGTAATTACACTGATACAAACAGTTACGTTCCTAGTCTCATGAAAACTAACCAGAAAGGCAGTAGCAGGAGTTCTAGAAGATAAAAGAAACTGAATTACTGTGTCCTTGGGCCCCTATTTCTTCACTTAGATACCAAAGATAGCGAATGACTGACTTATGAAGATCATGGATCAAAAAGCATGAGAACTAGAAATGAGCTAACTTAAATCAAGTGTGGTGACTGTAGCTTTCCTACCTCACAGGTCAAAGAAACTTATAGATTCTTACGATCAACTTAGCCCTATATCATGGGGTCCAGCACAGGATTCCCTTTGCTGTGGCAAATGTTCTCTCCTGTCAGGGAATGGGGCCACATGCCCCATTCTGTTTATTTTATGGTGCTGTTAAAATTTGTTCTCTCTCCTCCATAACCTTGCTACTGTGTGGCTTTCTGGTTCCCAAAAATGTTTCTGCAGGGTCCCAGCAGTGAGCACATCTCTAAGTGTATGTGTAAATTAAGGAGCAGGTGTAGGCCAGATATGGTCCCTGAGAGTGTAAGAACAGAGCGGCAGACTTAGTTGGATTGTAATCAAACTCACAGTCTAGAAACAATTATTTAAAAAATTAAAAATTCTGTCTGCTGATCTTTAGCTAGTGGATATCTTAGTGTCTCTGAACATTTGTCATCACGGAGGGATTAAAAAGGGCTCAGATGAGAGGAGGAATCCATGCCTCAATGCACTTAGCTGTACTGTTTGCCCAAACTGTACAAAAGCTTTCTAACATGCTCCAAAAAAACAGACTGTGGCCTGCTGTCCAGCCAGAGTAACCTCCCAGAATAAGCAATCCCATCAAAAGAACAGAGGATATTTTGTTTTCTTTTGTTACCTCAAGACCTTGAAAACCGGTAAAGTGTGAGAAGTGCATGTTGCTGTGTATTAAGAGTCCTCCAGTGAAGCTCTTCTGTGTGCTTTTATCTGCTGGATCAGTACTTCATATGTAATGGCCTAGAACAAAACATAGAATGATCTGTAAATAAGTTGACCTCTTGGAGTCACCTGTACGTCAACAGGAGCTGTTTATACCACTTTCACACAGCTCTGTGCAGAGATTGCTGAAGAAATTACCTGCCCAACTTGTGTGAAAGAAGCAGCTGGGGACAAGTGAGCTCAGGCAGGCTTCATTAGCTGTACAGTGTATGCAGCTTACTCTTTGTATATTAGATTGTTGATGACAAATATATTTCTGGGCTTCTTACCATATCTCCTTATGTTTTTTTATTCTCTCTGGCAGGGTTTATGCTTAACTCTTCTATTACTGGCTGTTTTTAAGAAAGCACTGCCTGCACTCCCCATCTCCATCACTTTTGGCTTAGTCTTCTACTTCTCAACAGACAACCTTGTGCGACCATTCATGGACACCCTAGCCTCCCACCAGCTCTATATCTAGAAGTGGGAGTTAGAGGATTCTTTTTAAAGCTTTGTTGTGAAGTATGGTACACTGTTTGGAATAAGTCAAAGTTTTAAATGTAGTGCCATATTATTTGTAAGGAAAACACTAACTCTGTGACATGATGTGTATTAAAAATCTTAATAGTTACATGTTGAACTGAGATTTTTCACAGGACTCTCAGACTCCAGAGAAAAGCCTGGCTCACTACTGATGTCAGAGCATTACTGTGTTTCTTGATGTGCATGCTGGCTGCTGTGAGCACAGAAACCTGTATGTAGCATGGGACACTGGAGAGATAAAGGGCGTGATCTGTGCTTCTACAAGCTCAGGTGGTCTAGCCCTGGACTTGCAGTCAGGTTTAACTGTGATCTAGACTTTATAATGCTTCACACTTCTGAAGTGTGGCACAAACATGCAGTGTGAGTCATAATTAGAAGAACACAGCAGTCAGCAGGCACAGAACAGGGCAGTGTGTTACACCTGTCATCAGCACTAGAGAAGTAAGGCTGAACTTTATAATCCGGCCCAAGCAAAGCATACTTGTGTTGAAATTGCCCCAAATGGCTATTTATTCTGACCTTAGTTAAACACAGTGAATCATGATGGATTTAGACAGGATGTCAGTGGTGTTTCGTTTAAACATCAGGTTTCTGGTTCTGAGCACATCCACCACTGTAGCTGATGAAGGCAGGGCTGCCCCTTTCAGTGCCTCAGATCAGTGTAGGAAAACAGTTAATTTTTTTCTGTCGCCCTCCCACCCTTTTGCTGTTTTGGAAATATTTTTCTGGATCCATATGACGATTTTCAAATTACAATAAGGTGAAAATTACTGCACAACTCCAGTAAATCAGACCTGTAACTTCTTGTGTGTATTTCTGGTCTTATCTCTGTGCATTACTGTAACTACTACAAAGGAGGAATTACCTTCCCATTATGAAGAGGTCCTCTTACACTTACTGAGACTTTGAATAGTACTAAAAACTAGGTAAACAAATAGTATTTTTAATTACAAATTTTAAAATAGCTACTTTACTGTCAAAGGGACTCTTTTGGAAATACCCTGACATAGTTTCTGTCGAAATATGGGGCATGGTGGCTGGAAAGCTGCTCATCAGAAAGAGAGCTAAGACTATTGAGTTATAATCCACTAAATATGAGCCAGCAGTGTGCTGAGGTGGCGAAGAAGGCCAAGGGCATCCTGGCTTCTATCAGAAGTAGTGTAGCCAGCAGGAATAGGTAAGTGGTTGTCCTCCTGTAGTCAGCACTGGTGAGGCCACACCTCGAGTGCTGGAGTCAGTTCTAGGCACCTCAGTACAAGGATATTGAGGTGCTGAAGTGGGTACAAAGAAGGACAACAAGGTTGGTGAAGGGTCTGAAGAACAAGGACTGCCTGAGAGACCTAGGACTGTTTAGGCTGAAGTAAAGGAGACTGAGGGGGAGACCTTGCTGTCTACAACTACCTGAAAGGAGGTTGTAGAGAGGTGGGTGCTGGTCTTTTGTCACAAGTGATAGGATAAGAGGAAATGGCCTGATGTGGTACTAGAGGAAGTTTAGGTTAGATAGGAAAAACTTCTTCGTTGAAAGGGTGACCTCATTAATGTTTATAAATATGGAAAGGGCATGTGTCAGGAGGATGGAGCCAGGCTCTTCTCAATGTCATCTAGTAACAGGACAAGGGGCAATGGGTGTAAGCTGGAACAGAGGAGGTTCCACATCAATATGAATGTGAGAAGGATCTTCTTGACAGTGAGGATGACGGAGCACTGGAACTGGCTGCCCAGGGGTGTTGTGGAGTCTCCTTCTTTGGAAACATTTAAAACTCACCTGGATATATTCCTGTGTGACTTGCCCTTCTTGAACTGAGGGGCCCAGAACTGGGCACAATACTCCAGATGTCGCCTCACCAGTGCAAAGTAGAGGGGAAGAAGAACCTCTTTCTGTCTGCTAACCATGCCCCTACTGATCCACCCTAGGATGCTGTTGGCCATCTTGGCCACAAGAGCACATTGCTGGGTCATGGTAGTCCCACTGTCCATGTCCTGTCTTGTCTCAAATTCCTCTGGAGCCTCAGCAGTCTGGGGCTTGATATCAGGACAGCTCCCAGAAGTATAGAGAGAGGCAAAGAAGGTGGTCAGTATCTCTGCTTTCTCTGTATCCTCTGTCTTCAGGGCACCCACCTAATTCAGCAGGGGGCCTACATTGCCTCTGGTATTAGTTTTACCTACAATGTATTTGAAGGAGCTCTTTTTGTTGCCCTTGACCTCTCTTGCAATTTTTAATTCCAAGGAGGCCTTGGCTTTCCTAGTTACTTCCCTACATTCTCTCACCAAAACTTTATAATCACCTCAAGTGGCCATCCCCTTCTTCCATGAACTGTAGACTTTCTGCTTCCTCTTCAGTTTGCCTAGAAGCTTCCTGTTTAACCATGCAGGTCTTCTGGCTCCCTTCCTTGACTTCCTACCTGTTGGAGTGCTCTTGTCTTGCCCTTCAAAAAAGTGATCTTTGAATGTTAACCAGCTATCTTGGGCCCCTTTACCTGCCTGAATCCTGTCCCATGGGATTTACCCTAGCAACTGCTTGTAAAGGGCAAAGTTGGCCCTATTCAAGTCCAGGGTTGTGTTTCTGCTAGGTATTCTTTTTCTACCACCTGAGACCCTGAACTCCACCACCTCATGGTCACTGCAACCAAGGCTGCACTCAACTTTCACTGCTTCAACCAGACCCTCCTTGTTAGTGAGTACAAGATCCAGCAGTATTCATCTCCTAGTGGGCTACTCAACCTTTGCGTCAGGCAATTATCACGAATGCAGTAGAGGAACGTCCTTGACTCTGGGTGGCTGGCTGAGTAGGTCTTCCAGCAAATGTCAGGGTAGTTAAAATCCTCCATCAGAACCAGGGCCTGTAGCTGTGAGGCTTCTGTCAGCTATCTGTAGAAGACCCCATCAATTTCCTTGTCCTGATCTGGTGACCTACAATAGACACCCACAACAGTGTCACCCATGCCAGCCTGCCTCTTAATCCAAACCCACAAACTCTCAACTCTCTCTTCATCTGCCCCTGGACAGAACTCAATACATTCCAGTTGCTCTCTCACGTAAAGAGCAACTCCACCACCCCACCTTGCTGACCTGTCCTTCCTAAAAAGGACGTAGCCATCCATGACCACATTCCAGTCATGTGAGCTGTCCCACCATGTCTCTGTAATTGCCTCCAGGTCATAATTACCTGACTGAACACAGATTTCTAATTTCTCCTGCTTATTCCTCATGCTGCATGCGTTGGTGTACAGGCATTTCAGAGCTAGCTCAGCACTCTGATTTCACCCTAGGTCAACAAGAAGCCGCCTGGTTTTCTTTAAGACCAGAGCTCTGTCCTACTGGTACACATCCCTAATATCAATCTACAAAGGCTGCAATGCGACCACTAAAGCCCCTCTGAATTGAAAAACAGCAACAAAAAATATGATCGCTAATCATGTTAACAAGCTTTTTATGTGGTTAAGAAAAGAAATTAGAATCATAGAATCGTTAGGGATTGGAAGGGACTTTGAAAGATCATCTACTCGAATCCCCCTGCCACAGCAGGATCACCTAGACCAAGTCACACAGGAACACATCCTGTCAGGTTTTAAATGCCTCCAGTGAAAGAGACTCCACAACCCTCCTTGGCAGTCTCTTCCAATGCTCTGTCACCCTCACTGGGAAGAAGTTCCTTCTCACATTCATATGGAACCTCCTATGTTCCAGCTTACACCCATTGCCTCTGGTCCTATCACTAGATGACATTGAGAAGAGCCTGGCTTCATCCTCCTGACACCCACCCTTCAAATATTTATAGTCTCCTCTTCTCCAAGCTCAAGAGACCCAGCTCCCTCAGCCTCTCCTCATAAGAGAGATATTCCACTTCCTTCATCATCCTCGTCGCTCTACACTGGACTCCCTCCAGCATCTTCACATCTGTCTTGAACTGAGGGGCCCAGAACTGGACACAGTACTCCAGATGTGGTCTCACCAGTGCAAGTCATCCCACATGCACAAGCAACCCAACCCAGTTGGGCTGAGATGCACCACATTGCAAAAGCAGAATTGTAGCACAGGACAGAGAACATGCTACAATAATCATTATGCATGGAGAGCAGGAATCATCCCACCAAGGACAGCAAATAAGCAAAGAACTTACTGTGTTCTGGAGGGTCATAATCATAAGCTGATTCAGCAGTGTCTGCTCCTAGGCTGCACATCTGCCTCCACATCTATAGACAGCTACAGCTGGGCAGTCTGCAGTACACATGGTTTGTGAAAAACGTTGGTTTTGTTTCCTCTTGCCTAGTGCAAACCAGTGTTTTGTCCAGGAAACTCAGAAACTTCATCAGAAAACTTCCCAACAGAAACGACATTTGAGAATTGCAGACTACAGTTTTGCTTAGCAAGACATGGAAAATCCACAGTGAAGGTATAAGCAGAGCACAGCTCTCCGGGATCCCTCCCGAAGCCCTCTATCTCAAGCCATGATGCTATTCAAAGCACATTAACCTCCCAACTTTGTTCAGGCTTAGCAGGGATCCAAGAAAGCAAGGAAGCATACAATGACGGCATCTAATTTCAGATCTCCTTCTGCTATTGTCCTAACAGGGTGGAGACATCTGTGTCTGCTGCAGAAAAGGCTCTGCTCTATCTATCTGCACCAGACTTTTAATAAGGACAAACCCTACATTTACCCAGAAATGTCCAAGGGAGATGAGTACAGGCTTCCCATCATAAACGTGAGGGGTAGATATAGTTTGTCTGGATCTCACTAAACTTGTGACCTTTTTTTTTTCTTCAGTGAGGGTAGCAGAGAGAAGTTTGCAAAAGTAGCACTTGACCCCCTCCTATAGGGTCGGTAGGAAGCATGTCCTGCTGGGGCTGCATAGCATGCTCACCACCTCGAAACAAAAGGGGCACCTGATATGCTTGCTCCAGCCAGTCCTCAGGCTGGCACTGATCACAGATCGGGCTCAGTCCTGTATCCTGACCTTATGACAGAGCAAAAACATCACCTCTCCAGCTACTTTTCCCTTACTCTCCCCACCTTATCTCAAGCACGTGGAATCTGTGCTGGTGCAGAGACTAAAGCTCACAAGAGATCCTGCGCACTTTCCAGTTCCTTCATGGAGCCGGGTAAAAACTGCCTTTTACCAAGGAAATCAATACGGGCAAAAGCAACAGCAGCCCCTTGGCTGGTGTCTGCAGGCTTTGCACTTGTAATTTGCACATCGCACACAAGCTGGGGGTTAGGTGTGACCAGGTAATTACTCTTTAAACCCAAGGTCTTAACTGTGCCCAGAAGCAATCACTGCTCTGCCTTATTTACCACTTCCTCCTTGACTGCCCTTTCATTTCAAGCTCGCTTTGCAACACCCTGATTGATTTTCCCAGTTCATGCCATTCTCTCAACATAGGTCCTGGATTAAAAATAAACCCTGTAAATTGCCGCTATGTATTTACTGACCATTGTGTTACACAGCACCTCCTGCTCACTCAGAAAAAACCGCTTCCTCCTGCTCTCAATGTTGTTTAGCTGGAAAAGACAGATAACTTCCTGCACTGCAATATAAATGGCAGGGCTGCCTATTAAGCTGAACCTTGGTTAGCAACACCATCCTGGCAAGGATGAATCAGTAGGTGAATGCAACACTGCAAAACCCTGAGGATTCTCCCACCCTGAAAGAGCCATTAAAAACATTACAGAGAAAGGAAGCCTATGCCAAGTTCAAGATTAACTGCAGTTATGACTGTGAAAATCGTACTGGGAACACTCCTACAGGCAGGCTTCAGTCTGAAAAGACAGCATTATCTCCTCTTGGCACCAACATGCATGTCCAAGTGATAATTCTCTGCAGGGCTCACATCAACAGATAGAGCACAGTGCCTTGCTGCAAAAGGGCAAATAACCCTTGAAAGGCAGAAAGAATTCATCAGAAGTGAGCATCATGAATCAAAAAAGTCAATGCTATGTATAGAAAGGGCTTGACAAAACATCCTCGTAAGGGCAATGAAGGGAATAAGCTGTAAGAAAGAGAATAAGCCTTAAGAAATGGCAAAGTCAAGGTTAAGATGACAGCTCCACCGGGGTTTGCTCTGAGAAAAACAGGACCCTGTGTGTGACTCACCTTGCCCATCCTATGGCATTTCTCATACACCCATACAGATAACCAGTTCTCAAAACCTTGGAGCCCAGTTTTCAAGTGCTAAACTCACAAAGGTCTCAAAGACCTCAGTCTCTGACATGATTTCGAGGTCAGATACCTGCTGCAAGGCTGACACAGAGCTGAAACTTTCTGTCCTTCTGGTGAGTACTATTCGATGCCAGGAGGAGGAGGAGGAGGGTGGCAGAAGCCCCAGCTCTGGAGCAAGATAGCAATCAGCTGGAAACATATTTGGAAAGACAACATTAATCTTTTTCTTAGAAGGACCCTGTTGCCTTATTTTTACTCAGGAGAATACAGAGTAAAAGAAACAAAGTCTCCAAGTTTGTTCTTTAAATAATCCAGGCCTGTGACTGAAACAGCAGAAGGAGCATGGTGATGGCGAAATCACCATCAGCTTGTAAGAGCCTCTGGGGAGGTGAGCTGAAGGCAGCAGCCACCCTCAGTCAGCCTGGTTGGGTTCCTCTGGGAAAAGCCCTGCAGCTTTCTTCTCTTGTACCTTTCTTCTCTTCCAGCTTTCTTCTTTTCAGATTTTTTCCCTGATAGACAGGTGTGACCCTGCTCTGGGTGCAGGGCAAAGGAAGGTGCTCGGCACACAAATCTTTCCCCTTTTTAACTCAGAAAGAGCCTGCTGAGCCTATTTGGTGCCTTCTTGTTCTGGTGGCTTCACCTTACAGTAGCACCCAGCATAGCCATAAAAGGGAGAGATTCAGCTAGTGTCAGGCAATTTTCAGATGGTATAACATTAATCTTCCCTTTTATCAACACATACCCACATTACTGGTCTCAAACACAGCCCAGCCTGGGAAAAGGGGTTGTGCACATGTCCCAGGGATTTTTGGCGGCTGTAGAAGCTCCTTAGAGACTGAGAGTACCATTTAGCCCAGAAATAGTTTTGCTGGACTCCCTAGTATTGCTGGAATAAATGTCCCTCAGCAAATTTGCACCATAACTTTTAAAAGACAACAAAGCACAATCTAAACTTGGAAGGAAGATATTTTATACGTTCTCGGAACAAGACAGTTTGATAAAGCTCAAGGGAAGTTTTCCACAGCTAATGCAAAACATAAGTAAATCTACTCCTGCTAACAAAGGACAAAAAAAGCTACACAGAGAGACACATCTATTAATATCCACAGAAATCCTATAAACTGTTTGCAACTCTGTTCATACCTGATTTCTGTTTTTCTATTTGAAGGGGGCACGTATCAAAGCTGAGTCAGCGACAAATGGCAGCAGAATAGCTGCTCTGTTAATGTGAAAGCAAAATGGTTAACTATGTTACTGGATATTTTTAAGCACCCAGATTTCATTAAAGAAACATTCAAAGGCAAAATAAAGCATCAGTCATCAAATGTTTGTGGATAAATGTACCAGCTTATTGCACTGAGCAATGAAATGGGTTCAGAAGAGGGGGGAATTTGCAAGTGAGTAATGGCTTCTTTAACACTAATGTGGCTTAATTCTGAATTAAATCCTTGTCCTGCAGACAGAGGCTGTCATAGAGATCAGTATTACTTCATCTCCTTTTCTTTTCTTCATTTAATGTCATTACAGAAAGCCCAGTACCCTAGAAACATTTGCTGTTGCCCAGCATGTATGTATTAACAATAACCACTTTATGCTCCTTCGAAAGAATGGCCAGTACGCCCAGAAAGTACATGAACACATAAACTAGGAAAACTTCAAAATATCCTACTGTAACTAATAAAAAAGCAGTACACTTAGAACAGCTCAGAACTGAAGGTTTGACTCCGAAAATAGCTAAAATCTTCCCGGGGAGAAAATGTGCTGAGTTCTAACAATAATTTTGAGATACTCAAAAACTGCATTTTGCTCTGGAGACTCAAGCAAGGAAGAGAAAGATCTTCTACATTAGCATGTAGGCTGCATGAATTGTACAATAGTGGCCCATGACAACCAAAGTAACTTAAATACAAGCAGGTTAGCTAAAGTTGTGACAGTTCAGTCTTCTTCACAATATGACTCAATCTCTTTATTCTATACGTCTGTTGTTGTAATTCCAGATGAAACAAACGGCACTTGCTGAGGTAGGCACTGAACAGACCTATACTGAGAGGCAGCCCCTGCTTTGGATGATTTGGAGGCTGAGGGAAGTAGTTGGCTGTCACCAAAATCTACCCCTTGAGCTGCAAACTCTTGGTTCACTGACTGGGCTCCTAGGGTCAAGGGCCACTGGCATCAGTGATGACTTTGGGTCAGCACAAATGACACTGAGCACCAGTTGATAAAGTGTACTGTGTCTTGGGCATGGAAAGGTTTGTCCTAGACCAAACCAGCTTTAAACATTACTTAATAGACTGTTACAAACATCTGATTCGAGAGGGTCCCTTCCAATCCCTAGTGTTCTGTGATTCCAAATACATCACTTTTTACTCCTTTCTTCTCTCTTCTCCAAGTCTTTTCTCTCTTCTCATTTTATTATTTGAAAATATTTCCAAAAATTAGGGGAAAAAAAGGAGTAGGGAAAAAATAAACCATAATATCAGAATTTCAGATTTTAATCAAAAATCCTGGTCATTTAAATCTCTCTCCATTTTGGTGAAATACTGTTTTTCAAATAAAAGGTATTTTTTTTCTCCAGTGAAAACTTGGATCAGATTACCATAAGTATTTCTGGAAAACTGGGGATATTTAGCTGTGTTATCAGTATTAAGGGCACACTCCAAATTCTCTGGCACAAGGATTCCTTTGAATATTCTGTCTCGTAAACAGGAGTTCCACAAACAAGGACCAAGTGGGCTTTGAACCTGAGGGACCTGCTGACAGCTCTCATTGCACCTCTTCCTCACTCTCTTTCACCAGGTAAAATGATCACAAGTACAAGCTATAGGGGTGATCTAGCACACCCTCCACACAACATTTTGGTCTTTCAGCAGAAAAACTCAAGCAGACCATTCTCTGCCTGCTGTTGTAAATGCCAAGGGTATGGCTGGAATCCACCTGACTTCATCTGGGAGGAATTAGAAATTACCTTATGAGAGAGGTTATAATCCACTGCCAAATGAGAGAGTTGGGATTAACCAGAGTAACTTGATTGATCTCTGTGTGAGGTTTTTTTGAATGAAGCTCTGGTGATTTTCCACTGCAACAGGCTACAAAGCAAGGTAACTTGTGGGGTGCTCTCAGGGGAAAAGTCCAAGGGCCACTTTGCTCAGGACTGTGTCTTCCCAGAGCTCACAGTATCACAGTATTACCAGCTGAGGCATTCTCTACGAGAATTCATCAGTCAAACAAATAGCAAGGATGCACAGACACAATTTCCAGGCTTTGGTCCCTACTAAAACACAAGATCAAGAGCAACTCGATGTGAGTTGCCTACTTGTGTGAGTGCACACATCAGTCCAGCCTTGGTAAAATGTTGGAAAAACTGCCTATATGGTTTACCTGAAAAGGATCATTTACTGCTCACGCGGGGGGGGGGGGGGGGGGGGGG
>JAOXOE010000256.1:11058024-11115305 GCA_028565055.1 Phoeniculus purpureus | reverse complement strand
GCAGTTAGATAATAGGATAAAGGTTGGACTCGATGACCCTGGAGGTCCTTTCCAGCCATGATGATTCTGTGATTCTGAATGATTCTATGATTCTTCCTTTTGCTTCAGAAGAGTCTCATTTTAGCCAGCAAAGATTTTGCCTCTCGCAGGAGAGAAGCGACTCCCTTTGGCTTTGCAAGGAATGCTGCCTTCTCCACTGGGACGAGGGAATGATCCCACCATGATCTAGGGTAGAGGGTCATAAAGACAAAGCTACTGGCTCCTCTGCCACCTGCAGAGACCAGCATTTGTGATAGAGGACCTTGGTAGAAACGACCAAAAGCCAGAAACATCTGCTTAGATCATTGAAAAATATTCCAGTGTATTGGAAAAAAACAGGACCTTGTTGCAGGCTCCCTCTTCCTGCCTGTGATGGAGGCAAGGAGAATTGGAAGCCTCTTCCTGCCTGTGATGGAGGCAAGGAGAATTGGAAGCAGCAGAGGCAGATGAGAGAGCCACAGTCCTTCAGTTTGACCTCCCCTATCACAATGGAAGGAAGCTGAGCGGCGGTGGGAGCCAGCTGCACAGAAGACACCCGTCGCAAACAAGGACATTTACAAGCTCCTCACCCGCAAATTGCAAGCAGAGTGTAGCAATGGCATGGCATCCACATCACTTAGGGTTAATTGCTACTGTGAGGTGAGGCTGTGTCAGACCTCTTTGTCTAGTTTAGCAAAGAAGGAAAGAACCTGAAAAATCCTAAGTGAGAGCAAAGGCAAAGCCTGAGCTGGAGCTCAGAGAAGCTGAGCCTCAAAGCTATGGTTATCTCCACAAAGCACTTCTTCCTGATGGAGAGCCTCTACTTCAGTAAAGCTGAAAACTCCTAACATGGATCAGCCGTAACTAACTTCCCTGTCGAGCTGGCTGAATTATTAATTGCCAGCACTGGACACGTTCAGCCTACTTTCCTGAGTGGGAACCGATCCAGCTCTCTGGAAATGCATTTGTTACTCATTAAGTACACACAAATAAGGTTTGTTGGGCAGTTCTCAGCTTGGAGAAGGTGAGTGAGTAACTCAGAAACAGCTAACCTCTTTTGGTGGACTGCTGCTTGAGCCACACAGTACTTCTTCCTCAGCAAGCAGATAGCTTTTAACAGCCATCAGATTATAAAAACACTTGCTGGTAGCCAAAAGATGACCTTGCTGAACCAATTTGTGAGAAGAGTCCCGCAGCGCTGCAGCCCATCTGTGTAATATGCTGGTGCAGCCAGCTCGGGCAGCCAGCTGAGAAATGCAAGATGCTGTCCAGAGACCTGACCCTGTATCAGGGAACTTGTCATCAGCTTTGGTGGAAACTGCTACGTTTCCATCTGGAGATCTGTGTTTGATCCCTTGCCCAGTTCCAAAGTATTCACCACTGTCTCTGTGATTCCAAACATCATTTCTGCTCATTGGTTCCTCCAGCAGAAGAGCACATGTGGGCTTCTGAGCCTGTGCTAGATCTAGTGCTTCTCACTCTCATGTTGCAAGTGTGGAAGGACACCCCCACCCAGCCTTCCCAGCTCTGCCACTGCAAACCCCAAACTGCTGCTGCCTCCCACATGCCCTCTGAGACTAAAGGACCTGCCCTTCTCACTCCAAACCACTGCATCAGTCTCTGGTCACTTGATTTAAAATCCAGCTTTGCAGCCTAAAGGCCACAGTTGCAGTTTAGGGTAGGGAAGAGATTCAGTCCCTAAAAGTCACAGTGGAGTGCCTTGATGGGTAGTGTGTTGGTAGAACACAGCTGTCCTGCAAGAAACAAACCTCACACAAGAGTTGTGCTCTTACACACCAGGAAGGTGGGACAGGAGCTGTAGCTTCAGCAGGTCCTGCTGAAGGATGGCCCAGACCCCTGGGTCCTTTGGTAAAGGGGGGTCCTGGCACAGGGCACGTTGGGAGGCAGCACAGGTGCTCAGATCAGCAGCAGACGGTAAAGTCCCAGTTATATCCAATGTGGCTTATTTAGACTGGTGGGTACTTATAGGACAAGGGAGCGCAGAATACCCTCTTCTACAATTTGAAGGCAAGTTTTTAGGTATCTAAACCAGGAAGCTGTATTTACAGTCTGCTTAGAGGCATTTTGGGTCAGAGGCACCAAACGCAGAAGTAACATCAATGAGTGGAACAAGGCAGCCTCTAATACTTGGGTTTTTTTAAAGACCGGCTTCTTTCTGTCTGCTTTAGGAGGTGTCCTGTGATGTGAACTGAAATGCCCAAAGCTCATGTACCCAGAGAAGGGGGGAGTGCAGATGGCTTTCCTCCCGGCTCAGGGCACATGCTACCGTGTGATGCTACATCAGTCATCCCTTCAGCCTGACTTACTACCAGGCAGGGTGGACACGAGCCAGAACGTGCGGTCACTGACTTCCAGGGCTGCTGCAGCCATATGAAGTATTTCCTCTGGCGTTAGCACACTCACTAGAAGGTATGGATGTACATGCCATAAACCTAACGCCCGAGGAGCATAATGGCCGTAAGGAATGACGACACACAAGCAAGGTTATCAAAAGCAATGCCAAGTCACGCAGTGTTAGTGAAGCAGTTTCCAGGAGAAGCTGGATGAGAAAAGCCTGGCTTGAGCTTTCCTATTGCCAAAGCTCCCAGAAGCTCACACTGGTCTTGGATACAGAAAGTATTCCCATCCCTGTTCCCTCGCTCTGCGTGCTCGTGGAGTTAGCTCGCTGCTCTGCCGCTAGTCGAACATAACTGAACTTCGCTTTGTGGAACATGTGAGTGAGAAACGCATCTCTCTTCCATGAGCAAGTGAAACATTCAGACGTGTTTTAAGTGCCTTTGGCTGGAGTGGGAAGGGAGACACGGAAAGGAAATTAAAAAAAAGGTTCAGGCTACAGCTGTGGTAATTTGTTTAGGATAAAAGTTTTTTAAATTACTCATAAACTCTGAACATACCCACATTTACTGGGCATGTGAAGTGTAAAAACTGATTTAGAAGAGCAGTTGTAAGTTTCATAAACAGGACTAAACTCTAAAGCTCAATGTTCAACAGAAACAATCTTTTAATTCCCCTCTAAATCAGTTTAGCACTTTCATTTGTGTTCTGAGTTCTTCATGTTTGGATAGCACTTTGATGAGTTAAAGTGCTATTTAGAGTTTTATTGTCTCTCCTCCTTTGGAGCTGGGACCACAAATTTTATGCTAAGTGGCTGGAGGAGTTTCTGCTCACACAGGAGTTGCTGGGAGCACCAGCTGCCTCAGCTACCCAGCACATCCAGCGTGTTTGCCATGGGATGGGACCCTCTTCCTAGGCATGTATAGCTCCCACATATAACTAGCAGCAAGGGGAAACTCCTGCAGGAGTGGGGTGCAGTTTGACACACCTTGGCTTCAGATCCTTACAGAAGGAGAGTATTAGAGAGATAGTGGCTTTAGGACACCTCTTTGCCCAGAGAGGGGCATTCCAAGGAGGCAGGATGCAGGAGGCACATCCTGGGGCAGCACAGAACCCCTGTGCCAAGTAGCACCCTGCCTGCAGCTGCACCCCAGCTGCACAGGCACCGCACAGTGCCCAGAGCATCGCTCTCACTGGACAGCCAATGGGCTTTTCTCTCACAGAAGGCCTGGCTCCGCACCACACAGACTCAGGTCTTGGGGTCAGCAATGACCCCTGGCGCTATTAAAAAAGGGGATCTAGACCTGAAGGCAAAGAGAGGCTTGTTACAGGCACCAATGCACCCACAGACCAGTCCTGCCTTCTGCTGTGAGACGATCTGCAGGCAAAGGCAGTCCAGGTTGGCTCTCAGCATCCATTACTCCTGGTACTGGTGCTTGTGGACAGACACAGGACTTCGGTCCACCAGAATGAGACAGATGTGAGTTCTTTTGCCATGGACTGCTTCCAAGACCATCTTGTGGGAACCCTGAGCCTTTTTCCTCCATCAGCTTTCTGGCTGCATTGCCTCAAATGGGTATGGGAAGGATAAATCTTGCACTCTAGGAGAAGCTGCTCACAAGGACTCCTTCCTCATTGGACAATCGACCAGAGGCTGCACTGGAGCTGAGAGGTCTCAGGAGAATGGCAGAACCAAGATAACTACAGGGCTTCAAACACCTTCAAACACACACCATCTCACATGCTCAGTTGTTCATTCCCAATTCCTCACACAGCAGTGCCAAGCTATAAGAACTGGGAGTGTATCCCCCACATTATCCCTTTCCCTGTACATGTGGATCCAGACCCCCACTGTGTGCCCACACCCCTCAACGCTGTGCCCTGCAGCTGGCTCATGCAAGGACAGGGGGTGACACAACCTCAGCAGTGAGAGCACCGACTGTGCAAAGCCACTGCTCTGCGCAGGTACGAGTGACCTTGGGGAAGAGGACGGAGGAAGGAATCGACATGAACAGCACTTCAGGTGCCCCTCAGCCCCTGCAGCAGAAGGTCTGATGGTGAGCAGACCTCATGACAGCACCACCAGTAACTTTATCCTCAGCTTCATTTTCAGAGTTAAAGCCCTGAGCCATTTTAGTTATGAGTCACTGAAAAATGCCAGTTTAGCATGCAGCTCCGCTTCCGCAGGGCTGCTTACCTACCTCCAATGCCACGGCCAATGTCCTGCCACACCTGCCTGCTGTGAGAGCATCTGTCGAGTGTATTGGTGCCGGCTGGACAGCCTTGCAGTGGAGAAAGGCCAACGAGGCTGTGGGTGAAGAAGCTGTCAGGGCATGAGCCAAGGTGGTTTCTTGCTAGCGCTGAGCCACAGAGGTTTCCTACGCTGCTTCTTTTGTGCTGCGCTTGAAGCTCGCTCTGAGCCGACGAGCCCTACTGCACCTCGGCACACCCCTGAGCCCTTAGGGAAGGTGACAGGATCCTTGGAGACGCAGAGGGTTACCCAACCCTATATCCTGGTGCAGCACGTGGGGTTGGGTTTTCCAACCCGGTTGGAAACCGGGTTGCGCTGACACACAGGGGTGGGGCAAGGGGGAAAAAAGAGGATTTCGGCAGCTACCTCCTAAGAAATGGAAGAAAAACCGCAGCGCTCCTATATAAATGGCCCTGGTCTCCCATGAGCTGGAATATGCTACACCACAGAGGTGCCAGCTGGGGGGGATGCTGGGTTTTTGGTGGAAAGAGGAACACAGAGTCTGGCAAAGTAGTCTGCTGCTTGGGTTCATGTTTAAAGCCTTCCACAGAATGCCAAAGAGGCTTCTCTAACCCAAAAGGGAGATGCTCCTTTGAAACAGGAAAATGAAACCTCTTTTGATCATTAATAATGGAAAATCACCTCTGCAACAGCTCTGTGTTGAATCCCTGGGTACACACTGGGAAGAGGATGCTTGGGGAGAAACACCCCACCCTGCTGTGAGCACATTTGGGATCCTAGGTAACCCTGAGGACTTGACTTGGGCACAAGGGGAAAAATGCCAGAGCAATGGTAAAACCACCAAGTGCCTTAAGGCTGCCCTAAGGGCACCCCCTAAAATGCCTAAATCCCCCTCTCTAGATGTGGGAAGCGAGGGCCTGAGTTACCACTGTGATGCTGGCAACACACCAGACACATACAGTATCGCCCTGCACAACCCAGGCAATTCAGTTCATCACTTAAACAAAGATCCAATTGCTTGTATTTCTCTTTTTTTAAAGTGAAACGTTTCTAAACTAAATATTTCTCTTAAAAGAGGCTATTTTTAAGATGAGCAGCATGACACAGTGTTTATGGATGTAACTCCAGTGCCAGCCCCCAGGTACGGATTTAGCAAGCAGCAGCTTCTCACTGGCGAGCTGCAAAAGACTGTGACATCCTTTACAGAAGCAGAGATCACGAGTTTCATATGAAAATCCAGACTGACTTTCCTGGAAGGGTGCTGTTATGGTTGAAGGGGATGCTCAAGACATTTTCTGGCCCAAAAAAGGACAAGACGGAGAGTAGTCCTCTCCAGCCACATAATCACCAGGGCGCTAGGGGAAGCGATACAACGAACCCATTATAAATACGGGTGTAGCAAGGCCAGAGTTTAGCTCATAATATCTTAGCATTTCTAAATATATTTTGTCTTGGGAGAAGAGCAAGGGAGAAGAGATTTGCGTGTAGGGAAGACACGCAGTTCTCTGAACAACCAGGGTTTTCAGCAATACATGAGCCCACAATCTCCAAGGCTGTGTTTGTGGGCAGCAGCCGGTTGCTGAAGATCTCCTGGTGCCAGTGACTATGTTTAGATCCTCTTGGAGGGTAAGGAAAGCAGAAGAAGAGGTAGAAAAACACAGTCATCTTGTCCTCTCAGATACTTCACTGTTCATTTACTTCAGCAGTGCACGAAGCTCTTAGTCACTCGGTCTCTGACAGGCTTTTTCTAGTTTTATTTTTCCAAATAAAAAATAACACGAGAAAAAGGAGGGTCCTTCCTAAACAAGCAGCTGGTGGAGGAGGCTGGGGAAAATGAGCAGCAAATGGCCAGGACTTCACCCCACAGCTCAGTGGGCTGCTGCAGACACCCAAGAGAGCGTCTGCAGAGTGCAGAAGAAGACAGGGCAAGCACTGCCTGTTCCTCTCACTCAGTGACAGCTGCAGCAAGCCACGGTGAGAAGCTTCCTCCAGAACCTCTGGAGCTGAGATCTCCCTCATGGCCCACTACAGAGTTGATCCCTGCAGGCAAACCATTTGCAGAGTTACAGCATGGTGCTCACACTCCCAAGTGTTTTCCTGCAGCAGGGCAAGGGGAGACTTCCCCCTTAAACCACATGTCCAGCTTGGATGTCCTCCACTTTCCAACGCTGAAATACTGACACCAGACCAGTAAAACCTTTGGGGCTGGTTTTAGGGAACCAGCAGCCATAGCTCTTGCACTAAACAAGTCCCTAAGGTTAGAAACTTTTGTCCAAACCGTCTCACTTCAAAACTCAGGAGAACTCAGGACAGTTGGTGCCCTTCCAGAATTCTCACGCCCTTAGGAGCATGGAGGGTCCTTGGCTGTTGCTGCCTCCAGCCAGTGAAGTACAGCATCAGCACTGAGACACTCCCTGGTGCTGAGACACGGCCTCGGAAGGGACAGCATGAAGGACAGCAAGAAACAAAAAGCCTCTGAATGCAAGTGCAACCAAGAGCTGGGAATCTGGTTCCTCTCCCTCTGCACAGCATCTTGAAGGGGCTGAGAAAGGGAAGACAAACCCCCAAGCCCATCTTCTTCTTCCCCTATAAAAGAGCAAACCTGCTGGCTTGTTGGTAACCCAGTGTAATGTACAACTGCCTCTGGATGGGGGTTTTGAAGGGCTCAGAAGGCACCCAGGTAGCTCATGGCATCCCGCTGCTTCAGCTTTATTACAAAGCCAGATAAATTAGTCTTCTCTCTTTGTTGACGTTCGGTGCTGCACAGCAAAACATGCATTGTTAACCTAAAAATAGGAAACGCTGGGGCAACTCTGAAGACATTCAGCTTTATTTTTCCCTGTTCTGATACAAACACAGTGGCCAAGAGCCAGATGCCTCGGTCCTGCTTTGAAGAGCCATGAAATTCTTTGCAACACTCAAAAATTACTGCTTTGTTAGCACCCAGCAAGCCCCAGTGACACCAACAAACTCTGGTATTTCCTTCTTCTCCCTCGTAAGGGAAGGTGGGGGGGCGGGGATGCCTAACGCTGCATCTCATCCCTGCGCAGATGGACAGCCCTGCGCGCCTATCACCGCACCGAGAGCAGGCGGAGGTTGCTAAGAGACCTGCTGACGCACAGCCGGGCCCCACTTCTATATTTTTCCATTACATGGTGTCGAGGCTTGCAGAGCAGGAGGCAATTTTCTCGAGCAAGCTATCGAGAGATCAGCAAGAGATGGCAGGACCCCGCAGGGCATGCAGCGCGCTACTTGCACCGCCTTCAAACAAAGGAGTGAGTGCACGGCAGAGCCAGAAATCTGCCTCGTTCACAACAAAACTGTGCTTGTTTTCACATCTGGCCTGAAAAAACGGGCACACCTACTCCTGCACTTCTCAGAGGGACAGTATAGAAAAGCTGAGGTCCTAAGAAGAGCAAAGTGTCTGTGGAAAACCCAAAATTCCTGCTGGCTTTCCCTGGGAATCACGGCTGTGACTCCTGGGCGAGGATGTGCTGGCACAGCCCTCACCCCAGAGTGCTACATGCAGTACCTGGATGAGCTGCGACCAAGGCAATGGGGTTGCACTAGCACAGGCACTGCTGACCCCTTTACTGGGGTCTCACCTGAAGGGAGGGATGTCCTGCTGTGCCATCACCCCCGGTTCAGTTTAATGGGGCTTAGCCAGCCCTGCGTGCGTTTGAGGCAGCAACACAGGTGGAGAGCAACAAGCAGAGCCTAACTAGCCACAGCCTGAGCGCAGACGTGACCCCATCCACGAGCAGCTGCTTGCCATAAGAACTGTCCCAGCTCCGTGCTTTAGTGGCTCTAGGTGTCAAGTCTCTCCAGGAGATGTTCATCTCAGTTCATGCACTGATTTTAACCCACTCCCAGCACCAAGGCTTCTTTACCACTGCAGGGTGCCAACAACCATGGGGATGGTCCCTTAAGCAGCAGCTTGGGGCAGCAGATTGCTCAATTCTATAGAAGCCAGCACTACATGACACCTCTGGCTACAGACTGTCTCCAAGAGCACCTCAGAGCTGCAGGCCAGACTTAGGAGCTACTAAAAGTCACCAGACACAGCAATTTATGCAGTTTTGAACCTTCCAAGAACGTAGAGATGGGCCACAGGGGATCCTCAAGACAGTTTTCGGGCATATCCATCCCAAATACAACTCAAGACATTTTGGAGGATGGAGAATGATCCATCCATAGATAAGCCCAGCTAACTGTTGGACTGGTTCACACATCTCATGGTGTAATTTCATCATGACAATTCAGGATTACAATTTTAGAGTTGGTGTTTTCCCTTTGGTTCAGTTTCCATGCTGTGCTCACAAACCCACTTGTGCCTCCCTGGTAGAAATCTCTGCATTTTATGCCCACACAGAGATTCCCTCCTTTAGATACTGCAGAAGTACTGAGAGGCTACAGCTGCCATCACAAAGCCACCCCACTTAGCACTGTGCTGTCTCACACTGTGGCAGTCCTGTCCTCAGAATCATGGACTGGCAGCAGGAATAAATTAGTGTGTTCAGCGGTGAAGTGAATTGAAAAAAAGGAAAAAGCCCCGGGCGTTTCCAAGCTCTCAAGTTGCTCCTGTTGTTGGCTAGGAATGGAAGGAAGCTACAGAAAGGCAGTTTCACCTATGCAATGATCTCTAGAAGTTCCCCATTATCCCCCTTGGAGACTTCCTATCTGAAAAACAAGTCCGCCTTTCTACAGAAGAGTGCTGAGACCTTCAGAGTCTCACACCGAGCAGTACTAAGATCAACTATATCAAGCTAAGAACCTTTCAGTACTTAGTTTGGAGCTAGCTGCTTTTTTGGTGATCTTGCTGAGCTATGCTGGCTGGCTGACACTGCTGGAAGCCACAGATGGCCCGTGGAAGATAACACCTAATTTTTTACTGCAAAGTCACAATTATGTGCTATAGCTGCCAGGGCCTCTCAGGGATGTCATGTCAGAGGCTCCCTGGCCTCACAAGAAATGAGGAGACATATGCCCTACTGCTTTGCAAATGTACCGTCCCTGTCACATGGCAAGCTACTAACACAAGCCATATTTGCATTTTTGCATAAGACCATTTTGGATTCACTGTTCCCTCATCTGCAACAAACACCAAGGCTCTGCGCACTAAAAACAAGGCAGGAAGCTACTAAAGGGAAAGAGACATTCCTCACGCTATAGCTACAGGAATGTCTGAAAAACACCTCACACACTCCTGCTTACAGCAGGTGAAGCTCTTCAAATCGTGGCACCACAAGGGACAGCACTGCCAGTGAAGGAGGCTCTCACCTCATCATGGTGCTACGCTGGCACTAAGTAGTTAGAATACATGGCTAATGAGGGGCACATCCCCAGGCCACCGTCACAGGGCTGGACTCATTTCTCCTGAGCTGGCATCTCACAGATGGCCAAGCAAAATCACTTCTTGTACATGGGGGTCCTGGTTCAGGAGTGTGATTGTCACTAACCATACGGTTAGCCACCAACTATACACCAGCACTTGCAGAGCTCTGCACAGGAGCTATGCAAATACTATGGCAAAGTCCTCTCCACCCTAATCACAACTGTAATTGTCGATGCAAAGATGCTGCACCCTGCTAGTGGCTGCCTGGCCCCCTGCCACAGCCTGCTCACCCTCGTGTGACAGGAGGGCATGGACCCTCCACTCCCAGTGGTGCCATCAGTTCACAATGGCAGATGCTGCCCAGAGGGGTTGTGGAGTCTCCTTCTCTGGAGACGTTTAAAACCCGCCTGGATGTGTTCCTGTGTGACTTGGTCTAGCTGATCATGCTGTGTCAGGGGGAGTGGACTAGATGATCTTTCAAGGTCCCTTCCAATCCCTAATGATTCTATGATTCCATGTAAAAATCTGACAAGACCTAAATCTGTGAGTGGTGTTGCCAAGGCAGTGATACTGTGGACACTACAGAGGAAAGAAAAATCCATAAACGCAAGTATTTCATCTTGGCCAAAACACACCTATGAAAACAGCAGCATGGAGCTGTCCCTCTCGCGTAGTCAGTGATGGAAGGTGCTCTATTTTATTCAGCTTATAAAACCACTGAGCTTCTTGGGGCACTACAGTCAGTAGTTCTGGGGTGAGAAAGTTTCTGTGCTAGAAACAGTGTCTTGCTAATGAAGGAAGGTATTTTTTAATATCCAGGGTGTTAGATGTAATGACAAAGAAATGTGATGATGAAGTGATCATTTGTGATGCCCACCAATGTGTCAGACAACAACCAAGGACTCACAAGTCAGTGACTAGCACATCCTGGAGAGTGGCTAGATCACAGGAGGGTGGGAGTGGAAAGTCTGTTTTTCTGCAGAGAGAAGTAGTTTTTTAAAGGATTATTGAAAGCATCTAGAAAATGACAGCTGTGGCGAGCAGCTAACAGCCTCATTAGGACAATGCAGGCACCATCAAAGGGTTGTTAATTTAAGTTCATGCAGCTTCAAAGGAAAGGAACAGAAGTACTGGCAGCACTGAGGATCTGGACACAATGAGGAGGGATGGTGCAGCCGCGGTTCAGCTGCACAGCAGTCAGTGCTGGGCTTTGGGAGTGGCAGCAGAGCTCACCATGTGGGCTCTTGAGATTGAAGTGGAAATGTTTTAGGTGCAGGGGTAAGGATAGGTAACGCACACATGGCCTGTGCTGTTTGGTCCTCAGCACTGTCACTTCCCTAGCTGGGGAAGAGGACAATGTAAAAATGTGTCTGCAAGGGACTGGTCTTAAGAGCTGGATTTACTGAGCCAGTTCCAGGTCTTGTCAAGTCTCCCAGTCCCATTGGAAAATATGAAACCAAAACTTACCCTTCTTTTCAGACAGACCTGCCCTTTCTATGCTAGAGATCCTGTTCAGTTCCCACAGGGTCCTTCGTCACTCCTGTGCTGTGCTGGGATGGCTGTGATTTGGGGCAAACACCTTGCCACAGGAGAGCAACTCGTGCATGGAAAGCATGGGGAGAATTCGCTCCTGGGTTAATTTCTCTTTATAGAGCCCTGTATGAACCATTTTCTGGAGCCACATACTGTTTCTGCAACTTTCAGAGCACTGAGGTGCATTGCTGGTTGCAATTTAACCTTGTAATAGTTTCAACACTTGTAAAGCAAAGCCATAGGGGCAACCTGTGCCTTTCAATGCTGTGAGAGAGCAGCCACGCTAGTGGAGCATCCCACAACTGCTGAGCATCCTACACCAACCAAACACCCCACACCAGCTGAACACGCCACACCAACCCAGCATCCCAACTGAACATCCCACAACAGCTGAGCATCCCAACCCAGCATCTCACACCAACCCAGCATCCCACACCAACCAAGCATCCCATGCTCGGGAGCCATTAATGCCAGAAGAGGGGAAAAGAGGACAAAGAAATGTAATAAAAAGCCTGAACTGGAATTATTTCCTAAAGCTCAGGGTTTGAGCTTTGCCCTTTGGGTGGCTGCAGACCATGGCTGCTGCATGCATTTGCTGTGTGTGTTCTCAGCTGCACACAGTGATTGAATTAGTAGATACCAGAGCTGCGATTACTTGAATTCGAATGGCATTTCAAAGCCAAGCAGGGCACCACTGTGCACCGTGCTACATCCTCTGTGTATAGGCAGCCAAAGGGAAATATCTTTTGTTTACCTTTGTTAGTGCTACCTTTTTTTGACCAATTTCTATCCTGCATGTGCAGCACTTGCTTTGCCCTCTTCTCACTTTCTGCTGAGCTAACACTAGGGACCCACTCAACACCCCGCTGTGGTCATCCCTCATGGACAGAGAGAGCCAAGAAAGGGCCAAGTGCTCCCTGCATCTTGAAGT
Source organism: Phoeniculus purpureus (assembly GCA_028565055.1). Classification (NCBI taxonomy): domain Eukaryota; kingdom Metazoa; phylum Chordata; class Aves; order Bucerotiformes; family Phoeniculidae; genus Phoeniculus; species Phoeniculus purpureus. The sequence goes on along the minus strand of JAOXOE010000256.1, from coordinate 11,102,921 downwards.
ATCATGCCCCTTGGTAGTCCTGCACAGCCAGGGTAAGATGCTGACAGCGTGTAGGCAGCCAGCTCTGTCCGTGGTCCCCTAGCAGCCAGAAGTCACTGTACTATCACTCTGGCACACTCCTTCCTTCCCTGGCAAGAGAGGCCAGAACTAAAGTTTTCCATTGAGATGGGTAAACAAAGACTTTGCTTTTCTCCCCTGTAACAAAGTTTAGCCCAGGAAGTCACATGAGCGCAGCTGCATCCAGCGCACACATCCAAAATGGCTTGAACTGCTAGCAGCGCATGGATGTGCGAAACTGATACAGGACAAAGCTCTGCCCTGGAAATGCACTTGCACACACCAGAAGTATCCCATCCTTCTGCTTGAAGGCCAAACCTGACCCCTGGCTGACACAGATTCCCTAGCACACCCCCTGTATCCGGGAGGACTTGCTGTCAGTAGGAACAGTGGAGCCAGTTGCATGTCCCAGCACTCCCACCATGCTCCACAACCCCCAAGCACCCAGCACACAAAAGTCACCCTAAGCAGGATGCTGAAACACAGCTACAGGAACTCTGTCACTGGAGGAGCCCAGCCCCCACAGGCGGTTTGCAGACAGAGGCTGGAAAATCACCCCACGCAGTATCTGTGCTCCAGAGTACAGAGATACGAGTGCAGTTTGCCTTAGAGGCAGCAAGAACACCGGGGTTTGCCAATGGTCATTTTCTGCTATTAGAGCAATAAATCCCTTCGAAGGTCAGCCAAAATGGCAGAGAAAAAGAATGTGAGATTAGGGAAAACGGGGTGAAAAAAAAGGTGTTAGTTGACCAAACTATTTTCCAATGATGTTTAGAGACCGCTCTGGGCCCAGCATTGATCAGTCAGAGACCCAGCGCCAGGCTGACCCTGCAGCTACTCTGCTCCCCTGACGTTTCCTCACCCTGCATGCAGCTCTACAAGCTCCCAGCACTAGGAAACTTATCTTCAACCACTTGGAGAAGCAGCAAACGCAGAGTTTGCTCTTTGCCCCTTTCCAGAGAGGAAGGCGGGGTAGGAGGTACACGGGTGGCAACCCAACAGCACGAGGTGCTGACTCGGCTGTCTGCAAGGATGGTGCTGATCCATCAGTTATTTTTATTGATGCCATTATTGCTGCATCCCCTCTTGAGCTCATTCTCTTACCTCTCTGCCATCTCTGGTGGACTTTTCTGGATGTTTTCTGATGGAGGACATTGTCCCAGTAACTTCAGACTATGTGTGGGGAAAATGCACCACGAACTGGCAAGGTGAGCAGATCTGCTGATAGCTGCAAAGGTGACTCCAGCACAGGCTGCTGAGAGCAGACAGGATCCAACACTCTGTGATCCTCTTGCTGAGCAATGGGACAATTTCAGTCCCTATATTGGGGCTGCCCCCCCCAAAAAAAAGGTTCTGTTCCCACTTTATTCCCGGTATAAGTGCAGACATGGAGGCGTTTGGCTGGAAGACCATTAATAATCCTGTTTCCCATGGATATGGACGCTGTTGCCTCATCAGGATCCTCCAGTCTGGAGTCCCCTAACATGCCCTTTTGTTGCAACATGCTGCGGCTGTCTAGTGGGAGCCAGTGACGGTCAATTTCGGCGTTCCCACTCGACAGCTCACTCTGGACAGAAACAAGCTGTCAGGACAGTGCTGCAGGATGATGGTGTCCAGTTGTGCTGCACTCCCAGCACACAGACCATGCTCAGTGGACACTCTGGGTACCCTCTGCAGGAGTGGCCAGCAAGCTGGTTTGTTCTGATCCCACCAGCTGGTTTTGGCAGTGGAGAGCATTGAGCTCAAGTCAGGAAAGAGGAGTCAGCATAGCTCAGGGCTATCAAACTGCTCCTTCCTGCCAAGCATTCCCAGCTCCTGGCAGAGACATGAGGCCCCAGGCTGAAGCCCCAAAAGACCAGGGAAGCCCTTGCATCACACAGAGGGCAATGGTCCTTCTCCTGGCAGAACAGAATTGCTTTCCAGGAGGGGCAGCTGGTATGGAGCTTTCCAACACTAGGGACATCCTAGCCCAAGCACAGCAGCCAGAAGACTATGCAGTCCCCATACACACCAGGCACCATCCCAGCCCTGCATGATCTGCGCATACAGCAGTGTCCTGCTTTCTAACAGCCATGTCTTCCCTGAACTGACATTAAGTAGGATGGACAGCAGTTCTCGGGCAGCCAATCTGAAAAAATCTGCCTAAAACACACAGCCCAAACCTAGTGCAAAGAGCCTGCAGCAGACACACAATCCCAGCACTGGGGAAGATCTTCCTGCTCAGAACTGAGCAGAAACTCAACTGCAGAAGTGAGATGGATAGCCAGGAGGAGGGCAGCAGCCCTGCTGTCCTGGCACTGATGCCCAGAGCTTACTCCAGAGTTCATCTTGAAGAGGATGATGTAGAGCAAAAGCTGTCACCGGACACGCTCATTAAGTGTTTCTTGCTGTGAGACTACCATGATCACCATTTTCTGAAGTCAAGAGCTGCCTGTGATATGTCCCCACACTCATACCGTGTCAGGCTGAAAGCTGAGAGTCATGGTGATGACCCAGCTGAGGGAAACAGAGGAATCATCCCAAAGTGTTGTGATTTCTGCTCAGTTCTGATGACTCCTGCAGTTACTGAAGTAGCCCTGTTTATTAATGTAACAGGGGCTGACTCAGTGGGAACAAGCCCCAGGGGAAAGGACTTTCAGAAATACTTGTCCCTATTATTTACTCAGTGGCTTAATCAGATGTCTCTGTAGAAAAATCAGCATTTCCCTCTCGTCACAATTTATTGAGAATGATGTCACTGGCCCTGATTCATTCACAAAGAGCTTCCTAAGGACAAAAATTCTACATCAGAATAAAGTGAGCTCAGATCTTCCACATTCCAGGGCTGCCACCACCTGAAGCACTGAGATACTTTCAGTGCCTGAGCCTGAAAGAGTAAGTTTGTGTTTTCTCCTTGCTCCAGCTGCAGATGGCAAATGGACAGACACGAGAACATACAGTTACCGCTAAAGCTTCATTAAAACCCATGCAGGTGGTGATGCACTGCGTATCCGTGCCACATCATCATCATCATTTACCATCAAACACTAAGTTCTGATTTGGCTTCATCCTTCCAGTCTGATGCAAAGCTTCCTTTGAACTTCAAGCTTTTCACTGTTGACCATTAACATCTGGGATCCAGAGGGAGCTTTGCAAGAGCTATCTAGCAGGCAGTCATTTAACTACAGGGCAACCATATTAAATTAAGCTCCTTTCAACCCATACACACACACAGAGAAGAACAGGAAAGGCAGAGGCCCCACCATCTCAGGAGCGCTTGCTAGTCTGAAATCAGTGTTTCACATGACTGACATGTTTTTCAAAAGTGAAGCATCAGGTAAAAGGACTAGCCCCTAGGTTGATTCAACTTACCACTGAAACAAAGCAATGCAAAACCACCCACCCTCAGACTGATCATGAGCAAAAAAAGGTCACTGGCTTGCTTGGAGAGCCCTCATGTTTCCACTCCCAGTGCCTCAGTGCCCCCTAGCCTGCAGCACCCTGTGTCTGCCAACCAAGGATGCGTTCATGGAAAGTGGTTTGGTTGACAGCTGAGTTGTCAGCAGACAAATGTACAGAAAAGAACGGTACAGCTTCCCAGAGGAGCAGCTCTTGAATTCCATTCCCACCTGACGAGTTTCCTGTATTGCATGGCTTCGGTAAGATTTGTCTTAGATTTTTGATAAGATACCAGGAGTTTATGTACTGCGAGAAGAGTGAGTACAGTAGCATTAAAGCTTTTGGATCAGGTTTTTCAGGGCATTACACCCTGTTAGAAGCTTCAAGAATTCATGAATCTCTGCAGTGCCTTCATGCTGCTATGTTTGGCCATCAAGTGTCTACTGATCCTCTCTGGGCTGTGGGACATGAACACACACCCACACAAGTGGGTACATATGGGAACCCAAACCTTCATCCCAGCCCCTGGGTGTAGGGGAGGACATGTGGATGTGAATGCTAGCCAGCCACATGTCCTGAAGCCCATGTGGAAGGAGTCAATCCTGACTTTCAAGGCATCTGCTTATCCCTGTCTCTGCCCCTATTTTGCTCTGGCAGAGCAGCCCCCATACAAGAATCCTTCTTGGCTGGGACAGCACAGAGACCATGCATGTACATGAGGGATGGAGAGGTGTGACAGAGACACACATCCAACACAATGCTGAGGCAGACTTTTGATCTGTGCTTCTGGGTGGTGCCCCGTAAGAAACTGGGAAGGTGCTGTAAAGTCGTTATAACCTGGCAAGCCTTGTCCCTACCTGATCCCATTAATCAGCCCATCTCTGAGAGAGGCAGCAATTTCCATGGTGTGCTGCCAAACGCCTCTGCTCCACAAGCAATTCAGAGGTGCTTTACATATGACAGCACTTGTGCCTGGACCAACACACTGAGCATTTGCCTTGTGCTCTCCACGCTGCTCCACCAGTAAATTCGGTATTTCAAACCCCACACACTCAGTCTTCTAAGTCCAAGCAGTGAACTTTTTATTTTTAGCTTTGCTCATCCTCTCTCCCCAAACATGGCCATCAAAGCTTAATCCCCTTGCACAACACAGCATTGCATCTCGAGAAAGAGCCCCTCCACTTCACCGGCTGTGGCAGCTGGGAGACACTGCATCCCTCCCAGCAGGTCGCTCCTGTTTTCCCAGGAACTGTGACAAGCATCAGTCTCTTTCTTTTCCCATTCCCCTGAATAAATTACTGCATTCAGTGTTTGTCAGCCCTGTATCTCATGAAATCTGGTGGAGTGTTTCTGATGGGCTGTCCTTCACCTTGCAAGGTACCACAAAAGTGGGGCAACAGAGAACTCCAGCACAGGGTGGTGAGGGATGAGGGAAAAGGGAAAAGAATTGGTGGGATGTGAGGAAGAGGAGGAGGTAGGCTGCAGAGGCTACTCCCTCAGAGTGTCAGAGTGAACGCACTCAAACAACCACTTCTTTTATACTGAGCTGCTTTCCCACCCACTTAACCCCAAAAAGCCTGGCAGCTTTTTACGAGGTCAGTTCACTGAATCTCAGTTGTGACTGAGAATGAAAATCTCTCTACAGCAAAAGCCAGCAAAACCTACATTGCAGAGTGGTGGGGCTGAGGGACACTCCTGGTAGGACAAAAAGAAACCCAAATCTAGTCTAATGGCAGTGCACAGAGACACCATAGCTCATGTGCAGGGACTGCACAAGTATTCTTTTTTATGATGGATGACCTTCTTACCATAGGAGTAACTCAAAACAAGTAAGTGACTTTACCTCCTTTCTCTGCACCTGCCTATTGCCAGTGGCCCACTATTTGCCCCATATAAAACAGTGCTCAGCCATGGGAAAAAGCCTTCTCAAGCCCCACTGATTTTCAGGGAGTACAGACACTTGGCACCCCTGAAACCAGATGATTCTTTCCTCATCACTTTGCTCTGCAGCACTCAAGCACTTAATCCAATCAAACCATCCTTCTTCCATTTTCCTGCCACAGAGAATGAGACATGTCTCAGCCTTCACAAGCACCTCTCACTCCTCCCCATCCACCCCAACAACCCTACCTGTGACAGCAATTCCAGGAGCAGCTGTGGCAGCCCATCACCACTGGCTTGCCTCAGGCCTCGCTGCATCACAGTCCTGATGGGAAAGGCTCTGTCCTCACCCAGTGGCAACCCAAAACACTGTGAGCTCTAAGAGAAGCAGTGCCCCAAAGACTAGGTGCTCTCCTGCCTCATGGTTCACTCTTCAGGCTCTGATGACAAGTCCCTGCTGTGCCCAGGCAGCTTTATAATTTGCAGGTGCTAATTCCTTAAGCTATAGGCAGTTTTCCCAGAGGTTTCCCGGATCCCCTGTGCAAGGCTATTGCCATAAATCAGTCGGAGTGCTTAGTCACCTCTGTTTGTCCAGCCAGTGCCAAGGCAGACCTGCTACTTCACAGCATGTACTGTACGAAGGAGCCAGTTCCTGTAAATTTGATGCACCACTGCAAACTGAGTTGCATATTGTTCTCTACATCAATTTGTTTTCCCCTGGGCTGGAAGAAACATACTTCATAGTCATAAATATGACAAAGTACAAAAAAGAGCCACGGAGTCATGCTAAAGGCTGCCTAATGTGGGGCCACGTGTGCCTGGGAGATCATGGCAAGTCTAGGGGCTGAGGAGCGAGGAAAGGGGAGCTCTGAGCAGCACTCCTGAACACACCAGAGGCACTGCAATACTCCCTGAAGCCAGCCTCCTCAGGTTGTGGAGACTGAGAGCTTTCAGACAGGGTTAGAAGCATGAAGCACTGTCCAAATGTGGGCTGCTTTTAAGCTTTGCCCACATTAAAATGGGCTACCATGCTTTGACTGCCCAACAAGGATGCTGTCAAGGATGTCCAGGATGCAAATATTTTCACACAGCTGTGACCCTGGAAGTGAGAAGGTTTATCATTCCCAGCTGGGGTGCTGCACCCCGCAACTCCCAGCACAGGTCTCTCACACCTGCCCAGACACCCACTACAGTGGCAAACATTCTCACCAAGTCAAGGGGTGAAAGCCCAGTGGGTCTCACATAAACAAAAGCACAGAGATGCCCAAATCAGCTGGGAGGCTCTACTTTTACCTTCCATTCTCTGCTCCTCCCCTGGGGCTCCCAAAAAGCAGGGAAGCTTCTCCAGTGCTTGAGGTCACAGTGCAGCCACATCCCCCTCCTCACTTATCTGGCCAAAAAAGTTATGTCAGGCACTTTTCTGCTGGGCAGGTTTGCATTTCAGTTCTCCTCAGCTTATTGATTGCAAATTCTAATCTTTGGCATGCGTTAACGAATAAACAAGAAGCACTTTAAAACCTGGAGGGCTAGAGGAAGAGAAATACTCAGGAAAGCCTGCGCAGCAATGCTGCGATAGGGCTTAAAGTAAACAGGAATCAGGGCCTGTTTGTGGTACATCCTGTACAAAAAAAGATGAAAAGATGATCTATTACCACCAAGACCTTACAGCAGAAACGTGCAACATCTAATACAACCGTCTGCATCTCAGAGGCAAAGAAAACGATGACGCAAGTCACCCCTGATGGCTGCAGGCTGAAATGACTGACAAAAGCAGTCACACCTCTTCCACCCAAGGACAGGAGTTTGATAAGGAGTTGCAGAGCCCTCTGGACCCTGCCCAGGGAGAGAAGGCAAATTAAGGAAAATCAGAGAAGGGAAAAGGACAGTAAGGAGTGGCACAATGCTCAGGGAAAGAAAATCAAAATCCCGGGAAGCAATGCTGGGTCCCTGTAGTACCAACCACACACAACAGTCAAGACACTGTACCTCTATCCCTGGGGCAGTCATCATCTCTTTGGCAGCATGGATGGGGCAGGGGCTCTAGGAGGGTGGCATCCCAGTAAGTGAAGCTGGGCTGGACCCCCATCTCCAGCCCAGCTGCTGGAGGAACAGGGAGAACAGCAAAGGGAGAGGGCTACAGAGAAAGAACTTTGCTACCAGCTGCAGGTTTGGCACTGAGCTTCCTCCAAAGGATGGAGCTGTTCCCAGCCCAGGCTGAATTTATTGCCACAGCACATCTGTAGACAACTGACTACTCCTATAAGCCCCTGCATGAAAATGAGACCTCATCCGGGTTTAATCCCAGCTTTGGGAATGAAGTGTCCAGAAAGTCTAGATGGCGATTTCTTATAGATAACAGAGAAACCTGAAAGGGCAGATCACAGAATCATTCCTCACAGTGTGGGATGTCCCCTGACATTAGCAGCCTGAGCTTCCCTGGATGGGTCTCTGTGATGGAGCATCCCTGCATGCCCAGCACATCAGCCTACTCAGGCCATGGTGAGACACTGAGCAGACCTGGGCACTGGTGTGAAATGAAGTGATGATGCAGGACAGATGCCTGCTCCAGGGTTTGTACCGAGTGCCACCCATGCCTCTGCATGGCTGGTCCTTGACTGGCTGTCTTAATGAGCAGCTGCTTTGTGTCAGCTCTGGTTGGTGAGAGCCACAGAGGGGCTGTGGTTTTAAAGATTCACAAACTCTTTCCCACTGCCTCCAACTCATAAACAGCCCGTTTCTATTCTGACCTCAACTATCAGCATAACTAGAGACATCTGCCATTTCTGTGAAAAGAAAAACAACAGCAACTTTCACGTTGGACCGAATCCTGAAGTTTTGAGGGGTTTTACGTGTCCTTTTTTGGAAAAAAATTAATTTTAATGTTGGTGAGAGCTTTGCTTTCCAGTGAGGATGGAGGGAAAAGTGAAAAAAGTGTTGGAATTGGGTCCACATAGTGTAAATACGATGCAGGCAGCGTCAATGCGTGGGTGGATGCACTCACAGCACTGAGCTCATGGGAGGAGGTTTCTGGGTTGTGTGTGTGTGTGCACGCCTGAGTGTGTGCGTTCGTGCTCCTGCTCCTTCTCAAGCCACTTACAGTCTGCACATCACTGCACCTCCAGACAGCTGAAAGGGGCCACAAGAGAAATGCAAATCCAAAGAGGAAACCCGGATGCCCCAGTTTGAGGGTTGCCAAGACTGATGTTTTTATCGGGGCTAACCCGCTCACCTCGGCAAGCTGCCAGCAGAAGAAGGAAATATACTGCTTCTCTCTTCTTGCATGAGAGGTTAAGGACTCCCCTCAGCACCAGGCAACATACATCTCTGCGGTTACACACCCTTCTGACATCTCCTTTTATGTCCCGCTTCATCTGTCTGCTCCTTCAGCAGTTACGTTAGGAGGGTATTCTTGAAAGATAAGACCCAGCACTCGCCAAGCCAGACATTACTGTCATTTGCAGAGCCCATCTCTGTAGGGAGCTGCACACACGCCTGACTGAAAGAGATTAAACCCTTGCAGGGATCAGAAATGCTGCTTATCCCAAGAGCAAAGCCAGGGGCTGCCTCTCCCCACAGCAAACAGCCTTGGAGACAATGTCTATTGTCCTGTGCTGGCTGAATTCAGGCAGTGGAGCCTGGCCGGGAGCTGGCAGAGCTCCCAGCCTTATGAGATGGTGAAAAGAGAGAGTCTCACCAGTTGGAGGAGAAAGTCACAGTGCAGGAGTGGGGCACTTCTGTGGAAATCCTGGTACACACAGAAGCACCAGGACTATCAGCCAGCAGGGTCAGAGAGCCCACCTGAGAGGAACACACTTTGCTGGACCAAGGAAGCAAAAGACTGAGCTCCAGCAGAGAGATTGAGGCTGGGGAGCATATCCTTTGCCACAGGGCCATGCAGCCCAATGGCACACATCACAAAGCAGTATCCAACAGGGCTGAGTGGACTACTGAAATCAAAAGAAGAATGGAAGAGAACAACAGAGAACATATAGTCTCAGAAAGCAGGTGGTGTGGTCCCAGTAAGGCTTCACCTGGTAAATAACGGTCCATGCTGGTCCCCAAGACTCCTTGGTGCTGCAGGCTGTCAGTGCTACCTGCTATTTCCAGCCAATCCACTTCCTGTTCTGGTGCTGGTGCATGAGTTTCACTCCTGAAAATACATACCCATCACACAGCTGTACCTGCAAATCCTGCTTTCTCCAGGCCAGCCACATGAAGGATGCAGTGAAATGTTCCAGTGCTCTGTGACCTTATGTTTAAACTGAGCCTTCTGTGTTCTAGTTTGTGCCCACTATTGCCTTATCCTGTTGCTGGGTACCAGCAAGAATCACCTGGTCCCATCCTCCCGACACCCACCCTTTAGATATTTGAAAACATGGATCACGTCTCCCCTCAACCTCCTCGTGTCCAGGCTAAACAGACCAGCTCTTTCAGCCTCTCCTCATAAGGCACTGAGCGTGGATGCTGTGTGGTTACCCATGCGGGGTTCACATGATCCCCATGGCTCTTCTTGCTCCTTTATGACCCACGACCCAGCCTCGCTGTATCAACCCAGCTGTGCTGATCTTGCTCTTTGGAAGTGGAATTACTCACTCTGGACACTGAAGAGCAGATCTGGGCCAGAAGCATGTGCAAGTATCAGCCCAACTAACATACCAGGCTAGCGGTTAGTTGACTGCCATACGCGTACAAATCTATCTTGATTTGAATATGCCATCCAGGAGTGAGACAATATTTGGACAGCACATACAAAATCTCTTCCAATTAAACTCTTCCTTAGACTTAAACACAATCAAGGTTATATATAGTAATTACTGGGTCTGCTGCACTCCTCCTTGCTTAAGCAAATATAACCCAGGAACACCACCTGACGAAAGTACACCTTCTTCCCTCCCTACACAAAAAGCCTAGCCTAATACTTTAAAATAAAGATCCTATTACCTTGTTTTTCCATGTTTCTCTCCATTTTCTGTTACAATAAAGCAACACAAGCAGCACTACCTCTAACTAAAACTGCAGGAAAAGGGTGGGGCTTGTTAACACAACTCAAACCCCACGTTAGTTATGTAACCCTTTGGTTGGAGACAGTGGCCAGATCCTCAGCTGGTGTAAATGTGAGAGCTGGGCTGAAGCTAAGGCAGCTCATGGAAGGGAAGACTTTGTTCCCCAAGTCCACAGGTGCAGAATGCTCAGACGCCCCACTGACAGCATCCCTCATGGAGCAGCCATCCAACATCATTGCAAGCCTTCTACAGCGTGTTTGGGAAAAACACAGCCACTTGGGTCCTGCTCCACTGGTGTCTGACACTGCCATGGGGCTGGTCCAGTCTGTGTGATGTAACTGGGACTCATCATTCATGGTGTTAGGGCTAACAGCTTACAAAACCTCAGGCTTGCATGTTCTCAGGTATTCAATAAAAAGCTGTGCAGATGTTCTTACTTCATGTTTCAGCTGTGAGAGCAGCAGAGTGTGTGTGACCCAAACTGGAGCAAACACCATTTGGTGTGTCTGCACTCAGCCGTGCCCATTTCATGGGAAGATGAAGCAGCAGGAACAGCTGCCTTCTCATTCAGGCTGGAACCTTCCATCAATCATAGAAAGCCATGGGTTACACAGTGCTTCTGCAGCTCCCTCCCCATCACCAGTACATGGAGAGGAGCCTTAGCATGAAGACAGCCCCAGCTCGAGGGCCATGGAGGATGTTGTGCAATGCCGCCCACACAGTGCAGAAATCCTGTCTGGTTCCTTCCACATGATCCGCGTATGGCCGCCGCTGAAATGTCACAGGTGGCTGCGGATCTCCATCTGCAGAGCTGCCAGCTCCCCCAGCTCCTTCTCCCTGCAGTACAGTTGGGCTCAGAGCATCCCACAGCAGAGGGTTCCCCAGAGCAGCTCTGTGCAGAGCCGACAACTAATTTCTTCTGCAAGCCTGTGTGCACATGCTCACAATTTCATCACGCCAGCTCTATGTCTTATTACTGAACAGCGTCAGCACAAAGGAAAGAATGGAAGAGTTTTTGCAATACATTTAAGTAGTTCACTCGAAGCTCATTAGTTTGTGGGCTAAATAATCCCATGTATTAACTTAGGGCATCTCCTGACCTTGTTCTTCACCAAGACCTTTTCACTTTCAGCCTGAGGGCTGACAGAGGAAAGCACGAAGTAATGTTTCACACAGGCTTCTAAACAAAATAATCTGGAAACTATTAATCAGAAATTTGCTTATTTGGTTTCTACTAATCCCTTCTGGACAAGTTGAAAAAACTTAGTGGAGTGATACCATACAAGTCCTGTGAGATGTGTTTCAACAGCTAACACGAGCATGGAAATACAGGGATGGCCACCTCTGAGCTACTTCTGCAAATGCTGTCTGGAGTGGTCTCAGATGGCCAGTGGCCCTTAGAAACCCTTGTCTTCTTGAGATCCCAGGATACGGAAGCACATAAAAGCTTAGAAAAGGGGTTAGGGAGTTCTCAATAAATTGATCACATAATACCAGGACTTTCTAAGCCACCTGCTGCTTCAGAATGACCACTGTACTTTGCTGGTATCAATTTTGACAACTATATGTCTTTTCTTGACTTGCAAGATTAAGAGCGTCACTTGAAAATCATCCACGAGGCATAAACATTGAGAATAATTGACTTGGAGGTCTGAGCTTCTCTAAGTGCTTTTGCAGGCAGAGGAAATGCACAGCCTGCGGTAAAGTACCAAGTGAAATAAGACTTCAACTACGACTACTCAGACCCAAGCACTAAAAGCATTTGCCCACCACCACCATCCCTCAGTTAAACCCATTCTCTTCCACAGTGGAGACTGTTAAAGAAGCTCAGATAGCAACAGGACTCATGACTTCCATGACCAAGCTGCCATTTCTTGGTGCAGAGACACATTTACAGCTATTCCTGCAAATAATCATGAGCCCTAGCAACAGTCTGTGTGCATCCTCTCATTGCCCATCCCTTGGGGACATTCCCAAACAAGGACATGCCTGTGCACAATAACTGCAAAGAGATCAAAAAAAGAGGCCAGGGACCTGCAGATCTAATTCTGGAGACTGGGACAAGCGCAAGGACTGGAATGAGGAAGGAGAGCAGGTCTGCAGAGAGCTGGCCAGAGGACATCTCCAATGCAGATCAGCTCCATCTCTGTGCCCTGCTCAGGCCATCCACACCAGTCTTGTCCACGTGTGAAGGATCCCTAATGAAATAACTGCATGTGCCTTGGTTTCTCCCAGCATGTTCCATGAATGTCCCTGCAAGGATGTGGTGTTATTCTTCGCTAACTGGTACTCTCACTGCAGGAGAGAAATTGTCTCTCCTTCAGGACAGCTGGTGAGGCAGCACAGGACAAAGAGCACCATCAGGGACTGGACACCTTTCTTCCCCGTCATGCTGGTGCCTCCCAGCATGAGTTAAAGCAAATGAACTCCCCTTCCTCTGGAAGAGGCAGCCAGGAGCCCCATGACAGTGAAAGCAGCCTGCAGTGCTGAGCTAAAACCAGGCAAGGGTCAGTAATAATCCTGCAGCCCTTTCTGTAGCCAAGTGGAAAATGATTGACTCGGAAGCCACCCCCTCAAAACCACAGCACATCTCCCTGCTCTTCCTTGAGACTCTTAAGAATGACTTTCAAGATGCACTGCAGACACCTGAGGAACTACAGCCTGCTCTAGCACCATGGCCCAGATTTTCAGGATTTGAGATGCAGAGGCATTTCCTGCAGAAGATGAGACCTGACCTGGGATGTCCATGGGGTGCTGGGTACATGCTGATGTTCACATGTGCACACACCCTGCACCTGGGCACACCTCCAGCCTGCACATGCATGGACGGGGCTGGAACGCACCGGCTAGATAACACGAGATTGTTTGTATTAATTTGCTGTAACATTTTGTCCTGGGGACTGCAATTCATCCCAACTATTTTTAGACATGTTCAGTGTAGATGAATGCACCTCTGCTAGTTAACTCCTTTTACAGTCACAGCGCACACTGCCTCAGTTCCTCTCGTGCTGTGCAGGCAGGTCACATACACTGTGCTCTGCAGGGGCCTGCTTCTGCCCACAAAGGGAGCCCGGCTCAGAATGAGCTGTTTGCCACAAATCCCACACCACATATCATTAACTGCTTTTAAAATCTTCTTAGGCAAACTTTCCTCACTTTCCCCCGCCTTTCCACATCAGCCTTCCCAGGTGCTTCCTACCCGTAATTGCAACTTTTCACATAGTTTTTCCCTGCAGCTTCCTCCTCTTCCATCCCCTGACCACCTTTTGCACTTGGATTCTCCCCGACTTCCCATTATACCTTCACCCACAGCACCTACCTCTCATCGTGGCTCTCTCCTCACTGTCACCCACGAGTTGATGCAGCGGCAGCTCCCTCAACCTTCACTCTCGTTCTTGTAGCACCCAGCTCCGCCACAGCTCTGCTTGTTCCTGGAACCCACCTTCAGGCACCTACTCATTTCCCCTAGCCCCCACACCCACTGCCACTGTGTCCCCACACCTGCACGGGGCTGCCCCACATCTGCGAGGGGCTGTCCCCACACCTGTGCCAGGCTGGCCCTCGCATGCCACCGTGTGCCGCTGCAGCCCCGCACCCACACAGGCTCACCCCACACAGCTGCCCGCCGCCATCCCGGCTCTGCTCGGCCTCCTCCGGGTGCTGCTTCACTCTGCACAGAGCGGGAAGCTGCAAGGACGCCTGCGATTTACACGTGGCTAAAGCAGATTCCCAGCTGGCTTCGCAGTTTCCCTTGTATTCTCTTTAGCCTTCCTGGCCTCCATGGTCACTTCCCTTTTCCACCTGCCTTTTCCCTTCACTCCCTTCCTGTCCATCTTATCTCTCTCTTCTGTCCCTGCTCTCCCACGCTGCCCCACTCCCACCCCAGAGCCGCCCCATCCCGCTCACCGGGGTGCCCGTGCAGCCCCTCGCGCTCCCCGCACTCACGGCATCGCCTCCGCTTTGCAGCTTGGAATGGCCTTTGCCCGACTGCACTGTGAGTGTCGCAAGGGAAGGACAGCTGAAAAGACAATCAGCAAAAAGCTGGGGAGAGTCTGCAGCTAAACCTGACAAAATCCTGGAGAAAATACAGTCAGAAAAGAGCCGTGCTCCAGTTCCAGCTGGAGCATGTGACGGGATCACAAACCCTTTGTATGCCTCTGAGAACAAGTGATGGGAAAAAAGGAAATTGGGACATGAGACAGCTAAGAGGCAAAATGTCAGACTAAGGGAAGAAAGAGAAAAAAAAAGGAGACTAAAGCAAACAGGAAAAAATAGGTAGATTCTTAGGGACACTTCACATGCTTTTTTTAAAAGTTGCACTTTTTCTGTGCTGGAGATATTTTCAACCCAGCCCTGCTTCCCTTGAAAGATGAGTTTGGCATGCATTCAATTCTCGGATGAGCTTGCAAAACACAAAAAAAGCTGCAAGTGTCACTAAAATGAAGAACCAGCCTCAACTTTGAGACTGAGAACTGTACATCTTCCCCTCGGTAGCAGAACGGTGTCTCTTATCCTCTCTCTCCCTCTTCACCCATCCTGACCTCCCCATGCCCAACTCCCACAAAAAGCCAGTTTATTTTTCTTCCAAATGGCATGATAGGTATTTTGAAATTATGCAGGATCCCAATCATGTTGAGAGATTAACTCATCTGGAATGCGATCCAAGGACACCAAGGGCAAAGTTTCTGCTTCACCCCATCTGCACACTACGTACATCACCAAAAAGAACACTCCGCACACAGAAAAAGCCACGGTAGACGTTAAGTCCCCTTGCTATGAACAACAGCCCTAGTCTAGGAAGAGAAACTGCAGTCATTTCAAAATTGTTGGCTGCACTTTCACAAAATGTACTCAAACCACTTTTTCCATTGATCTGACGACTCTGGTTGCTCAAACAGCTCCTCAGCCTACTTCCTGTTCTGCTGGAGAGCTCAGCAACCCTGCTATGAAACACAGAAAAAAGCCTGAATTCTAGCTTTGTTTTGAGGTCATCAGAAATAGCTCTGGTGGCTGGTTCCTATTTTTGTTCCAAAAATGTATTTATAACTTCACTCCCATCAGAGGGCAAGGCAATCTGACCTGTCCTGCTCCTTGAGATGCTGGTTCAGCACAGTTGGTGAGCTGAACCCATTCACCACTGACAACACGATCCTCAACTATGAGCACTGAAGACTTACTGTAGGAAGAAAGGGGAAATTTGGTCTTTTTGCCACATTTTGTTACTGATTTGCCTGTGCTTTGATCCCTGAGCAGTCAGCTGGGAGGGGGATTTTGCAATGCGGGCAGCTCTCCATGGTCTGGCCACTTACATAAACAAGGCACTAACCCAACCCATCAGGGTCTTGTTTCATTCTTGCTCCGGATCAGGTCTATCCCTCATACGAGCTCGCCACTCAACAGAGCTACAATAGAGTTGGTTTGGACTGATCTCATTCCAGTCTTGCAACTGAAATGAAGCAACATTCTAGAGCACTGACTCTTCTCCATAAAAATGACAGGAAATCATAGCTCAAGAAGGCAGCGAGAGGTTTGCTGGCCCTGGTTCCTGCAGTAGCAAAAGAAGACAGCAAGGGACCAGCAGACAGCAGCAAATATACACTTTCCAATGAGATCAGCTGGCAGCACTGCTGCAAAACCAGCCACCAAACCCACACCTGGAGTCTTCCTTGTTCTTCCAGAAACCATAGGATATTTTTGAGATTAGTGATGAAATATGTGGCTTTTCATTACTCAACATGAAAATGAGTACGTCCTAGGGGCTTAAAGGGATTAGCAGCTATTTCCTGAAGTATTTTATCTTTTATTCCCCAGAATCCCAGTGCTAGTTGTGCTGCTTTAGAGATAAAAGTGCCATCACATTGTTACTGTTTTCTGGGCCAAAGCTTATTTCTCAAATCCCTGCTATGTTCAATAAACACTGACCCCCAAGCAGAACATTCAGTACGTGTGTTGTTACGTGTGCCACCTTACAGCTGGCCCCGCTGTCCAAACTGACTTGCCATTTAATTCCCAAGCAAAAGACTTAATTGCAGGGTATATGAAAACAGGCAGCTGTTACACAAGCCTCTGTTTTCTGACAATCGCCAGTAAAGCTGCTTTCCTCCCTTAATTTTATATTCTGGAAGTAGTCTAATTCTGTGTGTTATGCCCATAGTACTTTTAGCTAGTTTTCTAAAGGCAGGTGCTCTCCAGAAGACAATCTGCAAGCTGTATACACTTCCAAACCTGCCCTCCTGGTGTGATGTCACTTCAGTGAATGCTGCAGCTGGAGGACCTGAGAAAAGGGAGCAGCCCTTGCCTTTGCTCCAGGGGTAATTCCCTTTAAACTTGTAATAGCTCTAAGGACACACTAAAAGGCAGAATATCCTTGTCTCCTTCCCCGTGGGGAGTGAAGACACATACCTACAAGCTGGAAAGGAGAAAGGTGAACACTGCAGGGGAGTTGTGGAGTCTCCTTCACTAGAGGTGTTTAAAGCCCACCTGGATGTGCTCCTGTGCGATTTGGTCTAGGTGATCCTGCTGTGGCAGGGAAATTGGACTAGGTGATCTATCGAGGTCCCTTCCAATCCCTAATGATTTTATGATTCTATGATCTTAAAGAAGCAGGCTGAAGAATGTGTCAGCGTATCCGACAGCAGTAAACTGAAATCCAAATACTCTTAGTCAGAGACACTGGACACTTGGCTTCACTTTAGACAGCACCTCTGTACCATTCAATGACAAAGTGGTTTTGGACAGTTCAACATCCTTGCCTGGTATTTTTTCGAGCACCGTGAGAGACCAGGATTCCTTGTCAAGATGTGTACTATCTTCCATACATCACTGTCCAAACACAGTTGTTAAGTTGGACGGTCAATCTTGCAACCTGTTCCAGTGCCTCACCACCCTCACAGTGAGGAACTTGTTCCTTATATCTAAGCTAAATCTTCCCTCTTTCAGTTTGAAACCATTATTCCTCATCCTATCACTACTCTCCCTCCCCATCTTTCCTGTAGGTCCCCTTTAGGAAAGATAAGGAAGCAATACACTGAAGTGCTGTCTAGCAAGCTCTGCGCTGCCTCTTCACTTTAAGATTAACATAGAGCTGGTTTTGCATCTGCTGGCTGCTTGTGTCAGAAACCCCCTGAATAACCTTCATCTGTAGCAAAAATGATCAGTTTTCGAATTGCATTTGATATAAAAACCAGACAGGGAATCAGTGTGAGCCTCCATGTACACTCTGTATGGTCCTTGTTCTTCAGTGACTACACTTCTCTATTTGCACCTTTACCTCAAGATTTTGCCTGGGAAATGAGTTTGAATTTGGGCAGCAATGCAAGAGCTGAGGGCCACCTGCTACCCTGGGGCTCACATGTACAAACAGGAAGGCAGAGTTCACTGTAGCTGTGCCTGAGCCTTTTGTTTCAGCTGGGGTGCGGAGAGAGCTAGTGCGCTCTGCTTGTTACAGGAAAGCCGAATCGTCTTATACACTCTGCCCTTCTGGCCTTTCTTTCCATTCAGCCCATTTCTCGACCAAGAGAAGCAGATGTTTCGGTAGCTGGTCTGCCCACTCCCAGTCTTAGTGTGAGCTCTGCCCCATTCTCAGCAGCACCCAGCTCCTGCAGTCAGGCAGCTTCAATTCTCTGAGCTTTCATTTTTAATAAGAGTGCACTTCTAGCTTTCTGACTTGCGGAGACAAGCCTGGGAAATTGTCTTGAGTGTGAGTTAAAGGCACAGAAACTAGGGAGAAGTCAAATAAACTCGGCACTTACAAACAAACCCTGACACATCTGTGGTTTTTAAGACAATTCTCACTGTTTTGGGGTGAGCTTGAGCTGGCAGCGTCTTAACAGTAAGTGCATGGTCGAAGAAGCTGCAGAGCTCGTATATAAACACTGGCCTCAATTTGTCCCACAACAAGCACCAACCACCCCCCACTGCAGGGGGACACAGAGCGTCCCAGTTCCCTTCACTGCCAGGGCCAGTCGGCAGCACAACCTGCTCCGCCACTCAGCCACTGTCAGCCCCTCACCCCTACAGACCTTGATGGGAGAAATGTCCATATCCTGCCAAACCATAAGATTCACCCTTCATCAGTGCTAAAATTAAACCTTCCTACTGCAGGTAAGATCTTTCCACAAAGGGAAAAGGTCTTTTCTACAGTCCCTGCCTAAAAGAAGTTTGCTATCCCACATCATAGCATCTTTTTTCCTCCCTATTTTGTGCCTGATGCAGAAGGAACAGAAGACAGTCGAGATAAACCTCAGCAAAGGAAGCTCCTCTCCAGATGCTAAAGGATAGACTTCAGCTGAGGAAACAGCACAGTGTGTCCCAGCCAGGCAGAAAACACAGTGGGTAACAGCAACCCCAACGGCAGCTCATCACAGAGCAAACATGTTCCTTCTCCTCTGCCCGGGGAAATTCTGGCTACAGCAAAGTCATTACTGGCTGTTTGGTCATTTCCTTCTAATGAATCCATTGGACAAGACCAGCGTGAGCACTGGGGGAGTGAAAGTCTGCCACTCAGCTGTCTGCTAACTCCGGCTTCTCTGAAGATTTCTAGATCAGATTTCAGGGTCTCAGTTCACATTTTTCTAAATTAGGTTCAACACTGCCTCTTACGGAGAAGGTGCCAGTTATCTACAAAACCTCTTATTCATTTGATACCACAGGTTTCAATTTGAATCACGGCAACATGTGGTTGACCTCAGATTAAACTAAAGTACTGGCTCCATGGCATTAGACTTAAAGGTTGGCCAGTGTGGGAGCTGGATGGGCCGTGGATTTTTTACATCAATCAGAAAAAGTAGGGAAGAGCAGATACTCAGGATGGGCTTAATGCAGCTAAAATCAAAGGGCTGTGGAAGGACAACACCGAAATGTCTCATTTGGAGACAAAGCAGAAGGGTTCTGTAAGTGGTGAAACACCTTTTCTCTTTTCTTCTCTCAAAGTATTTTATTGGTGAGGTCAACGTTTGAGTGAAAGATGCCGTTTTGAGTCAAATCCACATTTCCAATGCTCGCAAAACATAAACAAGCCACTCCCCAAATGGAACAGTTCATTCTGAAAGTGTCAGAATGATATGCACTGCTATTTTTACCATCCTTCCCTCTTTCCTCACCTCTGTATTTTTTTCAAGGCCAGAACTATTCAGAAAATATGTTTGAATTTGTGAATCATTTTGACTCCTCCTCCCCCTTGACATTTGCAGGAAAATTTACTCTCTGCCAAAAAACCTATTCTTCCAGCCCCAGCTAGCTCCTGCAATCTTACGTCCTGCCAGGGTTTGTCTGGACAGGGCTGGGGCTCTGGGACACAGCACTGATGGTCCACAGCAAAAGTTGGCCACGAAGGCAAACTCCAGCATCTCCACACGTGGCAATGGGCTCTGAGGCACAGAGCAGCCTGACCCTTCACTGTGGTTGCCCTAAAACAGCCATGAGCTGCCCTCTCTTGAGACAGAACAGGGAGCTGAGCTCTGACAGAAGCCACCACACAGACACTGTTCCTCACTGGGCTGCAGCTTGCACATAGTAGAAGAGTGCTTTGAGTTTTGGTTCTCTTGCAAAATCCTTGCAGTCAATGGCAGGCCTCTGAAGGTTAAGGGGGTGTACCAGGGTGCCCGGAGCTGTCTCCTATCAAGTTTACAGAAAGTTTGGCTACGGCTTCAATGAAAACATGATGGCCTGCAGGCCTGCAATGCAATACAGAGGCTTGATTCTTCACTGCCTGGCAACTCACAGAACAATTTGTGCCTTTGCAATGTGAGTGAAAATGTTAACACTCTCAATTCTGAGTGTTTTGCTCTTAGCCTGAAAATTCTTAGCAAGTGGAAAACTTCGATCCCTTTCTCTCAGTCCTCACATCCAATGTATCTGTACGTTCCTGCAGATTTTTTCAGGATAACACTGCTAACAGAGTCTTTCCAACCCACCCACACAATTAAATTTACCTCCACGGTTCATCACCTCATCTCTCAATTTCACATCTCAATAGTCTTTCCTCTGCAGGATTGCACTGCAATGATCCATGAAACCCAGCCCTGAATCTGTTGTTTGGCTCCTCTGCAACAATCTCAGCCTTCCCACCTTGACTCCTCCTAAGGTGCAAGTCTAAGCTACTTGGCTTTTCTTTCAAGGCTGTGATCTATCCCCATCACTTCTTATTTCGGTGCTGAAGTCAACTCCTGCATATGCTCAAGCATGAGATCAGCCTACATTAAACAGGCTTATCTGAGTTTTCTACCTTCTGGGAAGGGTTCCCATCCACAGGAACAAACCTGGGATCTGGAACTGCCTTTAAGCTGCCCAAAAGCAGAAAGACCCAACATCTGAGCCAGTCAGGCTGCACAATACAAGAACAGAAAGATGGCATCTTGCTACCTCTGCTTTTCCTTCTCATTTCCAGCCCAGCTCCTGGTCAACATTACAGTCATTTTCAACCACCTGGACTCCCACACTGCCTTCCTTGGCTCAAAAGAGCCATTCCAGCAATGACAGTTAACATGAGAAAACAAAGACATGATGAGAGAGGCCAGGTCTTTTCTCCTCAAGATGAGACATGGATGAGGGACTGATAACAGTGGAAGAGCTGAACTCCATCCCTGGACTCGGGACCATTTGTCTTAACCTGCTGTGCAAGGGGGCTTCTGTAAGAGCCAAACAACATCAGCTGCTCCCTCCACCAAGTGAGGACCTGTTTTAGCTCAGAGCTGCTTTTCCAAAAACTCATCTTGAAAGCATGTGCAGCAGTGGTAGACCTTGCTCAAAAACTGTGACACGCACTGTTAGCACACGAAGGTGGCAACGTGACAACCAACAAGGCAATTCTGTTGGCTTTGCAGAAGGATCAGGGTTAGTTCCCATTTTGCTAAAACCGTGGAAGGGAAACACAGGATTTGTCAAGTAGGACTGAGAACATTTTACCTACAGATTCCTAGGAGAACTTAAAACAGTGGAGCTGGGAGAGCACACTTGTCAGGGCTTTTCCAAACAATGGCTTTCACAGTATTCTTTTGAAGAGTAACAGTGGTTCAGGTGGATAGAGATAAGACACAGTTCTAAAATGTCTTTCCTTTGTTTCCTCTCTCTGGACACCCTGGTCTCCACCCCAGTAAGACAATCCCACCACAAAACCCTAGGTTGAAGGGCTCTCAACTCAAATAAATACAGCTCTGGAGATAATGATTAACATGCTCTTTCTTGAAGCTGCATTTCCAAGTGCCTCCCAGATCTGTGATCACACACCTTGCTTTTGGGGCGTATCTATTAATGGCAGCTTGAGACTGCTGTGAGCAGCAGGAACAGGGGTTGCATACATGGGTGCAGCTGCGTGCCTGTCCCTCGACGTGAGAGGGATGAGATAGTGGCACTCAGAGGAGAGCTTGGTGGCAGCCCAGCTTTGCTTATGCTGCCATGACATGCACCTACTGGACAGTACAGGCTTTCTGCTATTCCAAGCTCCCAGCTGCAACAGCACCCAGTAGTGGAAATACCACCCTGGGGCCTTTCATGGCCCCACACGCTGTGCGGGTGCTACAGGCAGCACGAGGTGATGCTGAATTGACTTTAATGGAACTAAGCTGATGCTCTACAGGCATGGATAAAAATACGAATTGGGTTTCATTTCAGAGTTCAAAGAAATGTCTGAACCTCTGGGCACTGCATCAGTCTCATCTCTAATTATACCCCAAGCTCAGCCTTTTCAACTAGGTCTGTAGTCCTCAGTGAGGGCCACTTTGCAGTTGCTATTTGAGTTCCTTGCCAATCTGTTGTTGGATTTTCCACTGGACATTATTAAGGGATTAAGTTGTTTGTCTCTTCATCTTTTATCTGTCCTGTTGAGTTTTCTACAAACAGACTTTAGCGAGGCTAGAGAAGATGGAAGGAAAAAAAAACAACCCAACATTTTCATGATACACTACCCTCACGGTTTGGGATTTGTCATTATTATTGTTTCAATTTATTACTTGGGATATGTAAACTTTGCTGACTCCTTTCTTCTGGAATGTATTAAAGAAAGCATTAGGCATTACGGTGTGTCGTTGGATTATACAGTCCTGATTCTGCTGCAGCTCTGGAAGAAATATATAACAGGAGGTCCTGTGGAGTTATACATTTTAGACTTAGATCATCAATTGCCATAGAGAAGATAAAAACAAATGTAGCTGAGCCTGGAAAGAATGCTTCTAAAATTGGAAAAACATTTAATGTAAGTAGCCTAGGGGTGCAATAACTTTGCCTGTAATTTAACAAAACCCACCCACATAAAACACACTGAGAGAGAGATCGCAGATTGGACCCTGTGAACTGCTTGTCTGCCAAAAAAGCAAACCTGACTTTTTTCTCCTTCCTACAGATGCAGGCTTGAATGGTCCCTGCAGAGCATTAAATACATATTACTCATAATAGCAGCCATATTACATTTGGACGTGTTGCCTACTCTCCCCTGGCTGCTCTGTACCCTGCTTGCAGTGGGAGGATGTTCCTGGATATCCAACCTGGCTTGCAGCTGCCAACAGAACAATTTCTATGGTTGACATTGTGAGAACTAGTCCGCTCACCTACCTCTCATCCCTGCCCCTCCTCTTTTGAGGGGTACCCACCGACTCCCTCCGCCGCTGCATTTAAGTACCTATTTAACAAAAATGTTTTGAATGAATTAAGCTCAATGGGATAAAAAGCTGCTCCTACGCCTTCTCCAGTACAGCTGCAATGATCAAGGCTCAGTGGGAGCTGAAGACCAGGCTCCACTCCTGTACTTTTCCCAACAACAAGGACTGGAGATTGTTTAGCAAGAAATGAAAAAACCCCAACCACCCAACCATAAAACACACTTCCCAAAATGTCACTCTGCAGATCTTTCCATTTATAAAATCCCCATCCCCAGCAGCTCAGAGGCGGTGACTGTTCCTATCAGTGGGCAAAACCCCTGTGGGGACCACAGCTCTGCTTTGTTAATTCAGTTTAATGGTAGATTTACCAAAAGATGTAACTGGATACATGTAGGGGAGAACAAGGTGAAAAACCATCAAGGAACAAATCTGCAGCACACTCCTGCTGGCTTCAGGGGAGCTACAACAGCTTTTATCAGTGTTTTATCTGACCCTAACAAAAGGAGCAAATTGTTTAGCAAAGGAAGAGGTTTTTTTGATTCTATCTTGCTATAAGATAAATTGCCCAAGCAAGGGCAAAGGGACAGGAAGCAAAGGGGGAGGAGGTGATGCTGAAGGTAGGTGCTGCTGCTGTTCAGCCCTCTGTGAATTTACACTTAGTGCAACATTTCGAATGGCCCCTTCTGCAAAGGTTGATGAGGCAGGGGAAAATTTGAGCCTGCCCCTGGCATAGCCATCCCTACTGAGATGTTGTGCTGGTTACCTCTGGTGTTGATATAATGGTCTTTCATTAAGGCAAAGCCCAGAACACGCAGGCTGAAGGTAGTTTTGTGACAGCAAAGACTGCAGGCTGAGGCTTCCCTTTGCTTCACACAGTCCAAGGGCCCTATTTGCCAAGACCCAGCATATAAGACTTAAAGTCAATAATGAAAGCTAAGGATGAAAAACTAGGCAAAACACATCAGTTCAGCAAGGTCCGCACCACAGCAACTGCAGGTGCTGATCTCTCTGCAAATCAGCTGTGTGAGGCAAACGGTTTGAAGCCAAAAAAGTGAAGAGACAATCTGATGATCTAATTTGAATGAAACTCACGATGATGCCCACAGTATGTCCCTCCAAAGCCCACTGGTGTCTTTCAGGGATATGAGGGATGCTTTACTCTTACTCAAAACCACAACAGTTGTGAATGCTAATGCAATTCCTGTTGTGTAGTGCTGATCAGATAATGCACTGCACTGCTTACAAGAAGCTGTAAGTGCTAAGCACTTGTTGTTTCACCCCTAGCTCTCCTTCCAAAAGCAATCCTTGTGTTTTGGCCAGCAATAAATCCTAGATCTGAAAGGAAGAATTTCATTCCTTCTACTAGGCATCTCTTCTTCCGTGTCATTGATGAAAAGCACATTCTTTGCTATAAAAAACTCACATTTGTCTTCTCACGGCTGAAACGTACAGTTACATTGGAATAAAAATTCTGAGATAAAGGAAAAGGTTAATGTGAGCCTTAGCAGCAGCTTTGAAGTCCAATACTGCCTATCTCTGACAAACTA
Source organism: Phoeniculus purpureus (assembly GCA_028565055.1). Lineage (NCBI taxonomy): Eukaryota > Metazoa > Chordata > Aves > Bucerotiformes > Phoeniculidae > Phoeniculus > Phoeniculus purpureus. The sequence goes on along the minus strand of JAOXOE010000256.1, from coordinate 11,078,462 downwards.
AGCTTAGAAAATGCCAGCACTCAGTCAATGCAAGCTGTAGCTGACTGTGGCAGTGAGGATCTCCACAGACACACAGCCATGGCAGCAGCTCTGTGGTGATGAGCTCCCACCACAGTGGGGAAAGAAGCAGCTGCACTTTTCAAAAGCTTCCACCAATTCTGAGAGCATCTGTGGTACATACATCCAGGCTGAAGCCTGGTGCAGCTGAAGACCCTGAGCTTCAGAACATACCCACACCAACTCATGCTGAAAGACACTGCCAGGTGATCATCCCCATTACAGACAAAATCACATATTTTTCTGCCTAAACACTGATGTTTAAAAGCCAAATCAAAGGCGTTTTCTTTGTTCCAGCAGACCTCAAACTGGAGCAGCTTCCTAAACTACTTGTGCAGGCTGTGCGTGACCTGGCTCTACACGTATATAAATAAGAACGAAATTCTAAGGAATTCTACAGAAGACACTCATGAGTACTTTAGAAAGAGCCCTCTGTCTTCAGCACACTCAGTGGGCTAGTCCTCACGATCCAATCAGCATCAACAGAAACGAAAGGTACCTTAGAAGGAGACATCCCATGAAGATATCCAATGAGGCTGAGCAAGATTAATTCCTTAAAAGGGCCATTTTAAGAGTCCCAGCAAGTGAGGAAGATCGCAATCCACACACAAGTTACACTTGAGAATCGGGATTGGGCTGCAGAGTCACTCTTGGTGATTTGGAAATGTCACATTCAGTTTTTACTGTTGTTAAATATTAACATATCTTTCTTAGAAAGCTTGGCTGAGCTTCCTTAGAAGAAAGCAGGCCAGTCAAATGTACTGCACAAATTTACCTGCTGCTATAAACAAAATAATCTCTAACAATTACAGAAGACTAATCTTAGCTGAAGAGACATTAACATCACACATAGGTGCCATTATTTCTCCGGTGAGTTAGAACAGATTTACATGTAAAGAAAACATTAGCTCAGTCCTGGCTTTCGGTCATCGGGTGGCATGAGAGACAGCTCAGCGCTGCACTTGTGTTTTCTTTACATGCAAATCTGTGTCGACACATTATAGAAATAACATGGAAAACATGAGACAGGCGCTGACGATGGTTAGATTTTCTTTTTTGTCACTGCAAGGCTCTTAAAGGTAAAGACAAAACTGTAAAGTTTCCGCTGTTGCGGGAACTTCACTCTGCAGACTTTCAGCTTAACACTCAAAGGGTCCAATCAATCAGTCAACCCCCTGACACTCTGTGATTCTCATCAGACCTCAAACCTGGCTGTTTCCATAGCTGGGGACCCTATGGATGATGGGCCTAATGTTTGCTCTTCCTGCACCTCAGAAATGCTTTAGGCTTTTTTTCCCCCTTCTTCTGAATGCTTTCAGTGTGAAATTGCTTGAGAAACAAAATATGCAAGAGATAGCAGCTCCTCTAGCAAGTAAGTCCCTCTATGAAAAGGATCTGCTATGTGCCATGTAATTCCTGCACTGTCAATCATGGAGAATGTGAGCAGAGAAGAAACCCTTCCCAATGAAGTGCTGATGAAAATGGACTTGAAATAGCACCATTTGTCTCTCACTGGGTTACGGCAGATTTTCTCTTAGCCTCTGTGGGTGGAAGCCCACAAAAAAGCTGCTTATTCCCTGAGAAGGCCATATGAGTAGGAAGAAAATAAGCCACCAAATAGCAAGAGGTTCTTTGTGAACTCCCCAGAGTGCAGAGCCACCTTCTATGAAGAGCATGAAGCTCTGCCCAGCCCACCAGGCACCTGGGAGGTCTTAATCTCATATGAGCAAACAAAACACACCATGCTGCCATTCTGATGAGTGTGGTGCTCTGAGGGTGGAAACACAGAAGCATCCACCTCATTCTCCTCTTCCACAGCAGGGCTGAAAGAGGGTCCATCCTCTGGCAGCTTAGCCAGTGTACCAAGCTTCTTAGCCTGGGCAACGATCTGCGCTTCTACAGTGACAGTTGCTCTTCCAATCCCTAATGATTCTATGATTCAGAGCAGGCAAGCAGGGCTAATACGCTAGACATTACATTGGTACTGGATTGGTGATAGCACTCACAAACCTAGGAGCTTTTAAGACAAACGGCGTGGGAGGAAGGAGTAAAATACATAAACACAGTCAGCATGGGGATATATATTCACAAGGTTTGTACGCATCACTGTAGCCATGTGGTCATGGTTTCTGTCACACAAACTTCCTCATGACAGTGTCAGCTAGAAAAAGGAATGAAAGCTTATGTAACCTGATTGCTTTTTATCGGAACACCTGTTCCTATAAACAGGAGGGCTATTGTCAGCTCGTGCCTTGGAACATCTCAAAGAGAAACAAGCAAGGGTCCCGCAGACCCTTGGCTGACACCAACCCTATCTAAACTTGGCTCCTTTCAGACATGCATTACAGCCATTGAGAGTCAAACAAATCAATTAAAAAGTCACCTGTCAGCAGCAAAGCCATTAGCTTTTTCTAAGAACTCTCACCATTTTGCACAGGTTAATGGAAGTCTCTTATGCTGAGCAACCTGCTCTACCTGCCCAAAGGAGCACAGGTTACACAATGTGCTTTGCTGTATGTCCTCGTGCTTCCACCATGGCTGTGGGAAAGCCAGGAAGAGGAACACTGCAGTGTCTTGCACTGTTTTTCCAGGAGGGTGTCTTCTTTTCCCCTTGATGTGTCATTTTTTTATAGCACATACTTAACACAATTTCTGCCTTTCTCCCTACTCGTCTGTTGCTTTATCTCTAACTGCCAAGGAACTGACTGACCAGAGCATTTAGGTAAGTAAGGACACCTCACTGTAGTAACCAGCACTGAAATATCTTTTGCTTAATGGGTACAGCCAGCTTCCAAGACTGGGGCCATGGTCTATCAGCTTTCCCTTGGGAAAAGCAAATGGTAACCCAGGAACAGCAAACCCCACAAAGTGGTGTTTTCCCATTTAAGACAACGGGAGCCACAGTTAGAACAGGGTTTATTTTGGGAGAAATCCTCCCTCAGCACAAGCTGTGCTGTGACAGAGATAAGAGGCTTCCAAGAGCTGCTGTGTCCCCTGGCTTGGGTGGTGAGTGGGTGGAGGCAGCCAGTCCTTCCCCAAATTGCCCTGCTGCTGTCACAGGGGTATGCGGCAAGAGTTGCCATGCGGTATTGTCAAACCGCAGCGTCCTCATCGCAACATGCTGCCTGGACAGGCCATCCCTCCCACACAGCCCCAGAAGCGTAACGGCTCAAGTGTCTCTGAAATCTTGCAAGCGTCAATAAACAAGCATGGGGTTTCTCCAGCAGTAGCCCACAGCCCGGGGAAAGCCACAGCTGCAAAAGCCCTTACATGGAGGTTTACTCAGACCTTAAGTGGACTTGCCATTAGACAACAGCAAACCATCAACTTGGTCTTACTGTCACTGCACTTTAGAAGTCTGTTCTAATCACAGTAGGGTCACTGCACCTCAGTGCTGCACAGCCCACCATGCACCAGGGCACCGCAGGGACAGGCAGAGGACTGAGTAAACTCTTTCAACCCACAAAGGCAGAGCCTGTATCAGCCAGCAAGCTGCTCCAGGTCACAGTGTCCAAAAAGTGTGCCTCTCCCTGTTGCTAGGCAATGTCATTTTCTTACTGAACAATTTGTGGGGCTGGACACAAACTAAGTTTCTGTCCTGAAATACAAACGGAGGATGAGTCCATGCCAGCCAGAGGGATCTGCCCATTTCCCGGGGATACCGGGAGGAACTACAATAGACAGCCGGACATCCCTAACATATTTGCTAAGCCGGACGGCCTTCAGAAAGGAAAGGCAGAAGTAAGGCTGCTGTTTATCAAATCTGTAAATACACTGTGTGAGATGTGCAGCACAACCATATCTGCTTTCCTGTTGCTCATTGTTGCCTCTCCTCCAGGTACAACAGCCCTCTGCTGTGCCAGCAGCCTCCGGTGCAGACAGGCAGGGCTTTCTGCCTGCCCAGCCCAAAGGCATGATGCTGCTTTCTGTCAGCCGAGGTCTCCCAGGATTTATTTTGATAGAAAAGCATGAGTTACAGAGAACTTCTCCCAGATTTTCCCTCATTACACAACTCATTTCCAGACTGTGTGTGTTGTGAAAAGGAAGTAGCGGGTTCAGGAAAAAGTTGAGCGTGCAACCTGAGAATGTTTCAGTAGCTGCCCTCTGCTGTCATTATGAATTTAAAAGATGTTGTCAGCCGGTACAGAAAGTTGGGTGTTATTTATATGAATCAGCTTGGTGCACAATCCTGCTGAGTAGTCGACTATAATCTGCCAAAGCCAGTGATCAGCCCTGCATGGGACCTGTGCAGCACAGCGGAATGCATCACTGTAGATTATCAGCCCCGCCTGCCGAGATGGCACCAGCACTGAAAGCCAAAACGTTCTGCACCTCCTGAGGCTGCCTGACGCATTTTGGATTGGATAGTCACCTCATTTAGCTTGGAGTAGCCCCACTGAGTCCAGCAGAGTTACTCTGATCTTAGACCCGATCTGAGCTTGCTCTGATCCAAGCATTTTGGCAATATGGATGAGCCTTGCCTGTTCACTGCCGAGCCACCAACCTGGCTGAGCTCACTGGAGGCCGCTGGAGCCAGTGCAGATCAGCTGGAGGCTGCAGGAAACTTTCCACAAGAGCATCAGGCATGATTTTGCCCATCAGCAAACTGTTTTCAGCAGCAAATCAGTGGGATCTGGCACTAGGAACAGTCATTAGCAGGGAGAATAGAGCAGAGATTACTACAGCTCATGCACACAAAACCAGCAAAGAAACTGTAGCAGCTCCCAAAGGGAGCAAAGCTGATTCATCAGCTGAGAGCCCCAAAATACAAAGCTGTCTGCAAACACGATGAGCCACACATTCATAACTTCATTAACTGTGCTTTTACTCAACTGCTTCTCTGTCCTGAGCTGAACTGAGTCCGAGTTCTTGGAACAGGACAGAACAAGCTGAAAAGCAATGATATTTATTTCAGCCTGCTGAGTGTCCTGCAAACCACAGCCTGAGTTCTTAAAGGGTTTGATATCCTCACTTTACTGAGGTGTCTCCCCTGCACTGGTCTTCCTCATACCATTGAGCTTAACAAGAATTTCACTATCATGTGTCACAGAAACTTAAACATCAGTGAACCACATCACTCAAAGTCGATGGGCCTTTATCAAACTCTTTAAAACTAAGGAGCCACTGGGCTCGCCTGCATTTTTCAGGGTTTGTCAGTGTGAGGCCCCAGCACTGAATGTAATTCCTCACAGCTGGAGGATGGGAGAGCCCATGTAGCAGCTGGGGAAACTTGTGACAGGTACCCTGCACCAGCGTAAAGTGATTAAAAGCCCTCTGGACAAACTGTGTGACAAGTCAGAGCAAAGAACGCTCTGGGTGGAGCACTGAGCCATGTAACAAACTCCCTAAGTGATCCAAGAAATTAGTGAGTATTTGCCTCTGGAAAGCACCTTCAGCTCCTCCGTTGTGAGGAGACCGCTCACAACAGCATCAGCTTTCTCTCACCTGAAGCTTCCCAAACCAGGCCCACAACAAAGACCCAGAAACAAATTAATCTAATATAAATACCTAATAAAATACGCTTACCTAAAATATAAGGTACCCCGCAAGCAAAAAGTTTTATTCAAAAGGGGAATTCTAGAGATTTTTGCTTCCATGTGAAAGGCAAAGACACTATGGAGATGGTCATCAGTGTAAATTTTAACAGACAGTTGGCCCACACAGTTTCGACTCCAAAGAGGAAAGAAATTCTCCCTTAGGCTCATGTAAATCATGGGAAACCTCCATCACCCAGGAAAGCTGTGTTGAGGGAAAGCTTACGCTCATAACCACATGTAAGCAGAAGGCTACAGCCCGTGGCTACGCATTAAACATGCTGGTGGGCAGCCTGCCACGCCAAGGAAACGCTGCAAGGAACATGCACAGTGGGATGGGTATCATTGCTTTCCCCTGCGAGCAGGGGAGTTTCAGACAGGAAAATGGGATAAGCTTTTCATATGAGGGAAAGCAAGCAGGGCTGTGCAAAATGCGAAGTTTCTCTGCAGACCTCTGCTGCGACAGAACTCTGCCTTCTCACTGCAGCTGTGCCCCCTGTGTTGCTGCCAGCCCTCTCCCTACCTCCCTGGAGCTTATGCAAGACTCACCACTCGGGGCTTCTGCTGATCCAGGGTCTGCAGGAAGGCAGGTGTCTGGTCTAGGGTGCGCTCGGGGTCACTGGAGATGTCCTCCTCGGACTCTTCCCACGATGAGGAGAAGCCAGTGGAAGAGGCTGAGGATGATGACAGCTTCCGTACAGGCAGGCTGCCGGGGGGCACCGCACCCACCTCGTCTTCTGGGCCCCCCAGGTCTGTGACAATGACAGCAGGGATGCTCCCACCAACGGCTGGGTACTGGCCCTTAAGTCCTGTGGGGGCCGCCACCACCACCTCACTTTGCAGTGCTGCAGGACCTGATGGCTCCTGAGAGCTGCTGCCCTCCGCCAGCCCCACAGCCGGGATCAGTGGCCTCCCAGAGGTCTCTGCAGTGCTTGGCCACACCTGCACCCCACCAGCATCAGGGGCTTCACTCTCCCTGCAGGCTTGCAGCCGGGGTCCAGTTCCGAGTTCCACCATTGTCAGCGACGGGCTGACAGGACGGGTGCGGGATGGCCGGGGACTCCGTGGTGGCTGGGCGGCAGAGCTGTGTGCCTGGATGTGCGCCTCAAAGAGCCCCACTTTCTGGTTCACCTGGACATTGTGCAGCTCCCGCTGGAGTTGCCTTGCCGTCGGGGGTCCCACTTCACCACGGCTGCCCAATCGTCTCCTCGGGCTGTCTGGCTGCCGTGGGACCTCCTCAAGGGGCGGGAAGAGGAAAGCAGGGCCACGGTGAGGGGAGGGGGGCGGCACGGCGGCTGGGCTGAAAACGGGGAGTGGGCGGCAGCTGCTGTGTGTCTCCGGACCCCTGGGCATCACCTGCCTGGGAGGAGGCGGCGTCTTGTTCCCGCCGCTGGTCACCTCGCTGTTGCTATTCATCATCACCAAGCTATTGAGTGCATAGCAGTACACAGCCATAGTAGTCAGCCGGGGCGCACAGAGGGGCCGCTGCCACTGCCGCCTCGGCGCTCAGGCTCCGCGGGGCTGCCGAGGGTCTCTCCAGGCTGGGACCAGCAGCATCGCTGGGAGGCAGCACGGAAGCTTTGCTGGCACCGGCCTGCAGCTTCATAAAACGGAATTGCTGGGGAGACAGAGACAAGACGTGAGAGTAGTTCTGTGTCCCCTCTAAGCTCACCCTCCAGCTGTGCACACAGCTGGCCAGACTTCCCTTCCTGTGCCCCCTCAATCCCTCACACACCTGCAGACACTCCCAATGTGCCACCCCCAGAGACATGGCCCAGCCTAGTCACCAGAAGGGTCGGAGCCAAGGGGAAGTCAGGTTTTGGGCTGTTTCCTCTCTTTCCTGCCTCCCTGTCCCCTCTCCAGGTTGCCTCTTGACACAGCTGCAGCAACAATGTCCAAGAGGACACCTGGTCAACAGCCTTTCCTGTAATGGAACTGGGGAGTTCTGGCTGACTGGTCAGACCTGAAACCTGGCAACTTTCAAGTTCTGGCTCCAAAAGATGACACTTTCTGAAGGAAAGAAAAAACTCCAAACAGCTGAAATTTTCCACCTTCTATTTTGTCACCTACACCTGAGAACAAGTCTCAAGCACAGATTTCTGTTCAATGACACACGTGAAGGCTCACTGCATGCATGGTTTAGCGAGGTACAGGACCAAGCCTCCACCGCTCCCCTAACTTAGCATGTTCAACACCACGGCTGTGCACTTGGGTGATCTTAAAGGTGATCTTTTCTAACCTAAACCATTTGATGATTCTATTCCCCACACGTGCCCTGTCCAGATGCGCCTCCCCTGTGCATGTCATCGGCTGCTGAAGCAGCCCCCAAGTCAGCCTGAAGCCCACATGCAGAGATGTGTAGTGGGTTTTGCCCTGCTGTGTAAGACACTCTGCTTTTGTAGGTGGCTTTCTGTGCCCTGCTGCACTTCAGCATGCATTCCTTCACGTCCGTTTGCTCCGTGTCCCACTGCAGCTACAATGTTCATCCCCTGCTGGAGCACAGGAACCCCGGAGATACACTCAGACACGAGGGTGCAGGCGTATGGAAACAAATGCCTCTGCATGTTCGCGGCTTTGGAAGCTCCGGCGTGCGATGCTGCTGGTGGTACCCCCGAGAGGCTCCTGGCAGTGAAACGTTCAGTGTCCCAGTGACTGGGAGACCAGAAGCCTCCCTATCCATTCAGGAGCTGCCTGGAGACGGCGTGGGGCTCGACAGAGCCCAGACTCTCCCTCTTTGCAGGGGTCCCCGGCATCACCACACTCCTCATACCCTGGCTTGGGAGTGAAGGTTCTCGGCCGCAATTTGGGTGCGAGACATCCCTCGCTGGGCGCCGGGGCCACGTTCAGCTCCTCTGATCCCCCCATCTCGCCCCCTCCTCCCCGCCAGCGCTTACCTGACAGCGGGATCCGCGCTCAGTGCGCGCCCCCCGGCAGCGCTGCCCGGCGGACGCGGGGCGCTGCGAGGACCATCTTCGCGTGTGCGGGGAGGAGTGCGCGGTGCCGCTCCCTCCTCCGCGGGCTCGGGCGGATCTTGCGCGCCCGCGGGGGGCGCCGGTCTGTGTTCCTCCGCTCCGCGGCCCCGGCTCCCGCTCCCGGTGCAGCTGGAAAGACAGAGAGAGGAGGAGGAGGAGAGCGGAGGGAGGGTGTAGGAGAGCAGGAAGGAAGTTGTGAGCCTGGCTGGGGTTGAACTCAGCGGAACAAGTTTCTTTTTTTTTTTTTTCTCGCTCGGCTGGAGGGAAATACTGAAAAAAAAAAGTTTCCATTGTTAACCAAGAAAAAAACCCCAACAACCCGCCGCCACCGCGGGTTAAAGACATACGAAGCCATTTTCCACCCGCGGCCGGGGCGAGCGGTTCGGCTCAGCCGGTCCAGCCCCGCTGCCTGCGGCACAGCCCGGGACTGGGGGGCACAGCTGCCCGCCCTCTCTCCACGTCCCGGGCCCGCCGCGCCTGCTGCCCCATGTATCCCGCCCCTGGGTCGCTGCCTGCACCCGCGGAACCCTGAGCTAGCGGCCGCTCGGGTGCCTGTTCGAAGGGACCGACCAGCCCAGCCGTTTCCCGCCCAGCAGTTCTGTCCTGCTGCTTTTCAGCCCGTTGGTCATTCCCAGCGGACCAAGAGTGGTGCAGAGCCCCCCCTCCACACTGTTGGTTTTATGGCTGTGGGTGAGTGTGTCCCGTGGAGGGAGATGAGCCCCACTTCCCCAGGCTCCAAGCACAAGGGCTGTCAGCACACCCGCTCACTGCAGCATTGCCCCAGGTTTGGGCAGGGCTGTGGACAACTTGCCCAGGACACTGTCCTTCTTGATTCAGAGTAGGCCACAGACAGCCTTCTCTCAGCACCTGCAGCCCCCAGGCACGGGTCCCGCCTGGCAGAGGGAGCAGGCTCTTGGCTGTGATACGGCATGATTTCTGTATCAAGATAACTAATTGGAAATAGTTGTCTGTATGTCAGCACTTCAGGAGAGCAGACTCCGCGATTTGCTTTCAAAGTAGTTGTCAAGGTCAAATCCAGACGGCAGTTTTGGGGTTGGTTTGGACTGGCCAAGGGAAAAGAAAAAAAAACCAAACCAGAACGGCATTTTGTCTCTATAGGAATTTCCCCCAGAGAGGGAAATTGATGTCACAGCAGATCAGCTTTTTATAATTAAGGCATAACCTCTGGAGCATAAACGGGGGCAGAGAGGTCTCTGAATTGGCAGAAGGTGTGGGCTGCCAATCCCGCAGGCAGACAGAGACACCCAAAATGAGCTGATGTTTGTTTTTCCAGTAAGAGAAATGCTATTTTGAATTCAGTGCAGGAAAAGAGATTTTTAGACTCTTTCCACTCCAATCCGTTTCCTCAGACTCTGCGCCCAGTCAGGAACTGGTCTTTCATGAAATAAAGTATGTGATCAGTCTTTCTCAGAAAAGTGACCTGGTTGAGTATAATGGCACTATTCATGGGCATAAGCTTCCCTCTCTGTGCACGCATCTGCAGATTGTTGCTCCCATTCCTCAAGTCCGTGCACACACACATCAAAAAGTAGGAACACTTGAAGGAGATAATAGGTCCAAGAATAGATACGGATAAGCAGGTACCTTCTTGCTTTCAACCATTTGCATCTACATGTACTCACAAGCATTACTGCACAGGTGTGTGTGGATGTTTTGGCTGTTCTTTGGGGTCGTTTAGGAGTGTTTATACCAGTGCAGTCCCAACGGGTGCTTAAAGCCCTTCTTCAAGTCCGAAAAATTGAAGCACCCTCAGACATTCATCGTTTCGGAACAAGACAAAGGAGTGCTGAATTCACTGTGGCATGTTTACTGACACTCCCAAGGGAGACTTGGCCTTAAAATGTGGCAGTGCTTTTGTCACTTAACAGAAGCATGTGATGTCCTGAGCTAGAGATTTTCTGTGAGCGTTCTATAAAACAGCAAGCATTTCTTTATGATGGAAGTTTCTAGTGAAAGTGGAAAGAGGATAAAAAAGTCTAGGGGTAAGTCTTTGACTTTTCGGAATGGGTAGGGGCAGGTGGGAAATAATTGTTTCCAGACTGGAGCAGGCAGCAGTCCATGCGGCAGGGCAAAGAGCGAGCAGGCAGCTTTCAGAACATTTGTTTCCAATCAAGTGGAAACCAAGTGTTTGAGGTTAGTCTGAATGGAAAGCACGAACTGAAGCAGGTTGCTAGTCCAGGGACAAGGATGGAGGCAAGGAAGGAGAAAAGTTTCTTTCACAGACACAGATGGATGTCTCCAGGCACTAGAACTGCTTGATGCTGCCAAGGAGCCTTGTGGCTTTGGCACTGCCGCATTAGGTGCTATACAAAGAGAACAGAAAGATGGTCCCACTCTGAATTGTTTGCAGCTGCAGTGTACATTTTGTAAGCAAAAGTCCAATGATGGGTCTTAGAAGACCTTGTTTCTGCTTAAGTAATGTTCTTCATTTGGATTTTATTTCCTGCCTCCAAAGAAAATCACTGCACTGCTCGTGAGAACACCAAAGCAGGCTGGGTTAGGGCAAACAACTGACCCAGACAACTTCTATGTGGACATCTTGTCCTTATTCAAGAGAGTGGAGCCATTAAAATGAGTAGGATCTCCCATTTAGGAAGGACAGGGTGTATCATACACTGCAGGGTGTATTTGGTCCGAAATAAAGAGAAGACAGACACAGAAGAGCACAGAACTGTCCTGTGTAACATCTCCAAACTGACACACTTGCTATATAGGCATCCAGGAAAGAAACATCAGAGCTGTCAAAGTGCATGGCTTCCCAGCACCTCTGTACTTCACAGCAGACACATTAATTACCATGTCATTTTAAAAACAAGCACTGTTCCAAATGTGCTCACTGTGCCCAGTGAGCAGTGTGTGTGGACTACAGCTGCTGTGTCTATGGGTCTGGGGCTGCTGAGAGCTGCGGGGTGGTGGCTGTGTGTACGGGCAGTAGGACAGGCTCTGCTGTCTGTGAATGCATGAAGGGACGAGGCGGTTTGACTGATGGTAGAAACAGTAGATCTTGCAGCAGGAGTGCCCGTGCCCCACCGGGGCCAGGCAGGAGGGGAGATCAGTTGTATGGGAAGTGATTGCTGGATAGGAAAAGCAGACAGTACAGACAAGGTTGTTTGGTTCCTTTCCGCCACTCCATGGCCCTAGCTAATGTTTTGCTTTGACTGTTGCTAAAGCCTACAATTGGGCACAGCCCTTCAGGGCTAGAGGAGCCTTGGCAGACCAGTACAGTGCTGGTGACCTTCTCAATCACAAGCAGAACTGTCTTCTGCTATTTACACTCGCCTCCTCTGGCGTCAGGGTCCTGGTCTACATCCCAAGCTTTGCCATGCTGAGCTCTGGGATAGTATCTAAATGGTTGCCAGCGCATGAAGACTGTGACCCTGGCTTCTGACACACTGTGAGAGCCTGAGGCTTGGCAGCAGACTTCTCCACACTGAGACGTGTTGCAAATCTCAGCACTTTCCACTCTAAGTGCATGGTGTATTCCTTCCCCTGACCTGCTTTCCTTAGGGAAAACCCAGAGACATGTGTATGACTTGCAGCAGGAACCCTTCTCCAGTCTAAACACAATAACAAGCAAAAGTCCCAAAACCAACAAAACCCATACCACCTTACCGGAACAAGGTCCTGTACTGCATACTTCCATCCATGGAAACTGAAGGGCAGACACATGATATATACTGGTTGCCCTATTCAATCACATTCCTGGAGGCACTCTATTAACATGGTGTCGGCTGCATTACAAAGCTAGAAAAAGACAGAATAGATTGATAATGTGCTTACTATCAATCTGATTGTAAAAAACAAACGAGAAAAAAATCAGAACAACTTAATCATAAAACAACTACAGTCCTAAAGTAATCCCCTCCTTCTATTCTTCCTTTATTATAAGATAAATTTTTAAAATTATTACTCTCTGTCTTGCTTTGGACTGGTTGGACAAGACAGCTTTCACTGTGTTTCAAAGATGAGTTGTCCAAACTGTCACTGTTCATCGAGCTCAGCATCAGAAGCACTATCAGCATCCTTGCAGTGGAAGTCAGCATTTTATGGCTTTTCCTCACCAGTGAGTTAAATCTTACAATCATGTCAAATATAAAAACATAAAACTGGATTAACACAGAGTAATTCTGTAGTCAGCAGACTCTACTTTTATGTCAGTATGACAGAGAATAAATCCAGCTAGTATTTTACATGGAAAAGAATGACATGAGATTCAAGAGGTAATGCAGTACTGAATAATGTGCTAAGAGTAGTCTGTGCTCAGGCAGTGACTGTCTCAGCCATGGCACAATTCTGGGCTGGCTGGGCTGGTAGGGGAAGCAGAGACCTGAGAAAAGTGCTCTGGATGTTTATATTGCACCAGCCCTTTTGCATTGCTTCAGTGGCAAAACAAACCAGAAAACCATGGTGTTTCCAGTTCTTAGCAAACTCTGAGGTGGGTTATCTGCTGATTTGCTCCCCTCCCACTATCCCACAATAAAACATAATGGCAGAATGTAGCAGTGTCTGGTTCATGTTTTTTGTGCCAGCTCCTGTCCAGGGAGCAAGAATACAGGACTCTGCTGAGACACCTGTAGCAAGTCAGTGTAATTTAGGGCAGCCTTTGTACTGTACCCACATCTGCCTGAGCTCTTACATCTATCTAGAGCACAAAAGAACCAGTTTTGCTCTCTGGGAGCCTCCTCCACACATTCCTGCCTGCACCTCGCCCCATCCTGCACCCAGTCACACTGCTTGGAGCAGCCAAGAAAGCCAGCCAAAGATCTTGTTGGCCTCTCTGCCTTTGTTCACCTGCCTGTGAAACAGGCAGTGTGTACTAAGACGTCCTGTCTCGCAGGGTTTCCATGGTTGTGACCTGCCCGAAGTGTCATACACACTTGGGGTCCTTGGAGGAAGGGATGCACACATCCTGTACACCCATGCACAGCACATACATGCAGGGCTTTAACGCTGGGCTAAGAACATCTGGTTGGCTCACAGGTTATAGGTTTTGCAGTAGGACTTTGGACAACTGTTCCAGATCTCAAGAGCTTTAACATGTATAAATGGGAAATATGATTTATAGCAGAGTACTCCAACAAGGAATTATATTCCCACACAATAAGTAAGCAAAATTAGGAACTCTAGCACGAGCACAAGCCCAAAGATATTTATTTTCTTCATGCAGTTCTTATGTGCAGTGGTACCTTTATTTTTCCCTCAACTAGTAAATCTCCAGAATGAAGACATGGAGGTCTGATGTCAATGCCCACTGGTTTTATTTATGGATATGCCCAGCAGTTTCAGAGCCATCTTCATTGGTTTATCCTGGTACCAGAGAAGAGCCCAGCTCTGTGGTCGCTGTGTGCCATGACTGTGGTCCTCTGCACTCAGCAGGGCTCTACATTGGTGTGTTGGCCCATGGCTTCTATTTTCTGCTAATAAGAATACAAATGCATGCACAGGTTTGGGGAGCAACCAATGATTCCACATCAACTGTTTCTTTCCTTTTTTTGCACAGAATGAATTACAGGGACCAGAAACAGATGAACAATATATTGTTGAGTTTTACTGAGGTTTAGTAAAAACAAAATAATAAAGGGAAAGCCTCCTTGATTGGACCCTGAGGTTACTAAAAGTTGCACCTAGGTCTGTGTTTGAGGCGATAAAACAATTAGAATTCAAATACTGCTTCTATGTCTGAAGAGGTTTTTCCTATTCATGGGTCGCAGTTATTCCACTAGACTGTGACCACATAACCATAATAGGGCAGCTTTGCATTTGTTCGAGATAGCTGTGCTCACAGCAGGAAAAAGACGAGTCCTTTTTTAAGTGTGTAGTGTGTCACACAGACTGGGTTGCGTTTGGTAGTATCTGAGTGGGAAATTCAGCCTCCAGGGCTATGAGATTCCAGTGCACCTTTTAGGGATGTGCTGAATGTGAAATCACAAGAAATGCTGTCCAAGTTTTCACTATGCAATAAGTGACGCCTGTGTTTCGAAAAATTGGAAGAAAAAGGGCACTGAAGAGGACATGATTAACAATTTCAAACCCCATGCTGGGCTGTGAGTATTTAATTTAAAATAAAACATGTTGGCTTTCTCCAAGAATCTATTTTTGCATGTGGTGTAATAATGTATTTTCAGGATTTATTCTAATAATTCTGTGATGAACAGATGTTTACTTTGTCTGTTCGTATGTCTGTGAAAAGAAAAAAGCTGAGCTTTGAACGAGTGCAGCACAGTTTAATAAACTGGTGTATCTGGGTTAATTCTTCATAAATTTGAATAGCTAAAGCAATAGAGCTATGAAAATATTCCCAAGTGATGTTGCCAGACAAGAGCGTGATATCTACGCTGTTGTCTGTATGTAGTGTTGTTCATTGCTACACAATGAATTGCAAAGGCCAGCAGACCCTGATCCCAAAAAGCAGCTGCATTATAGCAGTCACTGGAAAACACCAGTCCTTGCACATAGAATTGTCTCAAGCAAGAACATCTTTCCCAGAGACACTGAGATCCACATACTGGATCATAGTTTTCCTCTGTATAGCTAGAGGTAAGTAAAGCCCCTATGGAAAGAAGAGCATCCATATCCACCTAGGAAAAAGTTCAGCCCCATCACAAGTTTCCATACACACCTACCTGCACACCCAGGCATAATAAGGTGCATTTTGATAGTACTAAGAGCAACTTTTCCATCTCCAACTAGTACTGGCCAGAGCCTTGTCTCCCTGCTGCCCCCTGCCCTTTGCTCCTGAGACATTTCACTGTGGAGCTGCCTCCCTAGTTCTGGCTTCGAACACCTCATCTGGCTGGAACACCAGGGACTGCCCCTCCTCGTCCCGCAAGTGTTTTCAGGTTGTTCCTGGATCGGTAGCTACTTATCTCTGAGAGACCAGTCTTAAGGTTTTTAAGCCATTGCTGCAGACTACAGTTTCAGATCACTGTAATTTCCCACTCCAGGCACACTCTCTAAGCCCAGGGCAAGTTCCTGCAGCTCGAGCTTACACTTCCATGTAACTAAGCTGAAGCACTGAAATGCACATTTATGTGCCTGAGTAAGAAGAGACTTCAAGAGCTGTGACAGTCCTTCATCTCACTGTGAAGTTTGCCACTCTACATAACGCTCTGTGCCTCAAGGAAGGAAGTCCCCAGCCTTCTCCTTTGGAAACAGTGAAAGATATTTCATGGTCTTTCATGGTCTGGCAGGTACTAACAGATGCTTGAAATTAGATATTTAGAAGGCCATTACAGCTGGGATAGCAAAGATCTGGCCCCAAGAGGAGACATTAGCTATCCATTTCTAAGCTTGCTGAACAAGAGCTGATGAGCTAGGCTGCAGCTTTAATGGGTTCCTAAACAATACATATTTGCTTCCTGCTTCCTGATGGATGGGGATGGATAGCACAGAGTTCCAGCTGGCTGCTCTCTTCTTCCCAGGAGAAGTCACCTAATTGCCTATGTAACTTACAAGATGCAAAAGTGAGGGCAGAAGAGGAGAGGTATGGGCCGTGCAGTTCCTCAGCACAGCACTTGTGTTTACTTCCCTCTCTTCAATCACGAAATGTTTTAGGTTGGAAGGAACCTTAAAGATCATCCAATTCTGACCTTCCTGCCATAGGCAGGGACACCTCCCACTACATCAGTTTGCTCAAAGCCACATCCAACCTGACCTTGAACAGTGATGCAGTATCCACAACTTCTTTGGGCAACCTGTTCTAGTGTCTCAACACCCTCACAGTGAAGAACGTCCTCCTCGTATCTAATCTAAATCTAAATCTACTCCCTTTCAGTTTAAAGGCATTACCCCATATCTTATCACTACAAGGCCCTGTAAAATGTCTCTCCCCAGCTTTCTATCTCTTGTTCTCCTCCTTTCTGGACATGACCTATAGACTCCTGTAGCCCTGTTTGAACCAGATTCTTCCATGGTCCCTAACAGCAGCATTCAGGACTGGATTATACAGGACTTGAGGCTGGCCTGAGGCACACAGAACTGGCAGAAGATGGTGCTGCAGAAGAGCACAGAAAGAGACTCAGCTTCTCCCTGGTGAGGAGCTCCCAGGCCTCCCTCCAGCTGTGCCTTCATGCACCCTCATTCCTGTCTGCCATTTGAGAAGAACAAAACAAGTCTGGCAAGGGGAATGCCTTGAGAGACACCTGCCCTAGCAAAAAGAACATGGAGGAAGAGAACAAGGAGAGTTAGTGTGTCTCTGCTGGACTGATTTGCCCCCAGAAGCTAGCTTCTCAAGCCTGGTGGAGATGTTGCCTCTTCACCCAGCTCAAAAGGAGAGAGCTTGCCTTGTGAACAGAGCCTGCATCTCCAGCTGAAGGCACTGAAGAAACTGGCAGCCATTGTGGTCTTCTCTCCACTGACAACAGACTGGAACTGTGCTACGAGTAGCAGGAATAAGGCACCAGACAGAGCACTAAGGATTAACTTTACAAGTGAGTCTCCCTGGGACAAAATGTTTGAGGTTTGCCAGTTCCCCTACATTCTCTTCCGCTGGCTGAGGAGAACCTTGTCCCAAATAGGACAACAGGAATGGTGCAAGAACTCAGCTGTTTGACATATCTGTCTTCTGGCACAGGGAAAGGAAGATTAATAAAAGCTGCCTAAGGAATGCCTTGGAATGACCCTTTCTGATAGGAGAGACAGCATCCTGGAAACACTCACCGCTGCCTGGCGGAGATACTAGTTTAATTCCTTAGCTACACAACCAAATCTGTTTAACTCTCTCTCGAGGGTCATTTTTGGACTGGATAGCAAGTGTGTTTTACACAACACCCCTCCCAGAAAACCCAACCACTTTGTTTCCTTCTGTTTTGTATTTCGAACATTTTCTAAACAGAATGAAATGTTGAAATAATTTAATATTTTTCTTTTTTACAGCCCTATCTATCATCAAGAGACAGTCTGCTTAACATCTCTTCTCGCCCAGGAAGGCGATGGCTGGGGCTGAACAAAACTACAGGATCCAGTGAGGTACCATTTATGTCAGCAGCAACAGTGGTCATCAGGGAATCATCTACCACCTTGGCTGTTTCAAAAGAGATGTGGAGAAAGGATGGAGCAGGCTGAGATTTATTACAGTCGGTGGAATAGTCTTTAGACAAATGGAAATTTGGATTCCTCGCAGGAGCTGAAACTAGTTGAGGCTGTCGAGTTAGGAAGGGCCCTTTCTGTAGGGAACAGCACATGAGTGTACTCAGACTTAAAACCTCCAAGATTGTTGAGGGCTGCCTTAGCAACCAAGGAAGGGGTACATCAGTGATGAACCAAAGAATGGAGCTCATCAGAGCTGTCCTGCTCAGCAAGCTGGGCTCAGTTTTCCTTTGGATGTCACCACATTACAGTTGCTCAAGAGACAGTGGAAGACATTTCAGAATGACAGGTTAAACTCTGTCTTCCACAAATCAGCTCCCATTTTGCTGCAGCAGGGTTTTATTTGTACACTTGAAACCACTGGAGACTAGGAGATGAACTCTAACAACTAGCAAAATGCCAGCCATCAGATTTGCTGTCTAAACAGTGACCTCAAAGGTCGAGTTTTTCAAGTAGCATCTTATGATTTCCAATCTGTGACTTGAAAGCCCTGAAGTACCTGCACTGTCACATTCCCATCCTCTTTCCTTTCCCAGAGAAAGAGATCTGGATGGGAAGTGGTGAGTATAGACTCAGTGAACTCAGGAATACTTCTGAAAGTTGAGGTAAGGAGGATGAAAGCGCCAAAATGCCTGCATTCCTGGGGGTAGTAACTGCTCTGCGAAGCCTTCCTAAATTTCTTGAGACCCATGTCAGGGACTTTTTCACTGCTCAGTCTCACTGAAACATCAGTGGTTTTATTTTCCCTGCACACCATTTTCTTAGCTTCTCTCCATCAACCTGTCGGCCATTTCTGCTCATGGGGAAATCTGCAGTAGTTCCATGCAAGCCAAAGCCATACAGGAGTGCAATAAGGCCGTGAGGATTTAGTAATGAATCTGACAGGGACAGGGAGAATTGGAGCTTGGGGCTGTTCTAAAATAAATTATTTAATTTGACAAAAAATTCTTCCCTCTTATTAATTTCTGAATGAACTTATTTGTCCCAGTGGTTAGATTCAGTCTTCCATGTCAAATTAATTTATTTCACATGATTAATCAGCAGCTGGAAGCAAGTGATGTCATGGGCTCTGACATTAGAATGTCATCAAATATTACTTACTTTTTTTTAACTAAACAACTGCAGAGATGGCTTTGCTGGCTAGTGGCCAGCTGAGTTTCTCCACAGAAATGGAACACTCCTTGCCTCTGTTCTCCCGTATTCCCCAGCTTCCTTTCTCTCTGATGGAAAAATTAACTTCCATGGCAAGACGCTGAGCAGCGCCTACATTTGCAGCACATCCAAGAAAAACACACTGCAAGGACCAGGGGAGTCCTTACAGCCCTAGCAAAAGGCTTCATCCCATTTGCCTAAGCGGAAAAATAGTGCTAGGGCAGCTTCAAGAGTCCCAAGGTGATTGGGCAAACTGGTTTTTGTTTCAGATGGAAAAAATGGATGGAGGAAGGTTACAGCCCCTCAAACATGAGCTGTCAGCACGAATAAGCACTATGATCACATTTACGTGGAAAGAAAACGCGTCTTAGCTTTTGGCCACTATGGAAGAAAGGATGATGGTCTTTGCTCGAAGGGTGCAGGACACGTTAGTGTTGATGAGATTTCCCTGGCAGTTGTTAATACAAGTTTTCTCCCAAGTTTACTAGGAACAGGGAATGCCTGAAGTCAATATTGCACTTAAATTGTTGTTGAAAACCTCAATGACTCCCATCCTTTTTTTTCTGTCAAAACTATGTCTCCAATTCTTCCTGCTTAAACGAGTCTCAGAGGGTCTTTTTCTAAAGCTTGGGGTGAACTGGGACTTGCATTCTGTAAAAACGATGGGGTTTTTTGTCAAGTTCTGTCAGTTTAAAAAGCCCACATCAGGTCTGACCTGTTCTCAGTGACAAATGCTGTGTTCGAGAAGGCAGTCTTGATGGACTGGTTTGGGAATAATTCCGGTGGTTTATTTTCCAGTTTAACTTTCAAAAATTTCAAAGTGTATCTAACACGCTGTGACCAAAAATGTTAATGAGTTTTGGCTGACTTTGCTTAATTGAGACACTAGCTGTTTTGCAGGCAAATGGATTTAGAATAGCTATTACAGCACTCAATTTTCCAAGTCATTACAGAAGGGTGAGGTTACCGCCAAAAATTTTCTGTTCATACACTTAAGCATTTACGATTGTAGAAGCTTTTTCGTAAGTAAATGCAAAATTATTGCAGCAATCCTGAATATCACCAGGGTTTGAAAGCCTTTAACTAATTTTTGTTACAATTGAAAGAACCATAATTATTTGAGAATAACAAACCAAATCAGTCCCTGGGAAGACTCTCATAAAGTGGATTACATCACAACTGAAATAAGTTTTGGCTCTTTCCTGGCATTTCGATACTCCATGAAAAATCCCCAAAAGGCTAACAACTGTGGCAGGAAACACAAATTGCAGTCTGCATATGTCACCCAATTACGTCCAAAGAAAAATACCTACTGATTCAAATGGGCTGTGGACCAGGTCTCACACAGTACATACAGATTAGAAACTCAGCTGTGTCTAGGATAAAACCTGATCAAGTTCTCTCTTTCAGCATTAAATTCAAAATCCCTTCAAGCATCATCTCCAAGGGACTACTTTGTTACTCATTTCCTATTTGCACTCATACTATTCAAAAACTGAAACCATGGTTTTATATACAAGGTACTTGGCTTATACAAGCCCTCTACTCGGCTCTGGTGAGACCCCACCTGGAGTACTGCGTCCAGTTCTGGAGCCCTTGTTACAAGAAGGATGTG
>JAOXOE010000256.1:11022867-11057924 GCA_028565055.1 Phoeniculus purpureus | reverse complement strand
TGCATCATAGAATGCTATCAGGTTAGTCAAGCAGGACTTCCCCTTGGTAAATCCATGCTGACTACTCCTGATAACCTAATGATGCGTAACTAAACAAATTACAGGATCACAGCACTGTTATGTCCTTAGCTTATGTTCCACAGAATCTCTACCTGGGGCAAAGACTTCAGCACTCTTAAATTCAGAGACTGAGTTCAGATTTATTACAACTTGCCCTTGGACTTGATTTAGCAGGGTAAACAAGAACACTATGCTAGCAAGAGTTGCTCTACTAGGTAACCGTGCCACTGACTCTAATCAGAGGACTCATTTCTTCATGTTACTCATGTCCTCCTCTAGAGACATTCGAAACCTGCCTGGGATGTGATTCTGTTCAACCTTCTCTAGGTGAACCTGCTCTGGCAGAGGGGTTGGACTGGATGATCTCCAGAGGTCCCTTCCAACTCTGACCATCCTGTGAAACGCCAGTTAAACCTAACTGGAATGCACAGCGTAACTCAAACTGTCACCCTTGAAGTGATCTTCCTAATGTATTAGAAGATGTAAATTAAAATCCAACTGTTATTATGACACACTGATCTCTAAAACAACAGTAGCACACAAACAAAACCGTGTGCAAGCATATGTATGACCAGTAGTACACTCAAAATCATTTTGCTCTGCCAGTTTGACAAGGCACTCTCAGTCTTGCCACAGGAGTGGCAACTGCACATTCCAACCTTTAAGCGGCAGTGAAAGCCGTCCAACTTTTTATTTACAAACCTAACAACAACAGCAGCTTACGGAAACAATCAAACAAACAGCTCTCCCCTCACATGGCCAGTGCAAACATTACCTTTTTCTTCTTCTTAAGAACTCTTTTTTCTTTCTTCTTCTCTAGATATTTTTGCCATGGAGTTAGGTCATCCTTGCCTTCCAGCCTGTTTTTGACCCTTTCTTCAGCAGTTTCTTTCAGGCCTGGAATACGAAATAGCAAGTTTTAAATATGAGATTGGTCTGATTTTTATTTGTTTATTTAAAACAGCTACTTTCTCCATTTTAAAAGAATAATCTAGTTTAACAAGCCTGTGAAAACAACATAAACGCTGCTTAAAACAGCATCTTTGTAAGATCAGTTTACAGGATGTGTTTTACCAAATAAAAGATTCAGTCAGTAATACACTGTCCAAGAGTGAGAAGAACAAGTTGCTGATGTGCTACCTGATTCCTAACACTCATGCTGTTCCTTAGCAAGGCCTCCTCTCCACGTGAAGCAGATGCCACTTCTTAAGGATCAGACTAAACAGTAAAACACAACAAAATAATCTCACCAGGCCTGTAGAGAGCCTATTTAATGCACCTTGCTGCAATGAGCGAAGACTCACAATAGCACTTAGAGCACAGCCCAGTCATCTGTGCACAGCAAAATGAAGTACAAAAGAAAAAGTGACTTGACGTCAATTCTGAAACGTTAAATGACAATCAGGATATAGGGTGACCTCAGACCTCACACCTGGCCTGAGCCTCTGTAGCTGTTGCTCTCCATCCTTCAGAGACACGATCCGGCTGCTGGATCCGAATGTCTCACTCACCTGACGAAGCTGCTATACACAGTGACTGCGCTGTGAAACTTTGCCTCTGTGATAATACAATCACAATGCTGCAGTATTCAAAGTAAAGATAAATCTACAGCTAGAAAAGCACAGAAAAATGTAAATCAAACCGAAAGTAATTGTTTGCATTACATGCTAACACCATAACATGACGTGCCTCAAGTGACGCTAGACAAGTTATTTTTGAGTCATCTTAAAAAGCCTCTCAATACCAGTGTTTTTTAACAGAAAACTATCTGAAGTTAAGAAACAGTATGACAGGAAGCTGGTATGACAGGATCTCGATTCAGATTAAATACTTAGCAGGAAACAGTTGTTGAACTTTACCTATCAGATCCTCCTTAACTCAAATCTGCAGCTCTTCCATATCTTTTGTGAGTGGCACGGTGTAAGAAGTTTGCGCCTCCTGACCTGTCAATAGCTGGAAAAGACGGCTGTGCCCTTTGTCAAAGGAAGTCTCACCTTTGCTTTCAGAGTATGACAGGTTTCCTTCTGAGGGTACCCATACACGTGTGACTGTAAATCATCCTCAGGGATCAGGACCAGGCAGTACAGTCTGGATGCGTTAATCAGGTTTTACACCTTGTTCTAGAATTCAGCACAGACCACCGCTGTTTCAATGCCTGGCTTCTGACGCTGCACACACAGTTATGGCCTAACCTTTAATTGAACCGTTTCTTAACGATGCCTGCTGATAGTTTCTCAACATACGATCACATTTTACCTTTTCCAGAGTATCTTAATCTTTTGATTTATAGGTCATGAACATTTAACTGCTCAGTATTTTGTACTGCTCTTCACAGTACAGCTAAATTACCTAATACAACAGACGGCTTAAATTACTGAACACAATTGAACTCTACTCTAGAAACAGAATGGAGTTTTCTATAACAAACATCATTAGCCAGTGGTCGCCTAAATGGTGGTCGTAATCTGAAGGGGGTTCAGTGGAATATAATATTAAGTGAAAATAATCTCTTCAATAACTGAAGCATCCCCATGTGAAATCTGAAATCTATAAATGTAGAAAAAGCACTTCACTTAAAAGCAATCCTCTTTTTTGGGTGAAAACTTGCCTGTATGTCAGGAATGCTTTTCCCAATGTCTACATGACATAGCACTTGCACGTTACGAGGACAGGTACTCATTTCAGATGCAATTTATGCACTGACAATTACTTCCTCACAAGACGGGCTCTTACCAATAAAAACTTCATTATGTAAAGTGGTTAACTGACTTATCTTTCAACACATTGGAGCAGAATTCTCTGACAGAGAGACAGAATCCAATTCTCTGGCAGGAGGTAACAGCCTGAGAAATGAAGTATTTTAGCCCTACCTGCAATTCCTTCCTTCATTCACTACACACTTTCTAAAAATACTGCTGAAGCAAATGAGTCAGATATCCTACGCTTAACATCTTCTATTAGGACATGTCTGATAGATCTTGGGAGCATGCAGCAATCATGCTTCTGCTTCCACCCACAAATCCGTTATTTGCTATCCCTTCCCTAATTCTACTTATTTTTAATTCTCTCTTTTGCATCCCAGTCCAGCCCGCACCTAACAAATCCTCTTCAAGTGCTTCTCACACTAGTTTTCTTGCTGACAAATCACGCTCAGACCTCTTCATGTCTACCTCAGACATGTAGATGTCCTAGACTACATCCCATTCTTGCTCCTAATTCCCAAGTTTCCTAGCTGGCCAGTCCCAGCTCCTCCATCACTCCTTCCAGCTCTCCTCAGTAATGAAGAAGTAAAACCAGAGCTAGTAATGGAAAAAATGGGCAACTTTCATGGAAAGTTTTCCCATCCTCAGAAGAGCAAGCAGAACATTTTTCTGAAAAACTGCAACCACCAGTTCCTGTTCTTGCACTTGCTCTTCCAGAAATAATTCAAAGGCTGGAGAGCTGGTTACAACAGGTCTGGAACATAAAGTGTGGACAAAGATCTAAAATATGAAACGCTGTCTCCTAGAACGAAAACAATGGAACAAAAACCAGATAGAAGTATTCTTCTACTATCCTGGAAAGGAGCCACAACGAACACTAAATGGCAAACCATCACAGCCGCAAAAACTGGCTACTAAACCAGCAAATAAACGCAAAGCCACAACACAAACATAGGGTATAGGTTCAGTAGAAACAGGCCACCAACAAACTCTCTTAACGAACCAGAGCAAGTATTCCGTTACTCTAACTGTACACGTCGTCTTCTCCAAACTCAAGGGAAGTCATCGGTTTCCCAGAAATGGAACTACTACTACTGTGGGTATTATTTGCATTACTTTTGTGGAAAAAATTACTGGTCAGGCAGCAGCCTTGCAGATTATCTCTGAAGACAGTAAATACTGGATTTAAAAAAAAAAGAGTCAGTTCTCCAGAAGAGGAGAGACCCAAAATATCCAAAATATCAAAGAGGGCAACAAGATTTCTGATTTATTTGCCTGGAAAATGGAATCATTTGATCCATCTGGCACTGAAGGACTTGAGAGGAAAATGCAGCCCTTTTTTGTGGCAATTGGCAGTCTCATGAAAGGCATTAGAGTTTCTCCACAGATCAGAAAGGCTTAGGAACTACTCTCCAGACCACTTCCAGAAAATAGGAGCGTATCTATGTCAAAGGCTTTTGATTGCAGAAGGGGAAAGGAACTGTCTATTTTAAGTAGAATTAACTGTCCATAGAAAAGACTAATTTATACCCTTATTGATACTAAAATTTTTTATAATACCTGCATCACACTAGGTTTTCTTAGTCTTCACAAATAAGGGCCAAGAAAAGAGAGGAAAAAGTCATCTACATTAGCTTGGGTTTTAGTTGTGTGCTAAAGTACTACAAGTGTGGTAAGTACTACAGCAAACCTAAGTATATTGCTTCTTACACTGGTGAGACAACTGAGGGCAGAATTTTTCTTTCTCTGATCACTTGGTTTTGAAAACTTCTGAGGTTTTAACAGCATGCAACTGTCACAATTACTAGAAGCTAAGAAGGTAAATCTCTTTCTCAGGCAATCTGAATAAGCATCTTGCATGTCATGTCTTATCGGAAAAAAGAAAGACCTTGTTGCAGGTGGCTAAAAAGAATGGCAGCCAGAAATACTCTGTTAACATTAGAATTTGCCACCCCCAAAGATAACACCTGTTATCTTTTTACCTGTTATACGTGTTATAACACGGTACAGTGTTCCGACACAGCACAATGGCCATAAGAAAAATGACCACACCTAGCAGCTAAGATGTTGAGCGTGAAGAACTGCAGTGCTGAGCCCACACAGCTTTGTGCTGCACAAAGTAGGACTGCCTCAGCCAGAGGACACACTAAGCAATGATACAGACTGAGAGAGGTTCCATAGGAGCGAGCATTTTGTGATCCAACAGCCACTTGGGGCTCACCATGCACTTTACAGGGACAGAACTGCCTCTTACTCTCCTTCTGATGAAAACAAATGTTACATTTTCCCTTAAGACCAGATAAATCTGCACATCTCATGCTTTTAAGTCCAAAAAGCAAGAGAGAGCTGTGTGAAGAGCTGGCTGAGTATCATCAAGAAATGCAGTTGCGTCTTCTCCATTTCCACCTCCTATAGGGAGACCTGGCAGCTGGATGAGGATGCACTGCAACTGTTTCTCAAAGGAGATAGGATTAAGAAAACAGATGGATGCTTATATATAACACTGATTTTCTGCCTAGAAGAAACAGATCAAAAAAAGCTGAAACTGCATCCAATTCATTCTTGCTGGCACTGGGGTTTGTTTAAAACTATTATGATTCAAGAATAACTGAATCATTTGCAAAGTATGCTTTCTATAATCATGTGTAAATATTTGTGCCAAAACGCAGATTGGAAAATTAATTCAGATCTCTGCCTGTCAACTGAAAATCCTCCTAGATTTAATTGTTGTAACTATTTGTATATCAAAGGCTTTGGCAGGAAAAGTATTTTGTAATAAGTCAAGTAGATTAAGACAGAACCTGACAAAAATATTTCAACAGACATAAACTAGTTCTTAAAAAAAATGTTAAGGCTAAAACCAAATCTTTTAATTCCCAGAATGCTTCAAATGAACATTGTTAAATTGGTTTGGAATTTAAAGAAGCACATTATTCAAGAAAAAGTAAAATAATAACCGATGTATAACCACTTCTCTCCTGTAAGAAAGCAGAGCCTCAACTGCAGGTATACTGTCAGAGCTATAAACTACTGTGCTGACTATGCGCCACTGCAAAAGCAATTTCTAGAAGTCTCCCTTCCAGACATGCAGGACCTCTTTTAGGACTTTTGTTTGGGACAAACATATATTCCAGGAGCTAGCAGCTCACAGTGACACTGAGTGACCTCACAGAGGTGAGCGGTCTAACTAGCAAAAGCAAGTGAACACTTTCAAGATCTCCAGAAACTCTGCTCTTTGATAATACTCCAATTTTTTCAGGGTAAGAAGTGAGGAAACACTAACATATACTGCAAAAATCACAGTTTCTAAACTGACATCAAATGCTGTAAGTTACCAATATAAACTTCACTGTCCACATGTGCACATTCACCCCATCACTATATGAACCAGTCTCTCCCAGCGCACAGACATCCAACTGACAGTACTTTTCATCAGAGTAGAGGTTTTCTGTTTTGTTTGGGGTTTTTTCCACCCTTCCCTCGAAAGACAGAAGCCCCACAAGAAGGTGCAGTGAGAGGCTGGACTAGATGTAACAAGGAACAAATCGAATTTTCTAAAGACAAGTTCCATGATAAAGAAGCAGAGAATTAGGGAACTGGATTCCATCTCTAGTACAGTTGCTAAAGTTTAATATAATTTACATCTAACATGCAAGGCACATTTTCAGTCTTTCTGAAAGTTTCTTGCTCTCTCTATGCAAAAGAGACTAGAAGGAGTTTCTGAAGTACAGTCCAGAACGCACTCCCAGCAGTAATTGTTCTGACTGTGGTTTCCACCTTCAGTCTGAAAGGTGGCAACAACAAAATTATAAGATGCAAAACATCTTAGAATCGCTAACTGTGTATGAAAGCTCAGTGGCACAATGAAGTGAAGCTACTGAGCAAGCAACATGGTGAATGCAAACACTGACACACTGTGGACAGAGGAAGTAAAGTAACGACGCAGCAAGCATTGGTCCTACTGTGTATGCATCACGCATGCTCTTTCTGAAGGGTTGTGGGATAATTCACGTGAAGAATTACCAAAACGAATTCGAAATTAATTTAGAAATTCATTTAATTAATTTCAAAATTAAGCTTGAAGAGACCTAACGAGTGCCAGGGATGGTACACGTTGTCACAATGAACTCTGAGCCAGGATCAAGGAGGAGAAGCTACATGAAAATCCTGGTCTTTGTGTGGGTCTACAGACTTGTCAAATTGGCTCACTACATGTCAGGGAAAATGCCCCTATCGTAAAGGAGAAAAAATACTAGACACTGCTTCTTCAGATCTCAGAATGACTTCTTCTGGGATGCTATATGGTGAAATCTTTCTCCTTTTAAATTTCCAGGTGAAAATCTGTATGTCACTATCGTGCCAACTTTTCTTCCTAGAAGCTCTCTGTCCCACAGAGCAGTCTCTTTGGGAGGTCAGACTTATCCCTTCTCTGTTCCTGCAAATCTTCAGCATCACACAAGCAACACTTTCACACTGTTCATAGTTTTTATGCTGTATTTTCAAATAACACTGGTTTAGGTTTGCATAAGTGTCCATGACTCTGCAGCAAACACGATAATTTTATTAAAAAAAAAAACTATAAAGTGATGAATGAAACAGCAAGCAAAAAAAAAAAGCTAAAGGGAAGATTACAGCTGAAGCATAGAGTTCAGTTGCTATAACTTCTTTTATTTCCCCCGTTGTAATTCATCTCAGTTTCAATTTATGGAAAAAAAAGGGTCAGTTCCTACTACTATAAATCAAACACCGTACACTATATCCTGTTAGCAGGTCAATACTACATACCCTCCAAGTAAGTGAAAGAAAAAAGGTTACCTGGAACCCATTTAATCTCCATTTCTATATCATTCTCTTCCCGTTTTTTCTCTTTTTCTTGGATACTTTGAAGAAGTTCTCTGTACTTGGCAATTTGCTCTTCATCATCTTTCTTGCTTCTCACAGGTTTGTCACCTTCCATTTCATGAGCTTCAGCACCATCTAGAAAGAGAGATTAAAGCTATCCCAGACAGCCTCAAGAAAAGGATCAACTGAGGTTAGGAAAGGCACATAAGGCACATACACTGTTTTTAAAAAACAAACCAACAAGTTGAGTATTTTCTATTTTAGGATACAGAGCAACCAATTTAAGAATGTCTCACTTAAATGAAAGAAAACTACTACCTGAAAAGACACAAGGAGATCTTTCCAGCAAAGAAAATCACTGATTGGGCACAGCATCCTTGGCTGCATTTCAAAATCATTAATTGCAGAGCACCTTACTGCAGAACAGTACCTCTAAAATAAGCTGTGTAAAGCATTTTGACAACAGAGCACTACCTTTTAAGAAGCAAACTTTGCAAGATTCTGTTTTTACGTAGTGCCTTAATCTTCAACGACTTGCTGAATGAACAAATGAAGCAAGATGGAACAGGTTTTTCTCTTTTGTCTTCCTACACCACTACAAAGTTACTTACAATAAGCTTTTAAACAAATGTTTCAGAGACGCTCAGTTTTAAGGCTTTACAGATGCTGTAGCTCTTTAAACTGTAGGAGACGAGATCTGCTGCAGGCTCCTTGCTGCTTTTTACTAGGATTAGCAGCAAAGCTGTGATTATTACAGTACTGAGTTGCCTGGACAGCAGAAGTGTTGTCTACAAAGACAGATTGTGGTTGCAAGTTAACACCGTGTGACCTCTGGTCTTTGGATAAAACTTCGGTATGACGCTGTTTTCATCCCATCACTGCAAGAAGCTGAATGTTGTCTGGGACCAAAAACCTTTACTAAACATAGGCCCACAGAATCAGTTATTTAGGTTGTTAAACACCTTTAAGGTCATCAAGTTCTACAGTAAATCTAGCACTGCCAAGCCACCACTAGACCATGCCACTAAGCATGCACTACCTCGACCCACATCCTCCTTCTGGCCCTTCATTAGCTGAGTGTCACATTTGCTGACCTATAGTTAACTGGGACCTCCTCAGTTAGCCAAAACTGCTGATAGACGATGGAAAATGGTTTGACGAGCACTTCTACCAGCTCACTTAGCACTCTTGGAGAGACCCCATCCACTCCCATAGGCCTCTGTGTGTCTTAAGAGGTTTAGCAAGCTGATAACCATTTCCCCTTTGCATTAGGGAAGCTTCATTCTACTCCCCATCCCTGTCTTCCAGATCAGGTGTCTGGGTACCTGCAGAACAACCAGTCTTACTACTAAAGACTGAGAATTCCAGCCAAAGCTCAGCTTAGCCAGGATGGTCTTCTTTCCCACTGACTTATCTTTTGGCAAATGGGGACAGTTAACTGCAGCTGCTTTTTCATCTTCCTCATCTGAAGTTGAGGTCTAAGAGGAAAGCGCCTGCTCACACAGAAAGCACGAAGCATTCTGTTTTGAAGACCGAGAAGAAAAATAAGCCATTTTGTTGTTTCTTCTTCCCACTGTCATGTGAAATGAGGATTAAAGCGATACTAGATCAGAACTGAAGAAATTCTCAAGCTAAGAAAGACTCCCCTGAAACTGGAGAGTAACAGGCTACCTATTTGTGCCTGGGTTTGCTAGTTTCAATGAGAAACCTAAGTGACAATGCATGCTGGCATACCTTCTCATTTAGATAAAGCACACATTTCATTTGTCAAAAGTTCTAAAACAAATGTTCAACGCTTCCTTCAAAAAAACCTTAAGAGCCTTTTCATTTGGCAAGCAAATAAAGGACACTTGACAATAGCTGCAAGAAATGAAAGCGAGCAGACTATGTTCTCGAACTCTGTTCAAATAACCTTGCCACTAGCTTTCAAGTATCACCCTGCATTGCACAACACGAGGAGCTGCTTCCTGATGGGTATGAAGGCACTAATGCTTTCTGCCAAGAGGTTCTTCAAAGAAGTCTTGGACAGAAGTCACAACAAAACAAAACATTCTCAGGCATTAACACCTGCGCTGCAAAAGAAATACAATTAACCTGTAAAAGGAAAAAAAAAAAATCAAACACAAGGCTGAGGAACTTCAGAGTATAAAATATAAGTACATTCTTACCGTTTTCAAAGGAGAGTAGTAACAGAGATGCTAAAAGAACTACAAGAAAAAAGTTAAAATCCTGATGCAGGTCAGAAATATTCCAGCACAATCGTTTGTTGGAGGGTTTTGTTTTCAAAAGCTCTAATTTATGACAAATAAAAGAAATGCAGAGGCTCAATGTTATTAAACTGCTGGCTGGCAGTTGTGTTAGCTGAGATGACGTTCTTGTAATCACAGGGTTTTGAAAAGACTGTATTCTTAGTACAAGAGGATTTTGTTGCAATGTCTGAGTAGACAGGACATAAAGTTCCCCCTCAGGACATAACGGCACACCAGCAAATTCAGCTCTGTTACTACCCAGAAGCTGGCAGCCATACTATAAAAATGCACTAAATGTGCATAACTACTCAAATTCAGACAGACTGAAAAAACAAAAACCATCCAACTTACAACACAGGCAGGTAAAATAAAAAGCTTCACATTCCAGCATTCAAAACCCAAGTCTGAGGCAGAGGTTACTGCACTGTACTCACTTCACAAAGCAGCTGACTGCAGCCACTGCAGCCTTTAAGCACCTGCCTGAGCATGAGACATCACAGGGCATTCCCAGAACCCTAGCCAGATGTGAGCCAAGACTAACGACTGCAATCAGCGCTGGTCCTGGCTAGTCATTTCTCAGTAGGGACACAACGGCCCACATACACGTTCTCAAATTCTAAGTTATTGGACACCTCCAACAGCTTGCATGAACTTCTTACAAGGAAAGCTTAGACAAACCTTGTTCCTGGCCTGCCAAGTACTCTTAAAAAAACTATTATTAAAAAAACAACCTCCAAACATGGTTTTGGAAAAGCATCCAAAACCTGCATCAGTTGATCAAGCATCATAGAAAGCAAATAACCAGTTTGTGGTATTTCTATTCTGTCCCATAAAATTTCACCTAGGCTTGGCTAAATCATACACTCTTAGTTCCCCTCTTGCTACCTTCTTTCCTTAGAAAATACTTTAGCAATCTGACAAAATTAACCCAACATCAATATTATAGAAAGCTGTTGCTTTCAACAAAGCAGTAATGTCTGAGAGCATCTAAAGCAGCTGTATAGGAATGAAAGACAGAAGCTACCCCAAATAATGCCACATTCAGTGCATTTTATAAACACCCACCGGATTCAGTGACAATATAAAATAGTTGCACATTCTACTTGCCTCACCTCCCACTTCTTAGCCTTCTGTAATAGCACATATAAACACACGAATACTGTTCATTTTTAAAACAGAAAGGAGGGCTGTACTGTCATGTGGTAAGATGTTAAAGAAATAAGTTTATATAAGCTGTCAACAAATAGATTTCAAAATTGTTAAAAGGCTTAACAAATGGTCAGATTTTATTTAACATTAATAACAAAAAAATAAGGTCAACAGCATTATTTTTAAAAAGTACAACTCCACCCTGCAACTCCTTCTGAAAAACTGCATTTCCTCTGCACTTCCAGCGCTGAAGCAACAGCACAAACCAAACAATCTACTGCCTTTGTAGCATCTTGTAAGGGAAGCCAAATACCACAGGTGACTGTGCTCCCTGCTCAGACTCCTACTGTGGACAGCAGGGCTTTACACAGAGATCCCCATAAGCCTGTAGGTGTTCAAGACATGTTTGGACAACGCACAGCCACACGGATTAACATTTAGGTTGCCCTGTGTGTAATCAGGACTTGGACTCAACAATCCTTGTGGGCCTGTTCCAACTCAGGATATTCTCTATCATCAGAAACAGCTAATTCAAAATACATTGATCAAAGTATTTTGTCATATAACCCGTTTAAGTTCCTGCATGGCTGCGCAAAGCAGAACTGCAGGAAAGATGCTGTCCTTGCAAATGACATAGAACAAAAGCTTAGGCATAAACCCCATAATGGTTAATTTGAAGTACCATTTCAAAAGCCAAACACTAAGCCACTGGTGCTCGTGGGCAAAATAGCAGTTACAGGCTGGATTTGATGCACAACACTGGAAACACTGGAAGTAACTGGAAGCAGTGCATCCAAGTAACAGAAAATCAGAAGCAACGTAAAAGAGTTATTGTGCTGTGAACTATAACATACCAAGTCACTGAACTACCTGACGTGATAAAAATGCTGTATAACACTCACAACACACGTATTTTAAGTTGAAAAATTCCAGAAAGAACCCATATTAGAACAGGCCAAGAGAAACCTATTTATAAACAAAACATCTCAATAAATTTTGAAAAAGAATAAAGGGCCAGGGTATTTTTTCCCCTTTTCCATCCACGCTGCAGACACTGATTTTTCCCATCTGTGCATACTGACCGAGTCCCATGGCGACATACCTCTGTGTTCCTCCCAAGCCACCTGTCCTCACTTCCACCCTCTGCAGGCTTCTCTCTTTTGTTTAAGTTTGTCCAGGAGTTCCTTGCTCATCCACACAGCCTCCTACCATTTCCTCCTAACCTCATTTTTGTAGGGATCCAGTGCTCCTGAGCTTGGAGGAGGCAGTCTTTAAATGTCAGCCAGCTTTCTTGGGTACCCATGCTCTCCACCACTGCACTCTACTGAAGATGTCCCTGAAGAGGCCAAAGTCCACTCTCCTGAAGTCCAGGGTAACAAACTTGCTGGGCATCTTCCTCCCTGCCCTAAGGACCTTGAACTCCACCATCTCACAATGACTGCAGCCCATCCTTCCCTTGAGTTTCACATTCTCCACCAGCCTCTCACTGTTGGTGAAGACAAGGTCCAGCACAGCATCTCTCATCAGCTCCTCTACCACTTGGAGGAGGAAGTTATCATCAGTGCACTCTAGGAATCTTCTGGATTGCTTTTGCCCTGATGTGTTGTCTTTCCAACAGATACTAGGGTGGTTGAAGTCCCCCACGAGGACCAGGGATTGTGAATGTGAAGGCAGTCTTCTCTGCCTATAAAGGGCCACATCCACTTGATCTTCCCACTCAGGTGCCCTGTAGAATACTTCCACTATGATGATTCCTGCCCTCTTTTTCCCTGACTCATAAGCTCAGTCCTTTCATCACCCACTTCCAGTGGAGTTCCATACACTACAGCTGGTCCTTGACATAGAAGTTTGCTTTCAGCACAACTCTATTACGTATGCTCTTCTTTAACACAGCAGTAGTCTTGTACATCATGGAAGACGGAAATGCTTTCCTCTGCATCCACCATTTTCATTTAGACACTTAGCTAAGACCTGCTAGAGACACTAAAGCTCACAGAGGTACAGTTTGTAAGTGCGTTTTCATGTAAGATGAGAAACAAATGGACACTAACCCTGCTGAGGTACTGCCAAGTTTGCTGCCAGATGATTTCTCAACTCCGTAACCAGAAAAATCTGTAATGCTCTTTGCATGCTCTAACCTCATCTCTAATTACAACAACCTGCAGTAAAAATCTATTTTAACATCTGTTTGAAAGACCTGATTAAGGCTTAATTAATTTCTCTTTGCCTTGTAATTTAGGCTACGTATATTATTAACAGCAGACTGAATTTCAGAGTGAAAACAAGCAAGGCAATTCAGGAATTTACACAGCAGCACACCATACACAGGTGATGTGTGCATGTTATGAAATTAAGTTCTCTTTATACCCTTAAGCACATGAATTGAAAAAGCATATATAAGATGTTACTGCTTAGGAGAGAGCCAGAAGACCCACTGCACAGTTTCTCTCCACTGCCACTCACACCCCCTCGGTTATCCAAGAAGAGCTACTGCAGGAGTGAAGAACCCCTATACAATCTACATCTTCCTCAGGATGCTCTAAGGCCTGGAGCACATTCAATGTCCTGTCAAGGCCATTCCAATAAGCACAGTCTTAAGGCAGCTTCTTCAGCATTTCCTTGCCCTGCAGAGACTTTACCATGTGTACGGAGTACTACAAAGAGGACAAAACGTATTCACGTATCTGTAGATCTCCACGTTAAGCACTGCACCTGATATATTTAGTCATTAACCAAATTTCACACTAGGACTTTTCCTCTGAAAAGAAAGCACCTCCAGATCTATTAAAAAAAATTTTAGCTCAGGCATTAAGGATTAAAGTAGGTATTGCCAACCCTGACAAAGCAGTGTTAGGGTACCCTTGTAAAGAAGGAAGAAAATTATTTTATGCTCAAGGGTGCAAGCCCCTATTCAGAAAACAACTATTCAGGGTGTTAAATCATTAGGATAACGCCTAATCACCTAGGTACGTTTTTTTACCACCTTGGTAAATATTGATCAATGTTACTCAAGCTTCATAGAAAGGCAAGAGACTGTAATACCCTCATTCAGCACTGATCGAACACAATAGCGACAACATTATCTACAGATAAATCATTCAACAGTATGACAAAAAGCAACTTTCCTGTATCAGATTTATCATATCAGCAATAAAAGAAGTAGTCTATGATTTAGATCACCTTGCTACTTGAAATCACTCTAATTATAATCATTACACTTGGCCTTTTCAAACATCAATTACACCAAGTAAAGAGATTTTGCAGTACAGAGATGAAAATTAGAAAGCTGTTTCAGGGCGAGGTGTTAACACTTAAGTCAAACTCTCACTAATTAAACTTCTGTGTAACTCCAAATTCAGCTAATCTACTTTGTCTTCAAATACAACCGTATTTATTTTATTACTATCACAATAGCGATATTATTAGTAATATTATTATTTGAAGGTTTGCACAATGAATCTCAACTCTGGATTTAGACGTATCATTTTAAACACTTGTGCATGCATTTATTTCTAATGCTTAAAGAACATTGGAAAAGTATATTCAATTCAAGCAAACAAAAGAGTAAAGAACTAATCTCAGGTTCTAGTAAATGTAAAAAAAAAAATTCTACAGCTTGCCTAGATCATTAATCTTTAAAAAAATGTTATTCCATCAATTCTTTACTTCCTAATTGGAAAGGGCGAATGAAAAACACAATGAAGTCACCATCAACTTCCCTCCACCTTCGGGTCACGCACCCAAGAGGGAAACCTATGCCACTTTTGGAGAGTTAAGCTCTGAGGGACAGGTAGCTTGTTTACACAGTAGAACCTGACCACAGCTTTTACACAAGTATAATGTTGTTCCCATAAAAGACATCATTCAAAGCACTTTTTAGGAGAATGGGTAAAGAATTTACATATTATGTAACTTTTGCTCAAAACAGTGCAGCTAATTATTTCAGGACAATGTTTATTAACTTAAGTACCTTGTTGCTGTTCTTCCTCTTCACCCTCTTCACTAGATGAAGCCAAATAAGCTTGAAAATCCATGTCAAGAAGTTCCTCTTTATTAAAAGTTCTGCTGAGTGACATTACCCGCTCATGATCTGTCTCATCCCATGTGATATCTACCTTAAAAATAAGAATGCCACTTGTGGAAGCTGAAACACTGAAATTACATATTGCAACTCACTTTTTAAAGAAAATTATTATGTATTTGCTATTTAAGAAGCCACATAAACCTGTTACTAATGTTCTCTATAACTATTAGCTATAATAACCATTTATTAAAATAAATTCAATTATAATTTCTTCCAATTTGGCTTAGAATGAGTTTCAAGTCGTGTTAATAGATGACAGAATGAAAATAGATAATAGATGACAGGAGAAAGTCTCCTCATTCGCCGAAGGGTTCTATAACAGGTCTCACAACATAAGCCAGATTTCCTTCCTGGCAGCACATAAAGGTGTTGAAGCAGCCACCAACTCCTCTGCCATCAGCAATTCATTCCTCGAATCATGCATGGATTGCCATGGGCACAACGGAAGTGTTTGCACAACTGCACCCTCATTCAGGAGACCTGACTGAGAAAAGATGCAGCAGAATTCTCTTTTTTCTCAACTAATCCATTCTCCAACCTGGTTCACTTCATGGGCAGAAGGAAGTTTTGCTGTCATGTAAGACTGAGTAAGAATAGAGCCAACGAAGGGGAGAAGCTGTTTAAGCCTGGAACTACCTCCAGAAGAGTTCTTGTTGAGCTACTCACAAACATCCATTTAGGCAAATTAGAAGATTTAAATGTGAATAGCAGAGTCATTCCCAGTCCAACTTGTGATAGAAGTATAATATGGTCAACACAGAGTATTTCATTTGTACCACAGTTCAACCTCTTCTCAAATCCAGAAGAGAGCTTATTTTTGGGGTTGCAACTTGCGGCTCTGTAACACGCTTACACATTCTAGTATCCCTCATGTCTTCATTTTGAAACCGTAATCAGGAATCTGTTCCTCACGTAACTCACAAGCTGACAATAAAACTAAACAAATCAGAAAAGAAAAACATTACAAAAACATTGTAAAGATACCTTTGATGTTCCCATAGCAGCAGATGTGAAATACTTTGGCTTATATGCAGTGACATTCACTTCTGAGGCTGTATCTTTTGGCTTATCATCAAATGTAATGTTATCTGGAATAAATCTGAAAGCCAAACAAAACATGTTATTATTCAAATACACTGGGAAATTCCATAGTATAAACATCCTATGCTGTTCATGAGTCTGCTTTTTATGCTTTTCATCAGCACAAAAGAATCTACTAAAAGTAAGCCTGAAAAGCAAACAAAAGAAACCGACAAGTACTCCACAGACAAGGATTAACTGCCTGGCTTCTGCAGAGCTATTCCATAGGTTTTTGATATAGAGCACAACCATACCATGGAATTAAAATAAATAACTTTCAGCATGGTATTAGCAGGGCCAAGGTGGTGTTTACTGGTGCATCTGTTTGCTTTAAGAATCATCCAACCCACCATGGAAGGGGTGCTGGAACTAGATCTTTTAGGTCCTTTCAATTGTAAACCACTCTTTTTAGGAAGCTCAAAGGAAAAAGTTAATAAAGTAGAATTTGGAAACAGATAAATAAAAAAATACAAAACAGTGTAACAAAGCCTGGTACATATTTACAATTAGGAAAATAAAATGAACCTGTTCAGAAGACCAGAGTAATGTGTAAGGCCAGAAGGGGTTAGATAAAAAAAAAAAATCCCACAACCCCTATTCGTACAAAACATGAGAAAACACTTGGGGTTTTTTTTTAAAATCATACTACATTTGAGGTGTGTAATACTATTCAACATCAAAACTTAAGCAAATGGAAAAAACAGGAAAAGCATGGGATAATTTCAAACAGCTATGTCTGCTGTAAAACAGCATCATCCTGTGTTTAGAAGCATGAAAAGTGACACATTCATTTGGCAGAAATCACCCTTTCCAGAAGGGTTCAAAGCAAATCAACTACGCTTCTCTAGAGAGTTTTCAAAGCAAAAAGTCTTACCCTTCACTGATTTCCAAGAATGCCCACAACACAGGCAAAACTGGACAAGGATTTATAACAAATGGATAAAGCCAGTTCCTGTCAAACATTATGATGATTTAGGAACTCTTTTTCTGAAAGCTTTTCTGTACCAAAAGGAAATGCTAAAGTACAACTATAATTTAAAATCCTTTGTTTCCCAAACACGACTTTTGAAATATTAGAGCTTCCAAGCTCATTCACAGAGCTTGACAACAGCAGCAATATTTTTGCCCTGCAGCATGCAATCCTGTAGAATAGCCACTTGTGGAACTTTGCAGAGAAAAAAAGAGAGGGGAAAAAAAAAAGCAGCAGCACCTTGTTTTAATTTCCAAATCCTACCTACTTAACTGTACCAAAAGGTTGAAAATGCATCTGGAACTTTTATCACAACTTGTCTGAGAACCATTTCTCTACTCAGAGATCCTCCAGTAAAAGTGTTCAAAAAGAATGAAAGTGAAGTGCAACACAACCCACTGGATGCCAAATTTATTCACATATCTCATTTTGATTACAGAAAAAAAGACACTAGCATTTACTTCAAATGATTTGAAATCTGCTCATTCCCTCTCCTACTTGGCCCCATGTATAGGAAGGTCACCATCAGAGTTACCTCAGGTCTATAAAAGAACAGCTACTTTCAAATTCCAGTCCATCGCATTCCTCGTAAATTTTATTGGCTGTTTCAGGAGAATCACATTCTACAACTGCATAGAAGTATTTCATCCGCTTAAATTGATATTCTCGCAGTTTTTCCCTGTAAATCCTGCAAAAGTGGAAAATAAAATTCTGTGAGCTGGCTCGAACAACTTCTCATAGGCAAAATATTTTAGTTCAACTCATTAAAAATATGCATCATTGCCAAACAGCATAATGTTCTACCAGTACCTGTTTCAGTTTTACTCATGTTAAAAGACTATTTCACAGAGTTCTCCTCAGTGCATGCTTTCTGCACCTGACTCTGCTTCCCATAAGCATTGTAAGATAGAGCAGGGCACAGAATTCTACATCTGCATGCCTCACACAGTTTACAGAAAGCAGTATTTAATGATTTCTTTCAAGTGGTTTGTAAATACCCTGGCTCTCAACAAAGCTGATGAAAAGGACGCTTACACATAAACTAAGAGTACATGTTAAACACACAGAGAACCTGGGAGACTTTAAGGACAGAATCGCTGATGCTCATGCTAGATGGAGGCAGCATAGGAGTGACAAGTAAGAAAGCATTATGGGTGATGCAGGGAATCACAGTACTAAGTTAGGTGGCACAGGTGGTAGTGTCACAGAAGTTGAGAAAAAGAAAAGCAGAAAAGAGACTGAGTAGTGGGGTAAGGTGGTGGAAAGATGCAGGAGAGAGAGGGCAGGGCTGAGGTTCTGTCCTGTGAATTTGAAGGGTATATGCACAGGTACCACTGAGGTGTCTCTGGAATATTTCTGCTTGTTTTATTCCAGATGTTCTACAGCCTACTGTACAGCAGATCTAATGCATCAGGATAGGCCTTGATGCACATAGTGAAGTTTACTTCAGAATGCGCTCGGGTTCATAATACACTTCCCTGATGTGCTAGACTTTATTGAAAGACATCTATACTTTAGAAGCATCCAGATTTTCCAAACACAGAGCAGACAAGCAAGACATATTACACAGAAGGGGCCCAGTGAGGCTGCCAAACACCTGGAAATTCTGGAAAAATATAAAAGTAAAACCTCTCAGGTTCCATGTAGGCGAGACCTTTCAGCAGAACAAAAGTGGCAATGTGGAAAAAAAAACAAAACAAAAACCCAGAGGAAAAAAGAGAAAGACAGCACCTGGACAATGACAGGACTGATGAGCTCAGCCTGCTAACACCAGGGCTGCTGGTGGCAGCATTCAAGAAATTACAATCTAGGAACTCTTGTCCTAAATTAAAAGCTCTGCTGATTATGCAGATAAAAATGTTGACAGTAAGCTGCAGTGGGAACTTACTGCATGAATGGTAACCTGCAGAGGAGAAATGCCAAGTTAAGCTCTCCACATATTTGTTATTTGTTTTATTTATTATTCCAGTAAGCTACATAATACAAATTCTAAACTCAATTATCAACAAGCAAATTTTCACAGATTTCTACAATGCATTTATTCAATGAATTGACAATCAACAAGCACCAGTAATAATATATCCCTTGAACACACTATAAAACCAGGGTGTCCACAGGAGGCTCCCGCATAGGATATTCTGGAAACAGAAGCTGATCATGACTTTCACTGAGAATTAGACAGACCATATATCTCATTTGAAAATAAAATGAATACCTGTCATTCTCTGTGGTATTCTCTGGAAGTTCAAACAGTTCCACAGGTCCTTTTTGTTCTTCCTCTTTCAGTCTCTCTTTTCCAAACTCTGAAGGATAAATCTACAAATACAACAACCGAAGAGAGTACATTTAACTGTAGTGACATGATGTACATCAACTAAGAAAAAGATCTCATCAAGGATTTTATACGTCATGTTTTTCACCAAAAAGAAAAAAATTCAGTAAATTTATCAATTTCATAAATTTCAGAATCTCTCAATTTTCATTTACAAATATCATAGTAGAATAAACAAACTCCCTGTTAACAATGAGGATATTTTCAGTCAGATGAAGAATAAGAGGAATCCTGACTTTATACATTTCACTGTGGTCCTATTCAGAAAGGTGTCTGTGACTAACACTTCTCAGAAAGTGGGAGACAGACACCTAAACTGAAAAAATACAACTTAAAGAGGTCGAATTCTGATCAGTTATCAGTAACTCTAAAGCAGTGAAAACCAAGAAGTGTGGTGCAACGTTAAGAACGGTTGCAAAGTATTTAGACATAGCCAGATTTAAGGTTGGGTTATCTACCCGAAGGACAGTGGAAAATTAAACTAGTCAAAGAAATGGAGTCTCCCTCTAGCAGACTTTGAGAACTTTGCTATTAAGTCTCAGAAAAACAGCACTTGGAGCCAATTTCATAAACATGAGATGGTAACAGCTTCAGGCTTTACCTCTACCAAACACATCACCATTGCCGAAAAGCAGCACATTTGTTTCTAACACAGCAAGTAAAACTGAAACAGTTTCTCAATTATCATATTAATATCATCTTCTGATTCTCCACAGAACTGTCTTACTTTGTTCTTACTTCGTAGGGTTAGGTTTTTTTTTTTTTAAACAGTAAAAGCCAGTACTCCATTTTAGAAATCAGGTCTTTTCTTACCTTAACAGAAAAGACTGTTCCTCCTTTGGGTGTGAAAGATTTAAATAGAGCCAGCAAATCCTTGGCCTTCAATCTATCCCAATCCATATTACAAACCGCCAATCGACTTGTAATCTGAACAGAAAGGGGGGAAAAAAGGTCATCGGGCCCATAGGTTTAACTCCCCACCACTATGTAGAATACACAACACAATTCTCAAGCAGCTCTCCACGGTAAAAAAAAATCAGTCATCAGCTGACAAAAAGAGTAAAAGAAGCATTTTCCTCAGGACTTTCTATCACTTAAACTAGCAAAGGTCAGAAACAGCAATCACAGGCGCAGTTAATGAGGCCATCACAGCAAAGCACAGCAGGATGGACCATACCAGTTACAGATCTAGGACAGCAGTTACAGGCATCAGAACTCAGGATTTTTGTTATCATATGCTTGATCACAACAGCAACCAGTATCATAGTATGATAAGGGCGCTAGAGAATCGTGATTTCTTTTAGTTGTTCTCCAAGTCCTACTTCACTTTCAACAAATTTCTTAATTAAAGTGAGAAAACCCCAAACCAGTAGTGGACAAAAGCAGTTACTATTTAAGTTCTGGCATTTCTGACAATGCTGTCTGTTCTCTCACTTGTATAGAGTTCATATAGTGATATCTAAGCTTCTGCTTAGAGGGAAGGGGAGATGCTGATGAAAATTCCAAGACGCTCATACACAGTCAGTTTCACAACTGCTTGCATTCCGTAACTCAAAGGCTGAAAAAACTTCATGAAAAGAACTGTCACAAATCTTCCCTAGATGACAGTCTGTAAGTTTTTGAGTTTGTCATGTAGCAACTTTCAACATGCAAAGTATCATTACCTCATCTCCACGAGGGGCGTCTTTATCAAGCTCACGCCATGAATGCTCGATCTCTGGCTCCTTTGGAAATACGTCGTTTAAATCCTCATCGTCATCTGAGCTTGTTTCAATGTTTCCTATACCTCTAGCTAGATCAGGCCCACTATCACTGTCTTCATCATCTTCTGAATCACTATCTTCATCATCTTCTGAATCACTATCTCCCTCACTGGTTTCCACATCATCTTCAGGCTCCTCTTCTCCCGATTCTGCATACTCAGAAGCATCACTTGCAGAAATCTCTTCCTCTGATACGCTTTGACCACCTGTGTCTGTGCACACAGTCACTGAAAGATAAACATCAGATACGTGCATTTATGTTGGAATTACATATCATCCTTTACAATGAGAAAAAAACTAAGGCTTTTTCCATACAGATTTATAGAACTTCTGAAACATGTAACAATGCAGGAACAAATCACATTAGGGAAGTGCAAACAACATAAAACTATCAGCATAGCCTTTTCAGCCTGTGTAATCTAGTATCTCTCTAGGCCCACGACTGTGCTGTCCAGCTCAAATGCTAATATTACTCTGTTGATCTACTGATATGTGTAACACCATCAGGTAGAAATTACATACCAGTAATGTAGGCTATATGCACACACAAGCAATATGAAGTTTTTTTTACCAGATGACCTGTTGTGTCTAACGCACTCCAGTAACGGCTTACTGC
Source organism: Phoeniculus purpureus (assembly GCA_028565055.1). NCBI lineage: Eukaryota > Metazoa > Chordata > Aves > Bucerotiformes > Phoeniculidae > Phoeniculus > Phoeniculus purpureus. The sequence goes on along the minus strand of JAOXOE010000256.1, from coordinate 11,036,077 downwards.
TGCCATCCTTACGCTTTGCGTCAATAAGCTTTGATCTGCGAAAGCCCTTCATGATGTCAGACCTTGCATTAAGCTGTTCAGTTTGATACAAAGAGCTGTGTACATGTCACTGTCCATTTTACTTTTCCTAACAGCCAAACATTTCAGCTCCAGCAATTAAGAGGACAAGAACGTACAAAGTACTATTGAAGAGCCAGCACTGATTCACAAAAGAGCTGACCCACTCAGATTCCTCAGCAGCACTGAAACCAAGTCAGTCAGCTCTTTTACAACCGATTCTGTAAAAGGTCTTCCATGGGTGAAACAGAAGCCAGAATATTCAAGTAAACATAGCTACACTGTTATTTTAACTGACCTGATTCTTTTGGTTTTCCTCCTAGAGAACGGTACTTCCCAAGAGCCTTAGTGGATTCAGCACTGCTTGACTGCAAAGAATTCTGTTTGTTTTGAACTGGAATTGATTTTCCTCCTGAGGCGTTCCCCTGCTTGTTTTCCAATTTGTGTAAAAGGCTCTTGTTTCTCTGAGAGTGATTAATTTCTGATGCAGTTTTCTTTGAGTCCTCTTTCAGGTTAGCTTTAGATGTAAACTTTTGCCCCTCATTTTTAAGGTCATCAATCTGCTTCTCTCCAGGGAGGCCATCGGCCAGTGGTTCTTCAGAATCCTCTTCTACTTTAGGTTTAGCTTTTTTTTCCTTTGTTTTGTTTTCAGTAGGCTCTTTACTATCACTTTCTGAAAGATCAGAGTCAGATTCTGACAAGGCATAAAATTTCCTGAGGTCCTCTTTAGTAGTATAGTTAACAGGGCGACCTCTTTTATCCACTGTGTATTTTAGCTGAAACTTCTTGTCATGAAACATAGCTCGAAACCGTTTGTCAATCTTGACTTTACGTTCTCTTTCAGGCATCTCCCAGAATCTGGGATCACTACGAACATGTCTAAACCGTTCATCATTCAGTATTTCCTCCTGGGATGCCATTTTTGATGTTGTGGAAGACTTAGAAATCTACAATATAGGAAAAATAAACACTGCCCCCCCCAACCACTTCTGATTAGTAAACCTTATTAACAGATGTCGGTAAGTAATAGAAAAAAAATAAGCTACGTTCTCTAACCCGTACCTAAACGGTTATTCCCAAAACCACACACGACAATTTAAATGAATAACAAGTAACCCCGACCCTCTTCAGAGTCTTGGCCAGCAGTCTGTAACTTCCACGGATACGCAACCCGAAAGACGACACGAGCTACACAGGCGGCCACAAGCAACTCCCCCACCAAACCCGAAAGGGGCCTCGAGCACTTTTAGTGTAGAGGAGACCTCACGCTGTTAATCCCCTAGACTACGGTAACTCAGAGAGGCAGGAGTTCAGCGAGACAGGGCGTGTTCCGGCGAGCTCGGGCCGCTGCAACAGGCAGCTCCGGCGCAGGCGGAGATTGAGAGCGGCGCGGTCCGGCGGCAGCGGCTACTACATTCTCCTCCCAACTCGAGCCCAGCCCCAGGTCGCCCGGCCAAGCCAGGGCCCATGCACCCACCGACCCCGACAGCCGCCTCCGCCCCCAACCACGCTCGCTACCGCCGAAGCCCACACCCACCACGTGTGGAAGCGGACGCCGTCATTTCCGGCGGCGATACGGGAGGCGCGGCGGGACACGCCGCTGCAGCCAATTACAGGGCGCGACTGGCGGAAGTACATTGGCGCGCAGGGGGCGGGGTGAGGACGAGGCTGAGCAGGTCTGATCTTCCGGTGCTCGCGGCGGGCGTGTCTCCGGGGCGATGACCGCGGTGGCCGCTGGTGCGCGCGCCCTGAGCTGGCCGGGCCTGCGGGCAGGATGGCGCTGCGAGTGGGGCGAGCGGCGGCTCTGGGCGGCCTCGGGCGGGTGCGCGCCCGTCTCTACGTCCTCCCCTGGCGGCGCGTCCCCGGGCGCGCTCAGCCCTTTCGACCGGCGGCTGAAGCGGAAGCAGAAGAACTGGGCGGAGCTGCAGGCGCGGCCCGAGCTGTGCCAGTACCTGCGCCGCGAGGTGTGGGGCGGAGGGCGGCGGCGCCGCCGGGGCGGCGGCTGGTGGTGCGTCCCGGTGCTGACCCGTGTCCTTTTCCCGCAGGTCGGCGGGCGGATGGCGGACCGGGTATTTGACATCCCCAGGTGAGCCCAGCCGTGATAGCCGTGTCCCGACCGTTTCCCCGGAGGAGCCGCTGCCCTCTGAGCGCTTCCCCCTGCCTCGTGGTGGTAACTGCAGGGGGATGTTCCGTGGATTAGACTCAAGAAAAATTTAGCAATCGGCAGGCGAAGTTTAATACGGTCTAAAATTTAAAGTAGTTTCAAGTCTTCGAAGTGTTTTATGTGACTGAACTTGTCCTTTAGAACGTTTCCTCTTGCTTTGGATGTTGGCTCTGGAAGAGGTTACATAGCTCAGCATTTAAACAAGGTACTGGCTCCTTATTCTTCACAGTGTTTAAAATGTGTTTATTTCTATGTTTTAAATAGGGCTCTATTGTGAATTAAAACTTTCATCTGAATCTTTATGAGGTAACTTGCAGGGGGTTTTTTTCTTTTCTTACCTGTACCTGCATTTCAAGGATGAGTGTGGTACAGCCTGTTACTCTGGATTTACTGTCACCAGAGGCTAGGCAGTCAGTAGTGAGAAGTACACTAACTGTACCTTTTGGCTTTGAGTAGGGAGGTATGTGTTTTCAAATCAATCTTTGTTGGACACACTTAGTTGTTAAAGAGAAGTACTACTGTAGAGAGACTCCTAAGCTTAGACTGACTGACCCTAAATATACAGAAATATACAGTACCTAAAAATATAGAAAATATTTTCTGCTAGGTACTTCCACTTATGCTGTTCTTCCAGGTAGCAGTCCCTAAGAAGTAACTCTATTGGGGGGGAAAAACGCATCCTGCTCGAAGTTTTTGTCAAGTGTTGAAGAGGTTCTTTCTACATTTACACTTGTAAATGTTCAATAAAATCACTAGTACCAACTTACAAAGCAATTTGATTTGATAGACTTCTTAAACTTTATTTCAGGAAACAGTTGAAAAACTTGTTCAAGTTGATATTGCAGAGAACGCTTTAGTAAGTAGCTTTCTGAACGCTAATGTGCTTCAGTTCCATACCACAGGAAAGCAAAAGAAGCGAGTTTCTCATGTTGTTTTTCTTCTAACCCAACATTAGAAAAATGCTGTAGAATCTGAAATCCCTACGGTTAGCATTGTAGCTGATGAGGAATTCCTGCCTTTCAAGGAAGATACATTTGATCTTGTTCTTAGCAGCTTAAGGTAAGTGTAGTTAGTTTTTTGTGGTTATTAAAGATATTAAATAATATTATTTTCAGCTTAACTTTCAAGAACAAAAAGAGAAATTAAAAGTCCATTACACAGCAGTAAGAAAGGTTGTTGCACAGTTAAGGAGTGTATATTAGGAAAAACTGCAGTCCCGGTGGTTCTTACTGTTTTGTTTGTGTTTTCATTTAAAATGCTTTACTCTTTTTTGCATTTTGACAAACTAGTCTCCAGAACTTCCATCTTCTCAAGTTCAAGGAAAAAAGAAAAGCTATTTGTATGAATGTTAATTTTTATTTAGTCTCACTTTTAGGCAGATGTTTATGAATTCTGCAGTTTTCATAAATTATTTGTTGCTTTGGCTTCTGAAGCAGACGCTGTAACAATTACTTACATTCCCCAAATTTTAGTTAATACACAATTGTAAAGGGTATGCTTTTGTTATTTCAGTTTACATTGGGTGAATGACCTGCCTAAAGCTTTTAGAGAGGTAAGAACCTGTTTGTAAACGTTAAAAATCAACACTTGACATTTCTTGCTTTCAGAGCAACCTGTATTTCTGGGTCTTCATTTAAAAAAGACCCGTAGAAATAGTTCATGTTGCACACAACTATGTTTTGACTGTTTGAAGAGCATCATTTGATATTTACACTAACTTATCAAATCGGTTTGCAATAACTATCTGTGAAACAACACACTTGTGTAATATAGTCTCAGCAGCTGAGATGGTAGTGTGTCCATTGTCTTTTACTGATGTCCCACAAAAAGGAAGGAACCGTAGTCCTCGGCCTGCTTTCGTCGTGAATACTCATTTCCTACTTTTGGACAACTAAATGTAACTGATGGAAACAGCTTTCAAGTGCTTAAACCACAACTGAAATGTTTTTTATTAGTATAGAAAATGTAGCTCAGTTAATAAGTAATTTAAAAAAAAAAAACCAAACCAGTTTAAAGTACTTTTGTTTCAAATGAGTAAGGTAAACTGAAGCTTTTCCTGATCTTGTTAACCTAACTGTAGTATGGCTCCTCTGGATATCTCAACCAGGAACCATTGCAGGTTCTTAAAGAAAGAAGAATTTCTTTGCCTTCTTGGTAGGAAAGGGGCTAGGACTTACTGGACAAGAAAGCAGCTTGTCAACCTTGGTGTCTGTGTCAAGATACAGCTTTTTTGGCTTGTAAAAATAATTGGGGGTACACGTAATAAGAATTGCATTACACTGTTTTGCATTCAGAAGTGCAAAGCTCACTACTGGAAACTAAGGTTTCCATTTCTTTAAAATCAAGCCAGTAAGAAGCAGTTTTGCTGCCCTTATCTGAGAAAGTAAAAGTAAATAGAAGCTCTCATAATCTACTTTATTTTCAGAAATAAATTAATTCAGTTTATTGTTTTAGGAGTATTCTGAAAATAGCATTGCCCTAGATTGCCACGATGCATTTTGTATTCCCTGACTCTAAGTGGCAATTCATTCCTTTGTTAGAACAGCCTTTTTTCAGAGAGATTCTATATCTTTGTGTTACCAAAAGCTTTAGCACAGCTTGCCTTGTGGAATGCAGTCAATGTTAGAAATCAGTTACAACTGTTACAATGATTACTTCAATATAATTTGTAAAAAGATAACTTCTTAGTTGTAGAGGCTTAATCAACAAAAACAGTTCATTTTTTTTTTTTTCCTTCATGTTGTAGATTCACCGAGTTCTTAAGCCAGATGGAGTATTCATTGGTGCAATGTTTGGGGGAGACACTCTGTATGAGCTTCGCTGCTCTTTGCAGCTAGCAGAGCTGGAGAGAGAAGGGGGGTTTTCTCCTCATGTATCACCGTTCACTGCTGTCTCTGATTTGGGACATCTGCTGTCGAGAGCTGGCTTTAACACCCTGACTGTGGTAATTATAAATAAGAGAACAATCGGATAGAACAATCCAGAACATCAGAGCTGCTGGTATATAAGAAAATGCTATTTACTAATGTGTTAGTGATATAGTGCTTCCTTCTGCATGTCGTGTAACCTGCTTAATAGGTTTCTGAAACGGCCCGTACTGCTTTTGTTTTCTGTTTCACTGTGAGCAATGAAACCGTCTGATGTGTCACTGCTTGGAGTTGGATGGTCTACTTGACAAACTGTCAAAGAATGTTAGACTTGCTAGAAAAACTCTAGATGCTCTTGGTGCTTATTCTTAAACCAAGAAGATGATAATGGCATTTGATTCCATAAGGGCTACTAAAGAAGGTAGAAATGTGAAGACAGTAAATATGCAGTTTGAACAGAACTGGCAGATGCATAGTCCATTAGCAGCACTAGAGGCCTCTGTTTTAACTGGAAATGCTCTAAAACTGAGTTTCTCACTTGTTTTAGGATACTGATGAAATTCAAGTCAACTACCCAGGGTTGTTTGAGGTTATGGAAGACTTGCAAGGCAAGTATTTACTTAGTGGAAATATAAGTGCTTTTTATATCAGTGATGCACATGCGCAGGAGTTTGACTGTGTGTTTCCTAACTCATAGAACAGTTTGTGTTGGAAGGGACTTCCAAAGGTGATCTAGCCTAGAGTCCGATGCACTGAGCAGGGATATCTTCAACTCAAGCAAGTTGCTCAGAGCCCCGTTCATCCTGACCTAGGAATCTCCAGGGTGGAGCATCTACTATGTCTGAGCAAATTGTGCTAGTGTTTTGCTACCCTAATTTTGAAAAATACCTTCCTTCAAAAACAGAGACAAGTAATAAATGCAGCTTATTGTAACAGTGGAAGTGTTACTTTTGTTTCTGATGTCTAGTGAGTCTCTGGGAGTACAAAGTGGACAGATGCGAGACGATCAATATGATCAAGCGAATGCCGTTTATTAAGCATCAGCTTAACCCTTTTATACACAGCCAGGCGGTCCATGTGATACATGTACATTGCTGATTGGTACAACACATCTGTCCACCTGTCTTAAAAGCTACTGCCGTTGGTTAAGTACCTTTTGTCCACGCACTGTTCGTGATAGTTAGTTTTCGTTCCACAACCTGTTGTTTTCCTTCTACGCGCCAACTTTCTCAGAGACCTGTACATCGCTGACCTTCAGAAACTTTCCAAGCTGGCTTCAAAGCCCTTAGCTCAGACTCTGGCTAAGTTCACAGAGCTGGGATTGCTCACTCTCTACAAAATATACCCCTACAAGTGAGATCTTGTGCTTGTCAGCACTTTTGTGTTAGGAAGCTGAACCGAAGACTGGCTGCTTTGTGGTCTGCCATGAGTTTTCTGCTTTTCTTTCATTCCCATTGTGGGCCTGTTCAGTGTAAGCTGCTGAAAAGCCTTGAAAGGGAGACAGAACCATATATACCACTTACTGAGTTGTCTTGTGAGCCTCCTTAATGACCAGGACATTCAGGAAACTACTTTGAATAAATCTTCATACTGGAGTCTGTTGAGGAATGCAAAAACTAGTTAAGGTGCTTAACAATTTAATTTATAAGCTGATTGCATTCATTATGGGTTGTAAATAAATCATTCATACCCATTCAGGTGTTACCGAGCATCTCAGGGCATGTTCTTACTTTGGATCAGATGCAATTCATTCTCTGCAGAAAGGTTCAGATGCAATAAGTCATCAAAGAGATAAGAATTGTGGTTATTTTGTTTCTTATTAAAAATCTCTTGGGACAATAATTTTGCTGCTTATCTGATAAGAAAGTTATGTGTCAGTGAAATATACACTTTGTAGTCATGTTTAAAATAAATTATACTAAAATTATAGTATATTATTATATACTATAGATGATCCTTAATTACTATATTATTATTACTATATTATTATATTATACTTAAATTATACTATAAAACCTAAATGTTTGAAGAATCAGGCCAAAGGAGTAATAATTGTAAATAATTCCTATCAGTGCAAACTGTAAAGCAATGCATTGGCATTAAAATGCTTTGACTGTTGTTGGTAATAAACTCACCTAATTACTTATGGTATGGTATGTTCTGTCTCTCTTACAGTATGAATCACAGGATTCTGTACTTATTCTGGCTTAGCAAAAATGTCATCAGTGCATGACACTTAACTCATGGCATGTGCTGTATCTTCTCTTTCTTAAAGCTAAAACATATTTTTAGGTATGGGGGAGAGTAATTGCTCTTGGAACAGAAAACCTCTGCTGCACAGGGAGACGATGCTGGCAGCTGCTGCAATATACAGAGGTAAGTGTATGAGAGAAGTTATCAGTTAATCTCAAATTAAGAACACATTTCCTATCTCTTTTTTTTTCCTTTGACCTCTGTAAAAAAAAAAAAAAAAACCCAAATAAAAATCCAAATGGCACAATGGAAAAAACCCACAAAACCATACACAATCCCAAAGCAAAAACAAGCACAAACCCTCCCTTTTGGGAGTAGAACAAAATGCTGTTACTGAACAGATACTTTAGACATCAATTGTAATGACAGGATTTAAGCTATATCGATGCAGAGTATGAGATATCTTTATTGTCCCAAATTTCTCACTGAGGGTCATTATGATAAATACGCTATACTTGGTTCTAATGTTCTTAGAACTGACATTCTGTTCTACCTTTTGTGTCCCATGCCCCTTCCTGCCCTAACAGAATTGTATGGAAATAGCGACGGCTCAGTACATGCCACCTTTCAGATTTACTATATGATTGGCTGGAAATTCCATGAATCACAGGTAATGTGAAGCTGAACTGTTTTCTGTTTGAAAGTACTTTTTAAATTACTGATGCTTTAAACATTTTAACTTAAAATTAGCACTATTTTTTTCTTATTTTCTTAGGCAAGACCAGCTCAGAGAGGTTCAGCAACAGTTTCTCTTGGAGATCTGGCAAAAATAGATGGACTTCTTTCCAAAGGGAAAAAACCCAGTTGATCCAGAAATATTTTGCCTTGAAGCTATTGTAGAACTCTTCATTGCTGGTAGTCTTCATGCGTGCTTATTTTGCAACAATGTTCTGAAGTTATGATCTGCATGCAGCAGGTTTTATTCTGCCTCTGCTACTAAGTCAGCTGTGTAAAATGGTGTTTGGTTATTGGTTCTGGAGAAATACTTAGCAGTATTCTAAGTGAACACATGCATGTCTTTAATACAATAAACAGCTTTTCCAAACAGGTTTCTGTGAGGCTGTGTTGATTGTCTTCGTAACTTTAGTCTTTTTTTGCTGTATTAGATTAATTTCCTATCACTTGTGCTGACGGTTGTGACTCAGATGCATTAAGGGAATGAGGAGGTGGAATGTGCTGGATAAATGTTAATTAGGGAAGTGCTTCTGCTGTGCTTCACTCTAGAAGCTTCTCCAGCAAGTCACAGAGAAAAAAGAAAGGTATCCAGCTTTTTGATTCCATATTCCACAGATGGAATGTATAAATGGCAAAGTAGGTAAGGATTTGATTGTTAATGGGGGAAGATACCTTCTGAAATGAGTGAAGTGGAAGTGTAGTTTTGTTCCTAGCACCTGGAAGAAAAAAGTAAAAGTAGAAATTTTCACTTGGAAGAAGGGTCGTGAAATAGTGGAAATAGGGAGTAATAATTACGGCATTGGAATTAGGAGGCATGCAACTGACCAGTACCATGTTCATTTCCCTGGACGGAGTATAAACACATCATATGTGTTTTTAACTGCAGGGTTTCTGGTTTTCTTCTTGCCATTGTAGGCAACTCCGATTTCTGCTTTCTTTGTATGGCACTTGGATGTATAGCTTTGAAAACGGTTTGATAACAAAAACGTGTTCACAGTAAGCAAAGATTTTTATTCCCTTTATTCCCTAATACAGATTTAGGTCATTGTAGCTTTCTGAAATTGTAATGAAGAAGAATGTGGTTGCCGGTTGCTAGTCTAGAACTTATTTTAAACTCTAAATGCACGATAGAAACCAGCTGTTGCAGAGTTAGTGACTTCTAAAAAGTAGTTGCTACAGTGGCACAATTCTCCTGTAAGCTTAGTTTTAAGAATCCTAATGTGTAATACAGACTTCTTAAAGAAGAAAGGAAAAAGAAAAAATAATTTGCTTGGGGAGAGAATTATTTTGACTAATGGAAAGTTAGAAACGTGTAAAGAGCAAAAACCAAATTTCAGAAAAAGCACATTTACACTTACAAACATGAGTGTTTTTCAGTGTTCAAAGGGTTCTGAATGTTTGAGTTACAAATCAACCGGGCTGGTCTTTTTGGTTACAAGGTGTGTTTTTACGCAAGTCGTCTTGGGACCCAGGCATTAGACAATAAGGCCCTATGCGTTGTAACCCAAGTACTAGATTTTGCAGATCCTGTGTTTTCAAAATACTGAGAATTTCTGAAGTTATGACATGGGAAAGAGTTCTTGATTAGTTTATAGAAGTGTTTGAAGTTCAGGAGCAAACACATGTTTTTCTCTAAGTGAGGTAAAACTAGTCTCTGTCAGTAGCGGGAGGGAAAATTGCACCAACCTTTCAAAGATGTTTAATTGGAATAGCCTGATACAAATACTAAATTCACTAGAGCATCTTATTCAAGAAGCCACGTTAAGAAGGCAAGCATATATGTTAAATCTTTTTCATTTGTCTAACCCAAGAAATTAATATCCACTTCTCAAGGACATCTATTGCAGATTTTGGACCACATCTGAAGCAAATGTGACTGATATCTAGTTGGTTGAGTTTCTGAATATTTTGAGTGCCCTCAGGTGAAAGGACAAAGGGAATAAGAAAAAGAGGAATTGGTGATTTAATTTTTAGCCAAAGTCACTTGGTGTGAAGTAGAAAACATGGAAGTGTTCCCTCAGAAGTTTCCAGTGATGTGCTCACCTTTGTCCCTTTAACAGGGGGTTTGGTATATAAGAGCAAACCCTTTGAGGAGTATGTTACCCAACATGCATCCATCTTCTTTGAAAGTGGGGGTCCTGTAGCTAGCTGCATACCTGTGCTGTTTCCTGTGTTGCACTAATCCATCCACTTGCTGGGGTAGTATTCTACAAGGTGATGTGCCGACAACCCAGGAGTGGTCAGTGCTGGCAGCGCCCTGTGCTACCAGAATGCCACCTGCTTCTTTATGGTTGCTGCTTAACATGCTCATTCAATTCTTGGCAGAGGTTGAGGAGGGCATCTTTGCTATGCCCTCAGACCAGGTTTTGACTGCTTCTCTCCTAAGAGTTTTAATGCTTAAGCTGGTTGGTGTTCAGTGTGGTTGAGGTTGTCTTCATTTTCAGTCTTACCAGATTTTGAGCAAACACCCTCTCAGATTTGGATATGTTCTTCACACAAATTGCACCTGCATTCCTATCCTAGTGGCTGACATTGTCCAGGCTTTTTTACCAAGAGGAGGCCATGTGGATATTCCCCGCTATCTGGAGGTGGTTCATGAGGTGCAAAGTACATTCAGAAAGTAGAACAAAGTCCTTATCAGAAAAAAAAATGTTTGTTGGGAACCTTGTGATGATGAATACTAGGGAATCTTATTTGGACTCAAGAGTGTCCGTGATGCGCCAGAATGTGTCACAGAAGTTTTCTAGTAATGTGCGAAATAAGGAGGCTTTATTTTTACTGTACTAATGAGCCCACATTCAAGACGTTTGTTTTCTTGCATTCTGTAGGTGTAGGAATTCCTTATACGTTGTACGAGTGTTAGATTTGGGTTGGAATCCGCATGTTATGCGTGTCTTCGATCCTTCACCTATTCCTGTAATAGTCTGCCTAGAATACTATTGTGTGAGTACACTGAGAAAGTCAAGAGTCAAACTACCCTTTATATATAAATGTGTACATTTTATATTTATATATAGAGCACAGGAAGTTCCACCTCAACATGAGAATAAACTTCTTTACTGTAAGTGTTACATAGGATTGGAATGGGTTACCCAGGGAAGTTGTGGAGTTGTCTTCTCTGAAGACTTTCAAGACTCTTCTGGATGTGTTTCTGTGTGACCATCCTTAGGTTCTATGGTCCTGCTCCATCGGGGGGGGGTTGAACTTGATGGCCTGTGGAGGTCCCTTCTAACTCCTAATGATCTCTGTGTAAGTATATATTTATGTAATTTTATGTAAAATTTACTTACTGTGAAAATTTTCCTACTTGTGATCAGATATAACTTCAGGTTTCACGGATGACAGAATTACTGGGATGGAAATGTGTTGGATAACTTTCTGTTCTCTGTCATGACACTTTTTTAGCCAAATGAACAACCTAAAAAGTGAGCATTTTACTTCGTGCTCACATTAGTTTAAATTGGTTGAAGCTCTAATCTTAAATGTTTTACTTCCAAGGTGAAGTATAAATCAGAGTCAGAGCTTAGTATCCATGTCACATTCGCATCACATTGCATCCAGGCCTGTGAATTCCTGTAGTTCCTTTAGTTCTGTCTGCAATTTGAAAAAAAATTGCAGCTGTGCTGTAACTATTGCCAAGAGTCTTGTTAGTCACACTTCACACAAAGAGATCCATAGATTATTTTGCCTCCAGGAGCCATGGAAGAAGGTGTTCTCAGGAGGAGCTGAGATGCTGGCACAGCATTGTTTGGTCAACAGACTTAAGGTGCTTGTTTGATGCATGGATGACTGACCTTATATTACTACCTCTCAGAAAACAAACCATCTATTGTTTTATTCATATATGAGATTTCCAGGTAGTAGCTTACAGTTTTGATCTTTTTTGTGTTGGGTCTCTTGTGTTTTGTTGTTGCTTTGGTTGTGTTTTTCCTCTCCTGGCTCAGTGATGCTTTATTGTATGGAAAGTGGAACTTCAAACCTGAGTGGGATTGGATGATTTCTTCTCTGTTCAGGACAACTTACACCATGATGACTAGTCCTTTTCAGTAGCCAAGAGTTAATGATCTCTTACTGAGAAATTCTAATACAGATTCTATAACTCTGCGGTTAGCAATCTCAAAGATAGGGAATTATAAGGTAGTATGATTATTTATTGCCCTCTGAGATAACTTTGGAGTACACATAGGATTTAGGTTTATGGACATAAAGCTTTCATAAGTGCAGCCAAGCAATTCCCTACAAGGAATTAGTGTCTCTTCATAAATATACAAAATTGCCCTGTCTCTGCACACCTTGCTGTTATTTCTTACTGGATACCTTGGCTTTGTTATACTGTCTTCCCTCAGCTCTCTGAATAGACACATACATACATACAATTAAGGGTCCAGCTCCCATGAAGAATGGTAGAACTGAACTGTGGTGCTGCTTTTCATTGTCCTGAGAAGCCATTCAAACTCACAGCAGCAATCTCCATGTGGGAGCTTCTGTTCAGGAGTTACCCTGCACTGTACAGTCAGGGGCAGCAAATCCCTTTGTGCACACTGTGTTACCAGAGTACATACAATTCAGGCTTCCACTCCCAGCAAGAACGATAGACCTGAATTGTGGTGCTGCTTTTCATTGTCCAGAGAAGCCATTCAAACATCAAGCAGCAATCTCCATTTGTGAGCTTTGTTCAGGAGTTACCATGCACTAAACACTAAGGGGCAGCGAATCACTCTGCACACAATACATTAACAGAGTACATACATGTCAGGCTCCCACTCCCATGAAGAACACTACACCTGAATTGTGGCGCTGCTTTCGATTGACTAACCTGATAGCATTCTATGATGCAATAACTGAATGGTTAGATTTGGGGTGACGTGCGGAATGAACTCAGAAACTCTTGGGTAGAGTTTTTGAGGAGGTAATTTATTCGCTATAACGGGTGCACCGAGACTCGCGTCTCCAGATGTGCACACCGTGGCTGATACAGATCTCATACACTTAATTACTGCATATTCATTAATACGATGTAATACAACTATACATATGCATAAACAGTCCCGCTTCGGATGCTAATCAGGTGTCCACCTCCTAGAGCTTGCGCAGTGTGATTGAGTAGTGGTCTTTCAGGGGTCGTTACACCATCTTGGGATGAAGTAAGAAGTCTTCCTCGCGCTGTACTTTTGAACTCTCTGTACTTGGTTCC
>JAOXOE010000256.1:11003554-11022767 GCA_028565055.1 Phoeniculus purpureus | reverse complement strand
TAGAGTTAATAAACTCTTTTCCAGTTTCCCTAAGCTATCAATTGTCTGGCAGATTTATCAGAGATCTCATCGAGACCTAACTGCTTTGTTTTCTTTTTCCTTATCTTTAATCGTGGTCTTGAACTCACTACACACTAATAGTCCCAAATTACATCTAGGCAAATAGTTAAAGTTCTGTTTTCAACATGCATTAAACAACATCCCACCCATCTTTGATACTCTTTTGGACAAGGTTTATTTGCAGCTTTTAAACAGGGTTCAAAGTTTACAGGCATTTCTGTTTACACACTGTAATTTTAGAATTTATTTTTCTGTAGCAATTTAGTGACCAGAAATAAGCGTCTACAAGTATGAGCGACATCCCTTTCAATTACACCAGCTAAAATGTTTTCAAAAAATCACTCACAGATTACTGTCAACCACTCTGCTACAAAACATCATACTATTGCTTTTAACTAGTATTACAAAACTTGGAGTTCATTAACCATTAAAGCTCATGTATGGTGACTACCTAAACACAACAAGGCTGCTAGCACTGCTCTTTCATGTTTAAAGACAACTATTTGGGACCAAGATTGTATACTCAAAAGTCTTAATTACTATAAAATTAATAAATACACAAAAATAGACAGAAAACAATTCAGTAAGAAACAAAGTCTTTCACTGCAAAATTTTGCTTGACAGTCACACAAACCTACTACTTGTCTATACCAATGGGGTCAATATACCCTTTGCACTGATCCACAACAACAAAAAAAAAGAGCTAAGTAAATTGACCAATTCCTGTAGCACAGAAAATCAAAACCTAAATGTGACATCCACTTCATCATTCATTTAATGAATTTCCAACATAATGCTGTTCATAAAGAAAACTACTGAAGTTAGGTTAAAGAAACAAGTGATTAACAAATAGTGTTAATAAATATAGATCAAGTCTGAAATCTTCATCATTTCAAGACAAGCTTGAAATTGCACATTGTCCATAAAGTGGATCTGCACATAGTTTTGTTGAAAACTGAAAAAGCTTTTCAGGGCTGTGTGAATCGCACCCACAAAACAGCTGCCCAAATCCCTGGCTTTCAGGAGAAATTCAGACTTCACATGGCAACTGATACCAAGAGCGCAAAAAGAAACAGTCCTACAGCAACATCTTTGTAGAAGCACACAGTGGATGAGTCTTATGAAGTACCTTGTCCAAATCTACTTCATTACCAAAACCTGAAAGAGAGAACACAGCTATTGCTTCTCTGCAATGACAGAGAACAAAAATGGGAAAACATGACTGCTTTTAATTGACTTACGGAACACAGCTGATGCTTATGAAAACCAGCTCAGTTATTTTAACAAATCCTGCACCAGCTGCTCTTCTTATTTCACAAAAGAAATCCACTTTTTCTCTAGTTAACATTAGTACCAAAGAACACTATTTTCCTTGAGATTCATACAGTCTAATTAAAGAAAGGCTGCTCTTTCTCCATGTAGAGCCTGCAAAAAATAAAAAAGCATACCACAAGCAAACTGTCAGCTTGTTCATAAAAGATCAAGAGCAAGTCTCGCGCCTCAACAAGTCTTTGAAGTGATGCCTCTTGGATTAGCTGAAATTGTGTGTAATAGGAGTTGTGTAATTGAGCGGAACTGAGGACAAAAATTCATCTTTTGTGACACTTCCATTAAAAGGTATTTGTGCTTTGCAAAGATTACAGATTTTGGAATACAGGACTAAAAGCCCTAGAGAACTGCAGAACGTTATTAAGGTGATTTCAGATCACGCATAGTGATGTGGTCTCCAGCACTCAAAATACCAAGCAGTTACAAACAGTACTCCGCAATAGAATCTGCTATCACATGCTAGTTGTTTTTTATCTTGCTCAGAGTTACAGTGACACATTCAAACACTGTTCTCATAGAGATCCAAGTCATGAATTAATAGATTGAACTGTACTGGTCCCAGTACTGCACCCTGGGGGACTCCACTAAATACAGGCCTCCAGCTAGACTCTGTCCCACTGACCACTACTCTCTGGCTTCTATCCTGTGGCCAGTTCACAATCCACCACACTACTCTATCGTCCAGACCACATTGCCTCAGTTTGGCTGTGAGGATGCTGTGGGAGACCATGTCAAATGCTTTACTGAAGTCAAGACAGACCACATCCACTGCTTTGCCATCACCTATCCACCTGGTTATGTCATTATAAAAGATTATCAGCTGGTCAAGCATGACTTCACATTGGTGAAGCGATCCTGACTGTCCCTAATGACCCTCCTGTCCTTGATGTGCCTAGAGACAGCATCAAGGACAAATTGCTCCATCACCTTTCCTGAGATGGAGGTGAGGCTGACAGGTCTATAGTTACTTGGGTCCTCCTTCTTAATCTTTTTGAAGATTGGAGTGACATTTGCTATGCTCCAGTCTGCATGAACCTTCTCCTGATCCCTATGACTTAGCAAAGATGATGGAGAGTGGCCTAACAATGACTTCCTGTGTCTCCCTTAGCACTCACTGGTGCATCCCATCAGAGCCCATGGATTTATGCACATCCAGATTGCTCAACTGATCCCTAATCCAGTCCTCAACCACCAAGACAAACTCTTCTTTTGTCTCAACTTTCTCTGGGGCCTCAGCAGTCTGGGGCTTGATATCAGGACAGTCCCCAGAAGTACAGACAGAGGCAAAGAAGGCGTTCAGTATCTCTGCTTTCTCTGTATCCTCTGTCTTCAGGGCACTCACCTCATTCAACAGAGGGCCTACATTGCCTCTAGAATTTAAAATAAACACAAATTGCAAACATAATACTCTTTAACCCAGTAATAGAGAGAGAGCAACCCACAAATAAGAGGATATATAAATCACTTAATGAGTAAGTAAAAGCCAATAGTTACATTGACAGCAGTATACCCCAAACAAAGTAATACTTAAACTTGAAAACACGACAAAGGAAAATAATAGGGCTTGTGTAACTGTACACATAAAAAGACTATCTATGTAGATTATAAAACGAGAAAGTTGAATGATTGCAGGCATCATCACAATAGTAGCAAGACAGAAAAGAAGAAAACGGTTGCTGATTGGAGGAATTGTGTAAGAAGGCTTTAATTTAATCTTAAAGCTGTAACTTCTTGCACAGATGTCATTTCAGAGTATTTAAATCTACTGAAGTAAAAGAAAAGTCTCTTAGTAATAACAAAAACAAAATATTTACTCCAGGCACAGCTGCCAAGAGATATGTAACTGCTAAGTTCACCTTCTCAAAATATGTTTTCTTCAGAGTAGCTCAGGAACAGGATAAAAATCACAAAGTAGTTTGTTGTGGTTTTTTTCCACTGAAGAGGGAACTCACACACAACATTTTTTAAAGTAACAACAGCCTCAGTTAGTTTATGGAAGCACATTATAAATAATTCCACTACAGAAGTACATTTTGCTTTTACCTCTCTATATTCTAATGTGTAAGATAAAACATGAAAGCATGTTTGAAAAGTTCAGTGAAAGCCAGAAGATCTGTTTAAAGCCAAGAGACTCGTCTTGTTAAAAATACAGCCAAAGTCTTGGCTCCTCATCAGCATGTCTAACACACATTGAAATATGTACTGCCTGTCTTATGCTAAACTCATCAAGAATGTTAACTTACACTTATACAACATTAAGAACAAACAAATCCATTGCTCATCTGCTCAGAATACTACCAAAAATTGTAAATCCAGGAAATTACATTTCTAGCACAACACTTAACTTTGCCTCCCTTCTTTATTAGTAAAGTTCAAAAGGAAGAAACAAGTGGTCCTTAGAGAAGGTGAGGAATACCTTGTCTTTCAGTCATTACCGCCATGAGGAATTAGTAGATCTAGGACAATAAGCAAGCTGCCTCATTTAAGTCCCAGAAATTCTTTTAGTTTTACTCTCTCCTACATTATTTCACAGGGAACATTCACTAAAGTCAGATGGTATAAAGATCTCACCACTCCAAAAAGACACTCTTCCAGAAACTCACGAACAGCTGCCGACCTCCTTATGATTATCAGGGATTTCTATCTTAATGAACAAGTACAATTTTGAAATACAAGCGTTACTTGTCCTCTTCTTCAAATATTTTGTCATAAAAGTCAAAACCCATTACCTTACACTCAAGTTATATTGCTCTAAGCAGCCTGTTTAAGTGCACAGGAAAAGTATGTGGTGGGACAAATGAGGACTTAAAACTTCTATTTCATTTTCCCAGAGTGCTCCGTTGGATAGAGACAAGTAGGGTTAAATTTATGCAAATTCATACCTCTAATTCTATAAGTGCTGCAGTCACTGCATCTGTTGCGAGGGCACCAGCCTGTATCTTCTCAATTGCCTGTAAAACAGAAATTTTAGTTGATAAATAGGAAATTCTAGTATTCTGTGACTAAGCCCTGTATTTTCCTACTCCTGCACAAAACAAAACTTTATGACATTCGTTTAAAATGTAAAAGGACATAAACCCAAGTAGCACTGAATATAGCCAGTATGCACCACACAAGGGCAGGCAGATCTGAAGGTATGATTTTACTACTCTAACACTGTGACACTGCATTTAGTAGCAAATTTCTGCATTATTGAATTTATAGCAAAATACATCAGTAAATCTGCTGTAGTCAAACACTTAATGTTTCAGTCAAGAACTTTCTAAGTTTTCTTCCAAGACTCAACAAAAATCCCTAGTATCATGTATGGCAATTGTGAAACGCAGAGCATCTACAAGTAAGCTAATCAAAAAGCTAACAAGTAAGACAATGTTATCTTCAAATTATATATGCAGAGAAAAAATAAATTCTAGAGTCTAATATTATTTCTGAGATCCACACAGGGCAAGACTTTACAGCCAAGTTCTCTCAGGAAACACCCCAGAAAACAACTATGGCCGCATTTTAAGCTGCAAGACAAACCTGTGACTCCTCTTAATAAGAGTTATTAACTATTTAATTAAGGAACCAAATGGAAAGTCAAATTAGACTTAAGTTCAACAGCAAACAATTCTTTTCCTCACATAATTTGCTGGAAAATTAATATAATCAAGGCTAATGAACAACTTTAATGAAGTTACTGTTAAGTTTGGATGACTTTTGAGGCTTTTCATTACAAAATCAGATTTGAATTAGTATTGAGCAACAGAACAGTAAGATGAAACGATAATTATCAGAGGCCAACTCTGAGAAGCTTCTAAAGAGCTTGCCAGGCTCCCCAGCTCCTTCTTCCTGGAGAAAGCAAAAGGCATTAGAAATTCTCCAGACAGGTCTGCCAGCTTCCATTTCATACTTAACAGACTGGACTTGACAGTTCCAAAGCTAAGCTCTTGGAGGAGCTAAAACAATAATTTAATTTCAATTGAAATTAAAATCTTGCTATTCCTCCCTTTCCAGCTTTGGGAAAAGGAGTTCAATTTTTTGTTTTGTTTTTCCTGTTTCAAGCTCCCCCACTACTAAGCAGTAAAGAGCTAACAAGAAAATAATCCTATAAATCCTTGTAGTCACAGTGCAAACTGGATGCTAGAGTTTAAATAATTTCCAAAAACAGTGGACAATGATGAAAGAAAAAGTCAGACATCATATTTAGTGGTCCAGAAATCCCAGAGCCTTGGGAATAGAGCAGGGAGCTGTAGGAATACTGAGTAGGTACCACTGTGGTCTCATGTCCCCAGACTGCTCCTTTGGAGCCTGCTACTTGACACCACTGATAAGAAAGTTGCCTCAGCTTGAAGCTGTACACTGTATTCACTCTGTACAGGCCAACTGTTGGTGCTCCATTTTTCCTTTAGAAACGCAACCAGCCTGAGTCACTAAACCCAGAAACAGCCATTCACAGTGAAGAGACAGCAGCTACCAAATATATTGATTGTGAAGCTGGTAAAACGTACCTTCTGGCAGGCTCTTTTGCACACATGCTTGTATTCTTTCGCTTTGGATTCAGAATGATAACCTGCACCTATGGTTAAGGCAAAAGGAAAGGAAATTACGTTACCTGTCAAACAGCAGCTTGTAATTTGCAAAAATAACTAAGACACAGACTTTCTCATTCTGGATTACACTGGCATTTCTTTTTTTGTATCCATGATTAACAACTTTGTGCATTCCAATACTAATTCAAATACACTCAGTAAAATGTAGGACACAGAGCAAATACGCAAAGCATATAGGTATAAAACTCAGCATCATACAGTCTCTTCCTATAAACACTGTCCAAGAGATTCCAGATTTGCACTTTCGTGGAGGATTCTCTACATAGCTTTTTTTATTTATTGTCCATCACTGGGCTCGAGTTTAAGTCAAACCCCAGTTTTCCTTTTAATACTGATCTGCAAGTTTGCAATTACTTGATGAAATGTAAATGAGAAGTTCACCTTCTCATGTTTAAGCTACATTTTTGAAGCTCATTACTACTGCTGTAGAACCAGGAGAATTCCTGGAAATGAAGATCATACAATTTATTCTCAGTCTTCATGCTTATCCTGTGCATCTAACCATTTTGATCTGTTTTGTACCTTACTTCCATACCTGAAAAAATACTCAGCAACAACTATTCAATTAAATATTGTCTTTTTTCATGTCTGGAAGTGTAACACTCCCAATGGAAGAAAAAATAATTTTAAACAAAGTAAAGTAGCTCAGTTAAGAACTACCTATTGAAAAATTCTATTAGTGCCTACATTAGAATACCAAGGTTGTCTAATAATTACATAGAATAAGTTGTTTGAAGGTTTGGGGTTTTTTTTTTAACCTTATGGATATTACAAATCAAGTAGCATGTTGGTTTTTCAAATATTTTTGGTGTCACCAGGCCACTTTGCTCTTTTTCACCTCATACCATCACACATAAGCTAAAAACAAACATACAGCCAGATATAAGCATCACTAACATTTTCAAGATTTATAGTATTTAAGAAAGAACCCAATAGAAAAGAATTTGTGAGCAAGATCTGTAACACAAGGCTTCTGTATCAGAGCTGACTCAGTGATGTCTTCATTACATGTGGAAAAAACAAACAGCAATTCACTCCAATACAAACAATATTAAATCAAATTTAAAACAAAGACATGGAGGAAAACTTTTACAAGGGTGGGAAAAAAAAAGACAGGAGAAGTTTTTCAACACATGGCCTAAGGACCTTTCAAAAAGTCTTAACTAGACTGTCCGTATGGACAAGCGTCAGTAATGAAACTACTATACTTGAGCTTTCAGTAGGGTAAGGAAAGAGACAAAGATTTAAACCCACATAATATTAGTTGATAATTAATTTGTATATGTACCATTTCTATTCCAGCCATCATGCCTCTAATTCTTACCTGCATGGACAAGCACAAACCCCACTCGTTTCCCTCTTTGGATTTGCTTTGTTTCCGGCTCTTTGACCACCACTTTTACAGCTGTAACCTGAGACGATTTGGACGGTAAGACTTCTACTGAACCTATCCCCTTTTCCATTATCATAAATTAGGATCACCATCTTCTACTGGAAAAGAGCATCCTTCCATTCAGAAATAAGCTCTGGAGAGGAGTCATCCTAAAACCAAATCACATGTGTGCATTAGGCATTGATTTCAAGAGATGAATTTCATGCCAGTAACTTCAGAAAGAACTTTTGGACAGAGGTTTGAAACATGAGGAGTATGGTTCTTGAAAGGTTTTCTATGCGCTCTTCCTTAGCTAACGGGATTAACGAGACTTAATCAAAGTCCATGTCACAAGCTGAAAACAGCCTTTTCATTAGGACTTAACTTGAACCTGATAATCTTACCAGACATTGCAGGGAATTGTTGGTATAAGGCTTGTCCATGACTGAGAGGAAGATCCTTTCCATGGTTTCCTTTTAGCCAACAGAACAACTTACTTCTCCACCCATGGAACATAACCAGCTTTTAACATGACAGTGGCCCACAGCAGCAGTCTTCACTTCTTAAAAGCGTCGTACCTTGGCTTGTGCGGGAAGTCCTGAACAGCACCACAGTAATGCTGGGAAAAGCTTAAAGACCGTAAGTGTAGCTGCACAGTAGAATTCCCCACCTTCAAAACACACACACTGGCATCAGCCTGCTTGATTCTGTCTTTAAATTTTATGTAGGGGATGCAGAGTCTGTTCTTTAACACCAATTCAGTAGCCACATAAGAATTTAATGAACATGTGCTGCACAGAATTAGCACATATGAGTAACACTTAAAAAACACTAAGCCTTTTCCTTTCTTTTGGAGGAAAAAGCTATTTAGGATCCTATCATGAACTCCTACTCTTCCATATTTTTTCACCCCTTATTATTCTCCACCAATTTTGCAAGGGGAAAAAAACCACAGCTCTTTTTAATGGCAAAGTATTTCTAGGAAAGAAAAGCCAGATAAGCCTAGAACAGTGGAAGAAAGCGTAAGGATAGCTACCATGACTACTCATGCACCACAATATGCTTAGTCCATCTCAGATAACCTAGTAACCTTATTTGGTTCTGATCTTAACCCTTAAAATGTTCACAGAATGTAATGCTTATAGAAAGTTAATGGAAAGCTGACAGTATTTTCTAAACAAAAAAAGCTCCCAATTTAAAATGATCATGTGTTTTTCAGGAGTCAGAAAACAATCTCACTGTATTTACTGCTCCTGTTACCCACTACCTAATTCATGCTAACCCTGAGACAATACCATTTCTCCAGTTCAGCAGGTAAAATTAAGAACAGAGGTGTGCTACGTCCTGAATTCATAGGTTGAATTTGTTAATGCATTAATGCAGGAAACTACTACAACATGTTAAGATATTTCTATACAATGTCTATGGCTTCTACCACATTGAAAGGGGCTACATGTAAGCGCAGAACACTAGAAAGTGACCAGAAATAAAATGAGACGTTTCATACCTAGGATTTAAAGCACACACTGTGCAAACGCTATTCTAGCTCACTGCAGTAATTAAATACCACTCCATTTGAGCCACCAAAACAATGCAAATGCTACTCAGCATGATTTGGTACTGGCACAGAACAGACAAACTGGCTCATTACCTACAACCATCCTTTCAGTAATGAAAATGAGCACAGCTTTCTAGTAAGTTTTTTATTTCCACTAAATTTTTCTTAGATGCTAAGCATCAAGTATCTCCACATTTTATAAATTTATATTTGTAAGCTAGATATGAACTTACGGTTATAATTATACACATCTATTAATACAAAACGAAAGAGCCTTGTAATGCACACTCTACAGAGAGAAAAAGCATCTACAGACTGCATCCACTTGTAACGGCCTCCCACCTAAGCTTCAAAGCTAAAATTTGAAGTCCTAACCCGTGTCTTTATTTCTGCTAATAGTAATGGAGAAAGCTCCAGCAGCCTTTGGTACAGGTTTCAGCAGTAAGCTGAAACAGTTTCCTACAAACGCCACCTTACTGCACCTTGTTACACCATATAAAAACATCATTAGAGCAACAGAGTCGTGACAAAGTATAAGGAAAGATGTGCAAGAACATGCATTCATGCAGAAACTGAAGGAATACTGTCGTGGTGTAGAAAGCAATAGCAGCTAAATTGTTTCTTGAAAATGGAGATACTGATGCCACTTAAAGACTAACTAATAGCGTAACTCCGAACTGAAAAGCCTCGTTAGAACTTTATATACACCTGGATCTCAGGACACATTATGTTTTTTAACCAAATAACCTACAGTCAACCTTTTTCAATCATTCCCTTTTGTTCGTAATACTTCCTCAACATCAACCCATCAAACCCCTCATCTCAAACCATTCCTCAAGTCCTTTCAAATTTCTGTCACAAACCCATTGCTTCTGCTCCATAAGCTCTCACTGGATTCAACCTTTCCCTTTCCAGCTTTCTAGAGGATTTAACTCTTCTGGTCCTGGCTGTCACACATTCATTCCTTCTGATGTCACCCCTTCTTGTTACACAGTCCACTGTTCTACAACTGTACAGCTGCAGAAACGGTGTAGAGATGTACCCTAGTTTGACTGCCCTTGACACAATCCTGTGCCTAAGTGAACCTGCTTCAGCAGTTTGGACGACATGATCTACAAAAGTCCCTTCCAATCCAACCAGTCTGTGATTCTTGAAGATGAACCACAGTAACTATAACAAAGCAGATCAAAGCACTTCTTACACTGAAAAAATAACGCTGACTCCTACACAGATGCTCAGAAAAACGTAGAAACACGCAGTGCCCCAGCCGAAGCACAAAGGCGGGTCAGTCTTTCAGCGCGCCTGGCGCAGTGTGCCTGCCACTGGCACCACGGCCATACCCCCACTCGCTCCTCTGCCCACCGCTCGCTGCACAGAGGAGCCGGCGTACGGAGAGGCGGCAGAGGGACGAAGGAATAGACGTGCGCACCCACGTCTGCCCGTCCCAGGACGGTAAAGAGTTGGGTTTAAGAACTTTGGGCGTTTGCACAAGGAGGCCAGGACGGCTGGAAATAGGGGGTGAATAAGGCCGAAGCGCAACCGAGCGATAGGAAAGTGCTTCTTTCCGAGAATCTGAAGAGACGAACAACCGGCAGCCACGAAACCGAAGCGTATAAGAAACTTTTATTTGGTGACAAACCCCAGCGGGATGGGCTGGGCAGGGCAGCGGCCGCACGGCGGGAGCCCCGGGCGCCGTCCGGGCAGAGGCGGGAAAGGCTGGGGCGGCCGCACGGCAGAAAGGAACCGAGCTCCGGCGCACCCTCGGTTCCCGCTCTGGAAGCGGCGGCCAAGGCCCCGAGGTATCCTCGGGGCGCCGCCCGGAGCACGGCCAGGGACACCACCCGCTTCCAGGCCGCGTGTCCCCCGCGGTGGCGCCACCCGGGAGAGCCTTCGCTCGCGGCACGGCCTTTGCACCCTGCGAAGCCCCATTAGTGGGGCGGGGCAGGGGTGGGGAAGAGAAGAGACCAGAGAGCGGTGGGCCAGAGAGTAACCAGGCGCAAACACTCACCCGCCGCCAGCCCCGCGCGCACCCGGAACAGTCCGCCCGCCGGTTGCCTCGGTGAGGCTGCGGCGTCCCACCCACCGCCGCCCTCCCATTGGGCGAGGCGAGCCCGCGCGCCGGAAACCGCGTACGACCGATTGGCGGCCCTTGGCGCCACTAGCGGCGGGGGGCGGGGCTCAGCCCGCAGCTGACGGAGGGGCCGTCGGGCAGGACGGGGCAGGAGGTGGGCTGTCGGCCTGCTCACGCCGTGTGTGTGGTGCCTCGCTGCTGGCGGTAGTGCTGTGGTTGGGGCCGGAGCGTCCGCTGGGCATATGGAAACCTTTTTCGCTGTGAGAGTGGCAGAGCACTGGAGCAGGCTGCCCAGAGAAATTGTGGAGTCTCCCCCGGGAGCATTCAAAGCCCACATGGATGTACTGCTGTGTGATCTGCTCTAGGGAATCCTGCTGTGGCAGAGAATTCGACCAGGTGTCCCTTCCGACCCTTAGCGTTCCGCGATTCTGTAAAAGGCGTTTGAGTTGTGTGGGGTTACACGAGTGGGGGCAGCCATAT
Organism: Phoeniculus purpureus; assembly: GCA_028565055.1. Lineage (NCBI taxonomy): Eukaryota > Metazoa > Chordata > Aves > Bucerotiformes > Phoeniculidae > Phoeniculus > Phoeniculus purpureus. The sequence continues at coordinate 11,011,305 of JAOXOE010000256.1, read as the reverse complement.
CTAAATTCCGTTTCCTTCTTACCTTAGGTTTGTTATCACCTGCTGTCTTGGGAGCCAGCTGCGTATGTGCATGCCATACGCTGCTGGCTCCCAAAAGCCAGCTCACTCCAGCTCCTCTTCTTTGCAGGATCCTGGAATGAGACCAGGTGTCCTTATGGATTGACTGTTCTTGTAGAATACAGACCTGAGCTAATGCTTGAGGCTTTCATTTGCAAAGGTCAGCATTTTCCAGTTCAAACCACAGCATTTTTGCAAGCTCAAGACACAGTTGTTCTTTTTCCAGATTTTACTAACAAAGTTTCCCAGATACCTTGCTCAAGCTCCAACTTGAAACATGAAAAGAAATAATTTATAAAAGTTTCTCCTCCCCTTAAAAGTAAGCACAGCCTGGACTGTAGGTCCTTCCACAGTGAACAGTATCACAGAATCACAGAACATCAAGAATTGGAAGGGACCTCGAAAGATCATCCAGTACAATCCCCCTGCCACAGCAGGATCACCTAGATCCAGTCACACAGGAACATGTCCAGGTGGGTTTTAAACATCTGCAGAGAAGGAGACTCCACAATCCCCCTGGGCAGCCCCTTCCAGTGCCCTGTCACCCTCACTGTGAACAAGTTCCTTCTCATATTCACATGGAACCTCCTATGTTCCAGCTTACACCCATTGCCCCATGTCCTATCACTAGATGACACTGAGAAGAGCCTGGCTCCATCCTTCCCTTTGGTGAAGCCATGCTGACTGTCCCTAATGACCGTCTTGTCCTTGATGTGCCTAAAGACGGTGTCAAGGATAAATTGTTCCATCACCTTTCCTGGGATGGAGGTGAGGCTGACAGGTCGATAGTTACCTGGGTCCTCCTTCTTACCCTTTTTAAAGATTGGAGTGACATTTGCTATCCGCCAGTCCCCAGGCACCTCTCCTGATCCCCATGACTTTGCAAAGTTGATGGAGAGTGGCCTAGCAATGACTTCCTGTGTCTCCCTTAGCAGTCGCTGGCACATCCCATCTGGGCCCGTGGATTTACATCCATCCAGTTTGCACAACTTATCCCTAATGCAGTCCTCATCAAACAGGCCAAACTCCTCTCTTCTTTCAACTTCCTCTGGGGCCTCTGCAGTCTGGGGCTTGATACAGGACATTCAGACATCCCTGCTGATCAGCTGTCCACTTCTTGTCTGTTGGCTAAAAGGCAGCACACATGCCTGACCCTGAGCTACACATATTTTGACTTGACCTTTCTGTCAAGACTCCTTGAGGTTGGCCATCAGGTTCAGATTATGAAGGCAACCTGACGGATGGACAGTGATGACAGAGCCCTTTTTTATCAGGGAAACTGAGAAGGTTCTCAATGTTTTGGTGCTACATTGATATCCAAATATCTGTTTTCACTTGTGTTTTAATGCTTGTGTTTAACTTATGCCTTGCTGCTGGGAACAGTTTCCAAACTGGCCAAACATTTCTTAGGTTTTTCTGTTTTCTGGACCTTGCTCTTCTCTAGATTTGTGGTGCTACTCCAATAAAAAGGTGATCTCATTCTGTAAATCACTCCTCCACAAACCAGTTTGAAGTGAAAGGTTTCCCTTATTCCTTCTACAAGGCATCCATCTTCATTTTAATGCCTAGCTTTATTCTATTTCTTGTTGATTATCTTTGACGACTTCCTAGCACTTTGTGTTTTGAACCAAACCCTTATTAGTTTTACTTCCTAAGATGGTGAAGAGTTTATCTGCTGCTTTAGTTTGTTTTTAATCAAAGTGTCTCTTCAAGCCCAGAGGCTTCAGTGAGGCTTCATTTCACATGCTGCTTCAGATTCAGAAGTACAAACTCTTGTCAAGCAGGGTTAGGCTTATGCGTGTCCTGTAGTTCCCCTACTGAGGAACTATATTATCTTCTTTGCAAAGATAAATTATGGAGCTTCTTTGAGTAAGTCTGGGCATCATAGTATGGATTTGTGGGGTTCTGCCAGCACATTCCAATATCATACTGGTTTGTTACAATGATCTGAACAGATGATGAGAAAACGGAGAAACCTTTTGATACTTCTGTCCTGGGAGTACAAAACGGACAGACGCGTGACTATCAATATGATCAAGCGAATGCCGTTTATTAAGCATCAGACTGGCCCCCTTATACACAGCCGGGTGGTCCATGCGATACAAGTGCGCTGCTGATTGGTACAACACATCTGTCCATACGTCTTAAAAGCTACTGCTGTTGGTTAAGTCCGTCTGTCCCATGAATGAGTTAGTTTTCATTCCACAACCTGTTGTTTTCCTTCTGCGTGCCAGCTCTCTCACAGACCTGCACATCGCTGACCTGGAGAAACTCTCCGAGCAGGCTTCAAAGTCCTTAGCTCAGATTCCGGCTAAGTTCACACAGCTGGGATTGCTCACATGCCCATTCTCTATGAGATATATCCCTACACCTCTGCTAGTTACAAACCTCCAGGACTGCTGATTTTTGATAGGTTTTTATAGGTTTCTTCAAAGCTAAAGCAAAGTAACTCAGTGTCAAGGGTTTTAACTCTAGACAAAATTAACCAATTAATTTAGTGAATGTGCAAATGGGCTGAAACAAAGGTAAAATGAGAGTTCAGAAACCACTTACAAATTGCAGACAAAACCCAAAAACTAAGTCAATTTGAGAAAAAACCACCAAGACACATTTAATTCACCCCACATAGGAACCCAAACACATACAGAGATTAACCACAAGTTCTTACATAATTGGGCCACACGTCAATCTCCAGCCCCTCAAAGGGAAGAAACTTCAAGCAGTTCTTATTCCTTGTGGAAACATGGAGTGCATTCAGTCCATGCACACATCCCTCAGTTCCAGCAGGTATTTTAAAGTTCAGTCCTCTGTTCCATGTGCTTCCACATTGGTCCTCCATTTCCAGTGACCTAATTCCGACGGCCAGAAAAAGAAGGGGAGAACTCTGCATTTCCGCAAACCATGGGAATCAGACAAAACCTTCCTTCAGCTGATCCTTGAAATACCACCCTTTCTGCTTACCACGTTCCCAGGGCAAGGTAGCTGCTGCATTCAGCACTCAGCAACATATTCTCTCTCTAAAACACAAACAAGAAGGAGAACAAGTAGAAGGAGAAGCCAAAAACCTGAAATCAAAGCTCCAAATCCCTGCTGTTCATAGAGACAAAAAAACTCAGCTTCCAATTTTGCAAGTCAAAAATCGCATAAGATGAAAACTACCCTCGGCTACTTCACCAGAATTTTGAGAATTAGAATTTGGATCTGGAAATGCTAAGCTGTGGCCTTTCAGTGCAACGAAGGAGAGTATATAATAGTAGGTGATCCAAAAGGCAGGCTTTTCATCACAGTTTAGATTTCGTGTTAACAATCCTTTAGTTCTATTAAGAGGCAACAGGACAAATGCATTGAAAAGCACTGACCAAAAGCACTTTATCCCTGCTGTACAAAAGGTGGCACTCCAGAGGTTTCAATGCTATCAGATACCTTTTAAAGGACAGACATGCTAAGAAAAGGCAGTAAAAGAAGAAGATGCTCACATTCCTCTCCTACCCATTTTGACCCAGATGAGAGGATCACCTTAATCAATCCAAGGCAACTTTAACACTTCAAGAACAAATTGGTCTGGGAAGTGGTCACATGAAGGAAAAAGTAGCACAAACAAGTTGAAATACAGCCCTGTATCGACCGTTCCAGCTGCGGCACTTTTCAACGTCTTTTTGCAGTCAACAGAAAAAGGAGCTGAATGGGCCACCAAGAGTGAAAACTTTGCTTCTGGTGGCCTCTGTGAAGGCTGGAATCAATCCACTGGGATACCACGTTATTAGTCCCCTGAAAGACCGGCTGATCTTTTTAGGTAGCATAAATAAGCCTGCAGTCTTCTCCAGGCATGCTTGTTGTTTCGTCTTCATACGAAAAGGCCCCTTCTTTGACATGCAGCCAGTAAAATAATGGTTTTTTCCAGATAATGAGCCACTTTATGTGAGGAAAATACTCTAGCATTCCGGACCTGTCTAAATAGCATTCCACATATTCCCGGCTGCTCAACACCCACACAGGCTATTTCCAGTCCTCGTCCCATCACATCTCAAGAAACTCTTAACTCGGTGTGATCGAGGTCTTCTCTCAGCCAGCTTTCACAGTTGTAACTAGATGGGGGCCAAATCATAGGATGCAGGACTTTTGAGAAATGAAACTCCAAACATGCGCGCAGTGGCTGCTGCCCAAATAACCACAGCGGTAAATCCCTGCAAGGTTTTGCCTTTATTCTTTAAGAAAGTGAGTTACAGGCATACTGGGTATGTACTGGTCATCATAGCAGGATAATCGTGTCCCCTATCAACCGCCCTGAGAAAGCAGGAAGCCAGGACTCACAGAACAGCAGTTTTCAGTCAGAGAACATTTCACGCCCACACAAAGCGTGGTGCAGATTTAACTATGATATTTTAAAAGAACATTTTTTGGCAGAACAGCTCAAGTTGGCGACTAAGTAAATCCTGGACTAGGTTTTCTCCACAGGTTTTATCATCTCATTGTTTTTACGGGCTTTGACCTACATGGTTGCTTTCTGCAGCTCTCCGCGGGTAGTGACTTAGTCCAAATCCAGGTGGTTTTATTGCACTCGAGGTGTGATACAATTTCAATGGGGCAGTCTTCACAACATGCTCCTCTTCAAATTCTGCGATACTGGTCCAACTGCTACAAAGAGAGCTCAGGATGCTATGTTGGCTATGATACTTTCAGAATAATTCTCAGAATCCTTCTCTTATTGGTGAATTTCTGATCTCCAGGTATCACGTGATTAAGGCAGGACATCTGATAGTGCTCAGACACCAGAAGTCACTAATCAGAAGTAATTTATTCTACAGAATAGCAGGGTTTAGATACCATACAGTGTTCATCAATAACTACATTCTACCAATCATCTTTGTCTTGCTACATTCCCAGGACACATGGGTGGTTAGTTCTGTTTTTACAGTACAAACAATTAACACAGGGCCTTCAGAGATAAACACAACAATTCTTGCCACCAGCATTCTTGCCACCCATGCCACGAGCACCGATTGGACCACCGCCACCACCTGCCACTACCCCATCCCTAGCGCTGGTGCCGCTACCGCCGTCATCCATCGCGCCCCAACCTGTTCCTGAACATCTGCTTAATGGAACATCAACAACAACTCCTGTTCCAGAGCTAATGGATTCAACCAGACTATGGAAAGATGCCATCGTGGAAGGACAGTTTGTACCACAAGCGTTTCCAGTGGTAGTTAATCCAGGGGGGCAAGGGTATAAATGGGAAACGTTTGATTGGAAAGTATTAGACAAGGCTAGAGCTTCTATAAGTCAGTACGGGTTGCGATCGCAAATGACACAACAGATACTGCAGTATATATTTACTGCAGATTTGTTACCCCCACAAGATCATATTCAGATTGCCAATGTGCTACTGACCCCTTCTCAGCACTTGTTATTCCAAAAGGCCTGGCAACATCTGTGTGATAGGGAGACAGCTAAACCTAGGCAGCAGAATGATCCATTATATGGAATACAGACCCAAATGCTAATGGGCTTCGGGCCATTTGCAAATGGGGCTGCGCAGGTGCAACTTGCACTGGAAAATTCGCAGTTATCTCAGCAATTAGCTTTCCAGGCTATAATGTCTGTTCATGAACCAGGAAAGGGTTATGTTTTCACACATATTAAACAAGGTCATAATGAACCTTAGGCTAAGTTCATAGATAAATCGCACACTGCGCTAGCCAATCATCCCGATGTGGAGGAACAATCGAAAGAATAGATGTCTGGCCTTTGACAGTGCTAATGACAGAACTGAACAGATTCCAGGGACTGTACCATGGGAGGCTCCAGTGGCTGATACGTTAGAGTTAACCGAAAGGTCAGTGCAGACAACTCAGGCGGCGTACGTCGCTGTGGCTCTAAAAGAGGTCCTTGCTCCACTTGTGGCAAAACAGAGCAGTGAAAAGACAGATAGGAAGTGTTACAATTGTGGCAGGGCAAGTCTTAAATCTTAAATCGGAATGCAGAGTAACAAACCAAACAAGGTGTTGTAGGACCTGTAACAGGAATTGTCGTGCTGTACGTGAGTATCGAAATAAGACAAAAAAAGGGGGGGCGAGCGCGAAGGTCCCGCGTGCAACGAAACAAATGCAGGGGGCCTGGGCAGCATCTGCTCCCCAAAGGATGCCTTGATGCCGTCTGCTCAGCCACTTCAGGCAGTGCCGGAGTTGACGTGGAAACAGCAGTGGATACTACCTTGACATCCACTCAAGTTTATTGTATAGACAGCAACACGAGTGGACCTTTAGGAAGAGGTTTATGCGCGTTGTTACTAAGAAGATCATCTACATCTAGACGGGGTATTTTTGTATTACCTGGAGTAATTGATGCAGATTGTATGGGAATAATCCAAACTACGGTATATACATTAACACCACCTGTTTCTATTCCAAAAGGTAGCCGCATTGCTCAACCGGTACCTTTCCAGTCCTGCATCCCTAAAACAGGAGAGGCAAAAAGAGGAGACGGGGGATTTGGTTCCACTGGAATGCCGCAAGTATATTTTGCTATGGATATACTGAAATCAAAACCAGAGAGCTTAGTGACAATGATAACAAAAACTGGGCAAAAATATACTATAAAAATGCTGCTTGACACTGGAGCAGAGGTGACAATCATTTCCACAACAAAATGGCCTAGATATTGGCCGGTGATTACTGCACAATCGGGAGTATTTGGAATTGGAGGGACTCAATCAACTCAAGTTAGCAAAGACCTGATTGCATTTCAGTTTCCTGACGGTGTAACAGTCTCCACTCGACCATACGTTATGAATGTGCCTATTACATTGGTAGGACAAGATTTATTAAGTCAAATGAGAACGCAAATTGTTACTAATCCTTTTTAATAGCGGCCACTGAAGAGCAGCCGATCCCGAAAATTAAGTGGAAATCAGATTATTCAATACGAATCGAACAGTGGCCGCTAAAGCAAGATAAGCTGCTCAAAGTACAAGAGTTGGTGGATGAACAATTGAAATCAGGTCATATTGTCCCTTCCCAAAGTACATGGAATACACCAGTATTTACCATACCAAAGAAGAGCGGTAAGTGGAGACTGTTGCAGGATCTTCAAGCAGTTAATTCAGTCATGGATGAAATGGGTTCCTTGCAGCCAGGCTTGCCGTCTCCTGTTATGTTGCCAGACAACTGAGACTTATTAATTATTGATTTAAAGGACTGTTCTTTCACCATTCCTCTGCATCCAAGCGATGCAGAAAGATTCGCTTTTTCTGTGCCATCGATAAACAAAGCTGAACCAGCAAAAAGGTGTCATTGGGTGGTATTGCCACAACGCATGAAAAATTCACCAACGATGTGTCAGATCTTTGTTGCCTGGGCACTGGAACCAGTGAGGCGACAGCACCCAGAATTGATCATATATCATTATAGGGATGATATCCTTATTGCAGGAAAGTCATTAAATCAAGATGCGATTTTACATTTATTAACCAAAGAATTGGAAAGAAGAGGTTTAAAAATCGCTCCAGAAAAAATTCAGAGACAAGAGCCGTGGCGATATTTAAGTTGGATAATTACAGGAAGCGTAATCAGACCCCAAAAGGTAGAAATTAGAGCGAACATTTCAACACTTCGTGATGTGCAGGAATTAGTGGGAGACATACAGTGGGTTAGGAACTTATGTGGAGTAACAAATGATGATCTCATATCATTGGT
>JAOXOE010000256.1:10978987-10993107 GCA_028565055.1 Phoeniculus purpureus | reverse complement strand
TCTAGCAGCTAGATAATAGGATAAAGGTTGGACTCCATGACCCTGGAGGTCCTTTCCAGCCATGATGATTCTGTGATTCTGTGATCAGGGAGCAAACCAGGAGTGGGAAAAGATACGCTGGCAACGGTTATTCCAAGATACTTCCTGGAAAGACAGACCAGAGCAAAATGCATTTTGTATCCGTGTTGGCGTAGGGCTAACAACGCACAAGGTCTTGCAGAGAAATACAAATTAAAGTATTGATGACGCCGGCGCTCATTGGAAAGACATTGGACTTTTTGATACGTCTGGGTAAGAAGAATTGACTTACCAGGAGTTACCAGGCAGCAGAAAAGGGCTCATGTCTTCTTCCAGCCACATGAAGGGTTTCGTTAACGAGGAAACAAGACACCATTATGCCTTCCTTCTGCTTTAAGCCCTGCTCCAAAGAGCTACTGCACCTACAACGGCTACAGGGTTCCTTACGGCGTAACTACCTGCACACTGAACACCCGGCGAAAGGCTGCGAGAGCAGCACTGCAGGCATATCCTTGAGGGCAGAAAAAAGACACTGCATCGGTACAGAACGCAGGTACAGATCCGCTGTCACCTTCCCCAGCTGCACTGCTAACAGCAGGGATGTGCTGGCTTCTGCAGGTGATAGCCAGCGCGAGCCGGGCTCTGCATTACTGTGCGGGTGACTTTACCAGCTGTGAAAAGTCTGAGAAGTAAAAAAGGCTGAAAAACAGCTGCAAAATAAAAAAACCACAACCAACAAACACTTTTTACACAAACCTAAAGGGGTTTTAATTGTGAATTGAGCTGTTCTGTAGTCACTGGGACAAACGATGCCTGGTTTCTTCCAGAGTTGTGCCAACTGGAGCTCACTTTTTAGCCCTAACTGGGAAAAAGTCCCGTATAAAGGCTTCCTCCAGCATGGATCCTCCAGAGATCCATCAGTCTCCTTTCAATTCAGGAACCTGCTGTAGTTCTTTATTCTTCATAGTCACATATGCTTCACTGTGTGGACTTAACTGTTTACCATCTGTTAACAGAATTGAACTGAGACAAACGAAGCCCTCAGGAGAAGAGAGAGGAGCAGAGAAGACGGGAGAGAACAGGACATAGAGATGGACACACATAGAGTCAGCACATGCACACACAGACTTTATTTACAAGATCACAATGACCCCAAAGACCCATACCTAGGACAAGTCTTACGAGGAGCAGCTGAGGGAGCTGGGCTGTTGAGTCTGAGCAAGAGGAGGCTGAGAGGGGATCTTATCACCCTCTACAACTACATGAAAGGACATTGCAGAGAAGTGGGTGCTGCTCTCTTCTCTCAGGTTGTTCGTGATAGAACAAGAGGAAATGGCCTCAAGCTGCACCAAGGGAAGTTTAGGCTGGACATTAGGAAAATTTTTTTCACTGAAAGAGTAGTCAGGGATTGGAACAGGCTGCCCAGAGAGAGGGTTGAGTCACCATCCCTGGAGCTGGTTAAAGGTCATTTAGATGTGGTTCTTAGTGATATTGGTTGGACTTGATAATATCAAGGGTCTTTTCCAACCTGAACATTTCTACGATTCTATTGTTTTATTTGCAGATGAAAAGCTAACCACAACTACAAGCCACCCTGGCTACCATCATTACTAAAAAGCCATTAAAATGTAGTTTATGGACAGTACTCTTTGATTCATTTTAAATGGAGGTGTCTCGTGTTTCCACAGGCACCACACTATTCCACTGACCCTTGATGGTCATTTACTGCTAGAACAACATTAGCTCATACCTGAACCTAAAAACCTGAGTCACATTTTGGGCAAGATAAAGCAGTTGGCTTCCATCTCTTGTATGTTGTTTTGAGCTGTGAACTTCATCCTGGGTTTCTGTTCATCATTTGTGGTTGGGACGTCCATTATTTTTGAGTTCTCTTCTACTTTAGATCCCTCCCTTACACTGGTCAACCTTCTTGGAACTTAACTGGGAATAACTATTTCTGTCCATGTGCAAAGACAACGCTCCAAACAGTTCTTTTTCTATCCATTCATCCTTTTCCCTGAAGAACGAACTGAACTGCCATTGTGCAAACCATGTATAAAAAACCCTTTCCTGCTACACCATGGCACTGCCTTGTGGTCATTAATTTTCCTTCATGGCCATTACGTGACACATTAACACAGTAAATGGGGTTTGCAGCAGTCTCACTCCCCTCCTCAGACACACACAGAGGATTAGTTTCAAAGAGCATCATGCCACAACATTGCCTGTGAATCACCTCAAGACTTGTCCTGTTCTTACCTTCCTCAAGGAGTTTGGTGCCTTTTGGAAGAGCCAGCCTCCAAACGTCAGAGATTTGTTTTTCATGGGATCGAGAATTGCACTTAACCAGAATTGATTCCTGCAAAATCAGAGAGTTTCATAATCTTGGCAAGTTTTTTCCGACAGCACCCATGGTACATCGTGGCAGTTACTTCCAGAGGGGGACTGGAAGCAACAGGAGCAATAGCCAGCGAGATAATCACAGTGAGTGTAATCAAGGGGCAGCTTCACTTTACAGTTAATCTGACTTAACATCAGATCAAAATGATTGTCTGGGCTCCCCCATTGAAGAACAACAAAGAACTACTGGTGACAGTCCAACAGAGGGCTATGAAGAGGCTGAGACTCTTGCTTACAATGAAAAACTGAAACACCTGGGGCTGATTTAGCCTGGAGAAGACTGAGAGGGGACCTTATCAATGTATAAAGGGTGGGCGTTAAGAGGATGGGGTCAGGGGTAACAAGCACAAACGGAAACTCAAGAAGCTCCAACTGAAAGCAAACTTACTTACTTTGGGGTTGGCAGAGCACTGGAACAGCCTGCTCAAAGAAGTTGTGGAGCCCCCTGCTCTGGAGACGTTGAAAACCTGCCTGGGCAAAATTCTGTGCAGCCTGTTCTGGGTGAATCTGCTTTGGCAGGGGAGTTGGACTAGATGATCTCCAGGGGTCCCTGCCAACCCCCCCACCCTGTGATTATGTAAAGAACCAGTCATCCCATCCTCTCAGTCTGTCTTACAGCCATATGCTCCTGTGTTGCCTCTATGTTAGTTCTAACACTCAGGCAGCTCCAAGGAACAAGAAATCAGTTCACTGTCCCAAGCGTTGGGACTCAGTGGTTGGACTCGATGACCCTGGAGATCCTTTCCAGCCATGATGAGGATTCTGTGAAGAGGAAATTAACCTACCTGCAAGGTATCTCCTGCAGTGTTTTACTTTTGGATTTAGTCCTGAAGAGAGTTCTGGGTGCAACTGAACCACAGAATCACAGAATCACAGAATCACAGAATCACAGAATCACCATGGCTGGAAAGGACCTCCAGGGTCATCTAGTCCAACCTTTATCCTATTATCTATCTGCTAGACCAGATCCCTAAGCATCGCGTTCACTCGTTCCTTAAACACGGATACCCGTGGTGTGCTGGCCTCAGCCAGTTGCTGGTGCCCACCCAGCTGCTCTCTTCCTCCTCCTCCTCCTCCTGCAAAGGACAGCACAGGGAGAAACAGAAGATGAAAAGGTTGACGTTACAACAGGGAGACTATTTCCCAAGTACCATCCTGGGCAAAACGGACTAAACTTGGGAAAATTTAAATATAATTTATTGCCAACTAAAATAGTTCTGGATAGTGAGAGAACAAGGCACCTTTCTCGCACTGCCTCCTTCCTAAGTTCAGCATCACCTCCCCAATGCCCTGCCTTGTCCTGCACAAGGGGCTTGTGCATTTCTCACATTTCTCTCCTCACTCTTCACTGCTGGGTGCTGTGAGCCCTTTTCTTGCAACCGCTTCCCCAAAGTGCCACCAGCGTTGCAGAGGGGCTGCTCTGTCCCTTGTGGTGCAGCTGCCAGAACCAGCCTTAGCTACCCGGATCTAGCCCCCCTTGCATGGAGCAGCCCCGTATCTCCTCACAGCCCCCCGTTAGCACCATGACTCCTGCACACAGCACAGGACCAGTCACAAAAGAGCCTGTTTTCAGGCATGAAAAGAAGTAATGGTTTAAAATACAGACAATTTTATCTCAATCTGAAATTGAATCTCCTTTGGCTCATAGGCAGAGGGGCCTGCTGCCCAGCTGTACACACTGGGTGTCAGCCATGCTTTAAAGAAGTCATTCTGAAAAGCACATTTAACAGGGTTTCTCTCACAGGCAGAGTTCACACACAGATCTTTCAAACCACGATGGCCGTGGACACGGCGGTGTTGCCGCAGTTGAGTCGCACCGTGACAAACCAAAGACCTTACTCACAAAGTCGCCAGTGTTGACATCCAGAGACCCCTAGAGCAGGACCTCCAAGCGTCGTATGTTCGCTCCATCGAAGTTGACTGCTAAGCTGCAGGTGGCCATGCCGGGGACAGGGTCTCACCTCAAAAACATGTTTTCATGTGTTGTCTTTTGAAAACTGCATTTTACCAACTTTGAAAGACTTTTTGTTTTACGAACACAGATTCAGCCGCTCTGTTTTATGTCTGGCGGATGCTCACAGTGATTATTGAGCACAATGAATCAGGTAATCCCACCCTAAGTGTCTATAATGATACATTTGATACATTGTAGCTGATGGGCGCCAAGGACGATGACACAAACTAGGGGGGTTCCTCCTCTGTGCATCCACCTGGATGTCTGCTTGACATACACCTGCACACTGTGCACCATGTGTGCTTGAAGCTCATCCAAAGTCCAGGATGAGCGCTGGCACTCTAAATCCACAGGTCTCTTCAATCTGGAATGTTTAGACTAAAAGCAGTTTGGAGCCTGCCAGATTTACCACACTTATACCCACAACCAGCCGTTAGGGACCAGTGAACAGGTGCCTCAGAAGCTGTTCGAGAAACAATGAAATGCATCTGCTTCAAACTCTTGTAGCCTGGACCTTAAGGACACCCTGCTTGTATACTCATGCTGTCCATCCCCAGAGTTTCAGCAATTCTTGCATCCCTTTGTGATTTCACAGAATCACTGAGGCTGGAAAAAAGACCTCTGAGATCATCAAGCCCAGCCTATGACCCAACATCACCACAGTCAGCTAGACCAAGGCACTAAGTGCCACGTCCAGTCTTTCCTTAAACACCTCCAGGAACAGTGATTCCACCACTGCCCTGGGCAGTCCAGTCCAATGTCTGATCACCCCTTCCATGAGGAAGTGCTTCCTAATATCTACACATCCAAAGAGACAGCAGATCCGATAGGTGCTCAATGCCTACAGGACACTTGCACAAAGCATGGCCTAGGCAGTGCAAGCAAATCTTGAGAACAGAAGCCAAGAGCCACATGCACGCCCACCACTGGCAAACGCTGTCTCTGGCGTAAGAGACACATGTAGACACTGGGGAGATAAGGGTTGGCTGAAGTCTTGGTGCAGGCGGAGGCAGAGGATCCAAGGTAGCTGACAATTCTATACTGGGACAGGAAACACAGGGAGAAGAGCAGGAACTTCTCCCTATGAATTCAGGAGTCCTACAGCAGCCCAGGACACAGAGCACAGAACCAATTGTGTACTGCTGTCACAGAGGAGGTTTCTAAGGCAAGTGAGGGCATTCTGGCTAGGGCACAAAGCCCAGAAAAGCAGGTCCCACCACGTCTGCTGACATTTTTTATTTGGTTCATTAGGCACTTGGGAGACTGTGTTTGAATCACTATGAAGTTATACTAATGGTCCTTCTGGGGATGTATTGGCCAGATAATGTAGAAGATGAATGCTGTGGCACTATAGGATCTAAACCAATAAAAGTCAGTGTACAAACTCTCCTTAGCTCTGTGCTACTTGCTGATGGAGTCAATAATCAAGCAGAACAACCTCCTACAAACTCTCCTGTAAAAAATGAGCAAAAAGATAGAAGTTTTTTTAATCAGCAGCACCATCTTTAGACTCACTACAGGAGTCCTTGATCGCAAAACCTCAGCAGAGTTTCCTGCAAGCTGTAGGTTCTCAGTATTGCTCGTCAGATCCGGACTCTGAGGTGACGGCACTTTCTCAACTCACCTCCAAAGCACCAACAAAAAACTCCACTGACACTCCAAGTTAAAGCCACAGCAATTCTGTTTGTCCTCACTTTGCTACAAACCAAAAGGAGCCTTTCACATGCAAGTTCTTTCCAGGTACAAGGTAAGAGCTTACACTCCTTCACCTCTTCAATTACCCCTTGCAAGACGAGTCTCATTAGCATCGTCGTGACCTTTCTGAAGTGCTGTAGCATAGTGCTTCGCTTCACTTCAGCCAGCCAGGAGTGCATCACTGAGGACCCAGTATGCTCTCTAAGAACAATGTATGTGCAGACAGATCACAGAACATTAGGGATTGGGAGGGACCTCAAAAGATCATCCAGTCTAATCCCCCTGCCACAGCAGGATCACCTAGACCAAGTCGCACAAGAACACGTTCAGGCGGGTTTTAAACATCTGCATCCCACATTTTTATTTCTGTAACCTGGAAAGCCCCCATTTCATGTTATTTACAGAACTTTCATAGGAGTATCTCCAACTACAGGACCACGCTAGTGATGCAGCTGAAAAACTGTCACAGGAAAGTGACAGCATCTCCCTGTATGCTCTGACAGACCAGTGAAAACGAACTCAGGCTATTAAAAAAAATTTATTAAGATACTTTCTCCCATGAAAGATTGGTTCTACAATCAACGTGACCATTTCATCAGTCAAGTAGGTCTGTTATAGGCAGGCACAGCATTACAAACGGGCCAGTACAATGCCCGATTAAGCAAGTACAGCTCATCCACACATTTCTGAAAACAGAATTATCAAATAGTCACCAGGGAAACAGATGACCTATTTTCATTTCTCTTTGGCATACTTGTAAGAACAACGAATTTGTTACAAAAGTCTCCTATTGCTGTCAGTGCTGTGAAGTCAAAAAAAATACGGAACGGAAGAGTCTGCGTCAAAACTCACTTTTAGGACCTGGGTGATCTGGCTAATGTACCGGAACTGGTGGCAAACGACAGTTCCGCTGCTAACGCGTCACAAGGCAGACAGGGATGTCACTGTTTTGTTGAAGGTATAAAAAGGCCTACAGTAAGTTTATGCACAGTACACACATACTACACACAGTTACATAAATACCCATGCTGTGGCTGGACTTGAGGAAGTTGCCTTATCAGTAATAAAAAGCCAGTATCAGACCTCCCAACATCCATTTAATACACATTGCACTTCACATCCAGTAATATGTTCTTTTCTTTACCTCTCTTAAAAATAGATTTAAAACAGAAGTGAAGAATAATATCAAATCTTTCCATAGACTTTGTTTTCTTATTTACACTGTAATATTCCATTATACATAAAGACTGCATTACAATATGTTATCTTCATATAGCTTTTTGTAATACATACAGCTTGAAGCTATGAACATCTTCGTTTGGGAACACAGACATGACCTACAAGACTATTCTAAACAATCCTAGCCTCAACGTTGCACTACTTTGTTTCACTGAAACCATTCTCCGACCAGAAAAAAAATCCTCCTTATGGGGGAGGAAAAAAAATCAACCACCAGAGGATTAAACCGACTCTGGATCTTCCTTAAACCACTGAGGAACTCAGAAACCATAATCGTTTTTGCATAATCACACAATCACTTCAAAGGCCCGTTACATCTAAATTTATGATATGAATGACGGTCGTGATTGTACCGTTAAATTCTTCTCTTTTTTTGTACTCTCAGTTATTTTTCAAAAGCAAACCAACAAAAAGCGTGACCATTAATCATCTCTGTACAGCTGGGAAGAGGCTCCCGTGCTATTAGGGAAAAAAAATAGCATGCACATACCCCCATTCACAGAGTGAGAACATGAACTACAGCAGCGCTCGCCTCAAGTTCTGGTGCACGTGGTTGCAATACGGGGTGGAAAACAAGAGTGGAATTTACAACATCTGTTTAAACGCAAAAACTTGTGGTACAAAAAGTCATTCACATTCTTCACAATGAGGTGAGGAATCAGCTGCTCAGCTTTCTGGACTCTCCAGCCGGCAAACTCCTCCTTCTATAGCCACGGACTGGCCTGCCACAGCTCCAGGAGGAAGCCTTGAAATGTGAGTCTGTGGAAAAGTCAAGAGATTATTGTGGAGTAAGAAGAGGGCAAAATTATGCACTTACAGCCAGCCTGTCAGTGTTAAATAACTACGCTGCTCCATCCCTGAAGTTTGAGGGTGAACTACAAAGCTCCTTGAAAAGCTGCAAACAACTGGGATTCTTTTTTTTTTGTATTTTGGCTGCATTGATGTTTAACACATGAAGAGAAGGACCACAACAGATGTGTAGGAAAGGTAAACGGGATGACCCAGTGCACTGAAAGTAGAAGAAAGGAATATCCATCATGAAGACAAAAGGCGTCCCATGGCTCACAAGGCCACTTCTTAGGGAGATTCACTAAAGTTTAGCAGAAATCTACCTTAGAGAAACCTCAGGCACAATAAAATATTTGACAGAGCTAAACTAACACTTCAAAGCAGGAGGCGACCACAACGATCAGAATGCAAAGAAGAAACTTCTCTCTATTAAAAAACCCACTCACCCACCTAAAAGAACTCCAAGGTTTCCTCCAAAGCTGCTTTATTGCCTGCTGCCAGCTAAATGGATGCAAAGATCAACCGTGTTCCAGTCGACAGGCACCTCTTCCATGGAAAAGAGCGTGAGCATGTGTGACCCCAACGCTCCACCTTTCCACGGTGATTTGCCATTCGGTGATGCCAAAATTCTGCTGAAGAGCAGAAGGTGCTGCAGCTGAGGTGCTGCTTCTTACTAACCAGGAAGTTCCTCTCGCTTACTGTTAAAAATAACGGCTTCTCCCTGAGTCACAAGCATGGCTCTGCAAACTTCCTGGCTTCCTACCTCCAGAGCTGCTCTGACAGATGACAGAAAAGAGTCTCAGTGGAGCTCCAAAAATGCTGCGGGGTTGATAGCAGCATTCCCGTGCGCTTGGGGCAAAGAGTGGCAATGGCAGGGACTCACCTGCTCAGACTACGCTCCAACCATCCCTCCTCACCCTGAAGCCTTCATTCCCAAGTCACACATCTCACCAAGCGATCAATCAATGTAACGCTTCAACAAGTATTGCAGCAGGAACAAGAAACTATTCCTGCTGTGACACAAAGCCAACAACGTAGAAGCTGCTGGCACGTCCAAACCACATGGAGGCTCGGACCACTACGTGTTTGGACATCGTGCCGCTGTAAAGATCTGAGTGCTTCGCGTGAAATGCTTAACTTGCAGTGGGTTCTGACAAAAGAGCAGATGTGAAAGTTCAGCAAGAATAATTTTCACCGCATGAGCATAAAGTGATTTGAGATGAACTACGGTTTGCTGGTTCCAAGAGACAGTTTGTATCTCAGAGGCAGCTTCTTTTAATGACTTTCCTGATAAGGGTTAGGCTGGTGTTTGCTCTGAGGTGGTCTTGTTTTGGGTTAAATTACAGATGAGATCTAGTTAAAAGATTTAGAGGTTTACATTTTACTGCTAGAACTTTTCCTCCGGCCTTTCTGCTCGATAACACGAACATCCTCCCGTCTCTGGAACAACTGTGGTTACAACTGGGATCTACCACTTCGAGAAGAAAAGACTTTTTTCAGATTTATTACCGTCTCTGCCAAAACGTGACGGATGGAGACACTATTTGGCAAGTGTAAAGAAGAAAAAGTGGGAGAGGGGCACTTTTTAATGTATGACCCACAGACCCAAGACATTTTGCCAGGTCTAGATGAAAAGCCCGAGAGGACGACCACGTAAAAGCAACAGTGCTCGATAGGGACAGGAGCAAACTGCCTCCCTAGAAGAACGCAACTGATTGTTTAGGGAGACACTGCAATCAAAGCAAACGAGTGGTCTACTCTAGAGCAGGAATCGTTTATATGTGAGATTCATTACACTGTGATCAAACAGGATCCTCAGCAGGTGACTGCAGCAATACAGTAAAAGCACAAAGCCCCCAGGATGCTGTCAAGAGGCACAGGAGAGGCACCTGGTTACTGAAAGAGAAGAAATATTAGCACCATCATGATTAGCACCAATCTTACGATAGTTTTTTTCATTATAAGGAAAACGGATCCCACTCGTGTATTAGCCTTTTGCGTGGGTTTCACAGAATCACAGAACATTTGGGATTGGTAGGGACCTCAAAAGATCATCTAGTCCAGTCCCCTCAACACAACACGATCACCTAGATCCGGTCACGCAGGAACAGAATCACAGAACATCCGGGATTGGAAGGGACTCAACAGATCAAGGTTTGACTATGACTTGCCCACAACCCGAACGTAAATGCCTAAGAGACGCGCTATGCAATTGCAGAAGCAGAACACAAGGCTTCACTGAACCCACGTGAAATTCATGAATGCGTTATTTGAAAAGGCTCGTTAAGCAAACCCTACTTAAATTTTTGAGCAAGGAAAGGAAAACACACACAAGGGGACAAGCAGAGAGTCAATAGTCATCGATACATCGTCATGTAGCGATGCTTAAATAGCTGCCCGAAACACACTTCCTACACTGAAACTGATTTCCTATGAAAGGAAAACCACTTCTGCCATGCAGAAAACCCCAAACCACTGTACACTACCATCTGTATGCTTCCATTTAGAGAAACACTCAAACCACACACAACAAAACCCTTCTTAAAGCCTTTACTCGCATCCTGTTTATTTGCATGGCAAATACAGATGCTGTTTTACACTGGCTACTTCCTATCCCTTTCGCCTTACGCAGAACAAAACGGAGCGAGATCCAGGACAACAGCGTATGGAGCGCGTTACGTAACGCTGCCACGTCAAGGCAACTTCAGATGAACTCCCAAGTGAATTCTTGCAATTTTATCTCGCTTGTTCTTAGCCAGCAGAACAAACTCTAGTAAATAAAGAGGCAGATCAAAGAGCATTTAATATTTCAAAATGCAACCACACCACTTATTTCTGGAGTTTGTCACATGTTTGTATCCCAACAGCATATTTTACATTAAGTCCAGATTGTGGAGAGGATTAGGTTTAGATTTTAAAAACATAACAATAAAAAACAAACAAAAAGGAACAACACTTGAAAGCTTTTAATTGAATTTGATTAGTCTGTCAGCTTTACAAGTTGAACGAACCCACATCTGGAGGACATTGCGCCTGGGAGCATGAAAAACACGAAGAGAAAAGGTTTTCCTCAATTATTCCTCTATTCAACTTCATGGAAGCCTCTCTCTGAGGAAACCATACACCAAGGAAAGGTATAAAAAGGATAATGGCACTATCCATGTCTCCAGCGCCATACACAGAGATTTTACGATCCCCAAGAATATTCTGATTCGATTTGCTTCCTTAGAGAAAAGATGCCAAAAGATCTTCACGTTACGCAGTGTTAGGACAACTGAGGAAAGACACTGCATGTTGTGTAACGACTGACTTCACTTCTACCTCACAGACAAAGGTTCTGAAGTAACCTTTAGACCGGTTAAAATAAAAGAGTGTTGTTTAGTCTGTCTAAAGCTACTCTCCTCCTTTTTTATTCACAAAAAGTATTAGTTTGTCCCAACAGCTTCATTTTTTCATTAAAGTGTAAATGCCGTGTGAAATGAACACAAAGTTGAAGCCAAAAGCCAGACAGTGCTGCATGAGAAAACTGAAGTCAATCAAACACTGCCAAGAAGACAGAGGACAACTACCACATGGCAGTACATCCAGTTCTTAAGCAAATCTAGACAGCACTTCGTGTCTTTAGCTTTCTTATCACCTGCTCAAGATGTGCCTTGGATGGAGTAATTAATAAAAGAAACTGTCTCTGCTCATCGTTCAGGTTAAACATAACAAAAGACCAGGGACATCAGACACATAATGCAGTTGTTTTCTGCCATCTCACTCCCTGAAGAACAGTACAACCAAACCCATGTATTACAAGCTGGGTGTGGAGTGGGTTGGGAGTGGCTTGTTAAGAGAAAGACTGGAGGGTGCTGATCAACAAGAAGCTCAACACGAGCCAGCAGTGCAGTCATGCAGCCCAGAAGGCCAGCCCGATCCTAACATGCATCAAGAGAACTGTGGCCAGCAGAGCAAGAGAGGTGATTCTTCCTCTTTACTCTGCTCTTGTGAGACCCCACCTTGAATCCTGCATCCAGTTCTGGTGTCCGAAACATAAGGAGGACATAGAACTGTTGGACCAAGCCCAGAGGAGGCCACAAATCCAAGGGGTGAGGCATCTTTGTTATGGGGATAGGCTGAGGAAGCAGGGGTTGTTCAGCCTAGTGGGATGAAGACTCCAAAGATACCTGATAGCTGTCTTCCAATATCTGAAGCGAACTTCACAAGGGGATCTAGGGATAGGAGAAGAGGAAATGATTTTAAACTGAACTAGTAGGTTTAGACTAGATCATAGGAAGAAGTTCTTCAGTACAAGGCTGGAGAGACTCTGGAATAGATTGACACTGTGGATGTCTCCTCCATGGAGGTGTTCAAGGCCAGGAGGCTGGATGAGGCCTTGAGCAACCAAGTCTAGTTGAGAGGTGCCCACGTTGCAGGGAGGTTGGAGTAGATGATCCGTAAGATCACTTCCAACCACAGCCATTCTGTGATTCCATTATATATTCTTTAGAAATTCAGAATCACTCAGAGGTTTACAAGCTTTGTGGCTGGGCACTCATTTCTACCACAAGAACCATCTAGCCACCTATTCCCAGCTTATTTTCTATGCAGGAAGAGCCCATTTTGGCATCAATAGCCACCCTCTGCTGTTCCATCCCCACAGAAGCTCTTCTCCAACACATGACATGACAGAAGAAGGTGCCTTGCAAAACACTGGTAGCTGTTGTGACCATAATATCCCTTAAAAGGCAAAGAAGAAAAGAAGGTCATACCGACAGCATGCTTCTGGTTCCGAGGCTCTGAAAACATCGATTCCTCACACAGGCTGCTTAGGAAGCTACTGGTTTTCCAAGCTCAGATTTATTCTGTGGGCTAAGTGCATAACTATACTCTATTTATGCTTTTAAAAACATCATTAGAATGCATCAGGGAGAGATCAAACCTTTAGAAAATTGCAAACTTAGGTATTTTAGTATTTCTAAACGAATTCATACAAGTATTTAGCCTAAAGACAGATCTTGTATTCAGCACAGCATCTCAGGCTTCAGTAGAGGCATTCCAAAAATCTTTAAACATGCTTCTACGTTCCAAACTGCAGGTGCTAAAGCAGGCTACTGCGTTTACATTTGCATAGAACCCCATCTTCTCTGCTCCATTCTAAAACATGTTTGCTAAATACGAGAAGAGTTCCTGACCTGGCTTATGGAAGAACCCAACCCAAAAAACTAGTCTTCTCATCTCAGAGCCCGTAATTTCCACGAAGGTCTACGAGCCAAGTATTTTAACTGGTATCACAGCACTGCAAATTATCTCCAACAAACACAAACATCTTATTTTTATGAGAGAACTGGTTATTCAACTGTATGCAGTGTCCTTTGCAGGGGAGAAGACTGAATCCCCAGTGTCTAGACAAACAAGAGTGGAGATTAAAGAAAAAAAGTGAAAGTGCCATACACCTCTCCTGTCTCATGAAGTAAAAATACTGTTTCTGCAGTTTGAAATGAATGACTGAATTATTTGACTTAGTGTTTCTGTAAACTTAATGGGCTTAGCAAAATTTTCCACTCATTTTCAAATCAGGATTACGAGCCTTCCGAGATGTATTTCTTCACCAAATGAGCACTGGATAACCACCCTTTCACAGGCTTTTATGTCACAACGTAAAACAGAGTAGCCCACCACCAGAAAACAGACAACAATCTCTGTAATCAGTGTTTTCCATACGTATCACTTAAAACACACCGGGAAGCGATTCTGTTAAATTAGATGATGTTAGTAAATGGACATAAATCTGACTGCATCTACACCTCAATGGGAAGAGTGAACTGGAAATGGTTGTCCTGCCCACTGTGTTTCCTCATAGTGAAAATGAGCTGTCAAAGACAAAGTTTCTATTCATAGAATCACAGAATCACAGAATCATTAGGGATTGGAAGGGACCCCAAAAGATCATCTAGTCCAATCCACCTGCAACAGCAGGATCCCCTAGACTAAGTCACACAGGAACTCATCCAGGCGGGTCTTGAATATCTCCAGTGAAGGA
>JAOXOE010000256.1:10966593-10978887 GCA_028565055.1 Phoeniculus purpureus | reverse complement strand
GGGGTCTTTTACCCCTTTTCCTCTCTCCTCTTTCGAGAGACAGAGGTGGGAGGAAGCGGATCCGTGTCTGGCATCGCGTTTTGACGCCTTGTTGGCGGTGTTGGAGTGGCTTCCGCGTGCCGTACTGGTACTTCGGGGACAGACGGCAGCAGGTAGCAGCCATCTCACCTGGAGAGCGGGAGGGATGAGTGAGGACTCCGAGTTCCCCAGGGCGAGAGGAGACCAGAAGGGTGTATTGTTTCGGGAAGCTTGGAAACCAGGTGCTCAGCTTCACTCGGAAAGTGTCAAGGTAGAGACTCGGTTCTGGCAGAGCCAAGAAACTCGGGGTGATGTGTGCTCGTGACCATGAAGGGCAGATATTGTAACCCAGCCAGTGTCTTCTGATCCAGTGAAACATGTCCAGCAGAGGTAAAGGACTTCATGGTTCTGTTTGTTTTGCAGGTAGTACTTTTTTGTCTTGTGTTGTCAGTAGTTTAAAATGATTTTGAAGACAGTGATAAGGGCTGCAGCATCTTCTGAATCCCCAAGCAAAGCTTGTAAATACCTTGTCAGTTGGGTGTGCCTCAACTGTTTCTTACCTGTGTCTAAGCATTAAAGAAAAATCAGTCACCAAATCACGCAAAGAACTGACAGAACATGTGTAAAACTTCTCACCATGAATGTACTTAAATCCCTTTATCTTCTCTGAAAGAACCATGATACCAGCACAGCACGTTCCCATAAAGCATGAGAGGAAATAAGGAGAGTGCTGACTGTAATGATCCATCTTTGCTTGGGATTGCTGCTTGGTGATCCCCAAAGTGAACAGCTAGCTAGAGGAGGAGACCCCCATCTGAGGACTCCTGGACCCCATCACAAGCTGGAATCAGGTCCTCTTGACTCTGAAAACCTCCCATTGAACCTGATGGTCCTGCCTGGGAGAGCTCTGCCACGTGCTTTGGGTGAGGCCCCACAATGCAGCATTTTGAGCTGCAGTTTTATCACTGGCTTGACATTCCAGGATGTTTTTTTTAATATCTTCAGAATTTCTGGTAATAACATTTTATAAATTATGCCTTCTTTCCTCATGGGCACTTGAAATGCCTTTTAAAATGATGTTCCTTGGAAAAGTAAACTCGGAGAGGTTTTTTATGAGGTGTTTGCTATCATTAGAATAATCCTGAATTTGCCGGTTCTTGACAGACTTATAATGAGGGAAACATCTGGGCAAGTGGGAACTCAGGGTGATGCCGTTTCCCCTAGGAGCTCTTTCAGAGCACTATTGAAAGGTTAGGGAGAAACAAGGAAAATCATCTTCAGAGAATCATCCTGACATGTTATCATTATACTTGTCTCGTGACTATCTGTTGATTGTTGATTTTGAAATCTTCTTCTGGCCAATGATTTATCTTCTTTTTACAGACAACTTAATACAGCCACGTGCCCCCTAAGCACTGTGATAGCTTTAGCAGTTCATTTTTTCATTGTGTTTTGCTATTTGTCGAATTGAAATTTGTACATACTTCCCCACTGAATCGATTTTACAGTTGTGTATTTGAGAGTGTGCGTCTGTCCAAGACATTATGGGGGCGAAAGGGTATGGACTGGGGCACACCTGTCAGGTTTTGGGGTTTATAACTGTTCCTGGATTCTGTTGATAGCCGGAAGATACCATCACCTGCTTTGGGTGCTTCCATTCAGAGAATCCCAGTATAGGTCTTGATGCATCTTCATATTTTGGCATTTCTTGGGCTGTTACCATGGCATATGGTGAAGCAAAACACAAAATCCTAGTGCGTAGCATTACCAGGTAAAGAACCCAGGTTTGGTAAAGAACCAGCACAGACCCAGGTTTGCTGGGGAAAGCAGGTAGAGTTCCCTCAGGTTGCTATCCCTTCTACCGGAAACAAAAATCAGAATTGGTTTTCCTGTCTTGGTAGGTCTGGGGAGAGGAAAGGTGGTGAGAAGTTACCAGGTCAATTTGAGATTTCATTTCATGAAATCTGTTGCACACATTGTGGTAAGTCCAGGAAATAGTAATCTTTGCAGGGCATAGTATTTTGGGATTTAGGGAAGTCTGTTTGCACAAATAAAGTGGCCAGAATTTGGTCCTGCGTGTACGAAAGAAAATCTGATATGTTAATCTTAGCTCCAGAAAAAGGCCAAACCATGAATCCCCAGAACATGGGACATCCTTTTTATGTAAAGGGGGAATCTGTAGATACTTAGTGTTCTTAAAATACTGTTGGAAGTTCAAAGAGTCTAAAATAGAGACTTGTGCGCATTCAAAGACTGACTCATGGAGGGGCAAAGAGATTTTCTCCCTTCCCTTGGTCCTTCAAGTGAAGGAGGTATTTTGGAGGACAGATTTTTATTTCCTTTGATCTTTCAGTTGTGTTAACCCTTGCAATTAGATTGGCAGATGAAAGAAATCCAGAGAAAAGTTCTATCCTAAAATTAAACAAGTTCCTTTTTCCTCCCTCCTACTTTTACCTTTGGTGTTGGCCGTACAGTGCCAATGCCACATGCCTGCGGCTGTGTTGTGACGTGCTGGCTGGCTGTAACCAAGCAGTCCCGAGGAGAAACTCCTGATGGACTCTTTGGGACGGATGAGGCACAGTCATGGGCTTTCTTGGGTCACTGCTGCAGACCCTAGGCCCTAAACCTTTGTGTTGTTGCTGTTTCATGCTGCCATTAGAATTGGTTTGTGGTCATGTAAACTAATGCAAAATGGGAATTCCAGCTCGGAGGTGTGCAGTATCTCACAGTATCAAGCTGTGAAAAGGAGTCAGCCTTCAGATTTTATTCCCTTCTTCCATCTCTACCAGATTAAAAACAGAGACTTGGGAAGGGGAAAGATTTAGGTTTTTCTGGTGAGAACTCTGTTAGGTATAGTTTAATTAGCATCCAGGATGGACTGCTGTATTTATAAAATATTTAAGTACAAAGTTGTGCTTCTGAATAAGAGTAAGTTGAGCTATGAGACGGAAAAATGCCATTTGGGTATGTTTTTATCCAAAACCCATACGTTTTTATGTAAAAACTTAGTTCTAAACTGAAGGGAAGGCTCGAACATGCATTTTAAAAGACATTTCTAACACTTCATGATGCTCTCAAACCTGTGCTTTCGTTCTGAAAGAAAATATTTCATGTAAAGGTTTGTTCACCTCACTTGTGATTTTTCCATAGCAGGCCTTGCACAACAAGAAAAACTGTTCCCACACCAAGAAAAGTGACCTTGTAAAATGCAGTAGCAAAGCCACCAACAATACCTGCTATAGCACACGAAGTCAGATTCTCCGCTGCAGCCCTTGCAGCAGGGTTGCATTAGCATGAAACTTGGTGCTTCTGCTTGAAGCTGGATCTATATAAGAGAATGTTGATTGCAAAGAGGCACAATCCTACCAACAGCTTTGTAGTGTTAATCTCCTTGCTCCTGTCCGCGACCCCCTCTTCAATAAGCATGTAAGCAATTATAGCCTCTCACAAATATTCTCTGAGCCCTACCAGAAGAAACGCGTTCCGCTGCTTATAAATGGTTGCACAAGTTGCTCTCCAAGCTGTGAAGAGCCTTTACAGGTGAGCAAGCTCTTAATTTTCTCCCAGGACCTGCTGCTCGACATGATGAGAGGCTCAGGAATGACATGCTACCCCTTACCTTTGCTGGGATGCGGTGCAGCCTTTTTAAGGTCTGTGTGTTCCTACTGCCCCTTGTACTGGATTCAAGCGAATTACAAAATGATCTCCGCTCAGACACCGCAGTGTATTTCCACCTTCTGCTTTTGTCAGTTATGGCAGGACTCAAGCTGTTTGGGAGCGTTTTAGACTGATTTTTTTAAGCTTATTTGAGCTCTGGAGCTTTTACATTTGGTTAGGTCTAACAGGAACCAATTGTCTAAGTCATCTTTGAAAAGCTCTTGATTCAATGCCTTGCATTTGTGTTTTCCAGACTGTCCCTAGCCTGTGTAAGATGCCCATAAGTGGGTGTACATCATGTTTTTAATATGAGCACTAAATCCTTCTCGGCCTTAAGTTTAGATGTTACACAAATAGCATTCAGAGCAGGTGGCATGTTAATGAAGCAGGCTCCCTGAAAACCAAAATCTTTTCTAGTGAGGTCGTTACTCATCACAGATGATGTGCTTTGTGCGTTTTGACAGCGATAATAAAACTTGCCTGTTCTCAGCAGGCTTTGTGGTGTAGGTTCTTAGCCACCCTTACCATGAGCATATGTTCTTCCAGTTATGTGCTAAGCTTAACGAATGACTTTGATCATGTGCAGTTCATTCTCTCATCTCCCAAGGGAGAGGATTGTGTGTGCTCTTTAGTGGTTTTGTGAGTAGGCTGCAGCTTGTTCCAGAATCCAGGGGGAAGGAAGGGTGGTTAGCTTTACATGCATGCATGGAAGCAAAGGATAAAGTGGGACACAGGGATGAAGGAGTGAGAATGCTGCTCTGAGCAGAGGAGCATTTGCTGTTGTCCGTTGCTCCCAGGAGAGATTCTTCCACCTTCCAAACTTGCTTCTAGGAAAGTGCAGAAAGCATTCATTAAGCCTCTCTTCATACCTACCACTTCGATTCATATCCCGGCAAACTAAAGCATCCTTGGTGGAAAAGAGCCGCCACAACTTCCGGGTAGCGTGTGCAAGCTTCTTAGGATCTAAGACTACTGCAGCAATTCAGAATAGGGATCCAGGAATCTTGTACTTAGTTAAGGCTGCAAGAAGGGGTGTTAGGCAGTCGCTAATGTCACTTCCTGCATTAGACATGACCAAGATGTTTGGATGAGGCATACTTTGCTGACCTTTTCTTCCGCTCAGCAGCTAACAGTGACTATTCTGCTCAACTTGGATCATCACTGGCATTAAAGCTTAGGGCGCTTCTTGATGTTGTCTCAGTAACTAGAGCTTGGAGCACTTTTTGAAGAGTCTATTGGAGTTCTCAGAGTGAGAATTAGGGTTGTTTTTTGACTCTTTATATCACCAGGGTATTTGTATGAAAAAGGCAGAACATATATAGTTCTAAATTCCTGGGCCATCATGGTATCTTTAGGTCTATTCTCATGGGCCTGGAGCCAGCCACAAACTACAGTGACTACTACTGAGCAGAAGTCCCAGAGACATTCCTGCTTTGCCTTTCTCTTATTTCAGTGCATTCTTACAGGTAAGTGCACGCACAGCCCCAGAGCGCTGACATGGGTCTCTATGCCCTGCAGCAGTCAGGTGACGGACTCATGGTAGTTAAAGGTGTGGTAGGTTTGAGAATTGTTTCTGAGAAGGTCCAGAGCTGTAATGATCATCATTGGTGATGACAGTAGAGAGACAAGGCATGGTTACACATTAATCCTGAAAGCAGCTGGGTTGGTACTTTCCATGTCAGTTCCTCAAACTTGGACAATTGTCTCTAGTTCTAGAGTAGCTTTTATTGTGTAGTTGTCATTGATTGTGTGGGGAAGTTTGTTCTACACAGGGAGAACAAAACTGGTCCATCACAGCTGTAACCACAGTACAACTGTAGTCAGCGATGCAGCTACTGTGCCCTCCCTCACTGTTCTCTGGCACTGAACTCTCTTCTTCACTCCTTCAGCTTCGGTTGTCAGTCCTCAGGTTCTGTCATATTTTCTTGCTTAATGCCAGCTGTCCACAAAACAGGAGGCCTAGAGTTCGAGCTCTGCAGTTGGTCTTTATGATCCCAGGAGTTTCACCATCTTTTTACTGTCTGGAGCTGGTCACTGTGTACTCCCTTGTCATTTTTAATATATATGTTATGACCTGCTAGTAGGTAACTGAACCCCAGTGCTGAGTTTGTCAACACCTTGCTCTGCTGGGGAATTCCTTTGCTGGAGACACATCTGTTTAACCAATCCAGGTTATGTTAAATCTAAACTGGGAACCATGGTTTCAATTCGGCATTTGTTAGTTGTCTCGTATCTACTACTTCTGTGTATTAACAGTCAATGCCTTATTGTTCCAGAATGGTGGAAGATTGCTCCAAAGAAAACAAGAATTATTGGCTAGGTGAAAACTCTGGCTGTGTTGTCTTGTGGCGTCTGAAAACTTTACAGAAGATGAAGTGCAGAAGACAGTAGTTTTGACACAGATGCCTGCTGACCTGATGCACACGTATATTCATAGTGTTTGAAGAGCTTTCTTTAAGTCATATATGACAGAGACATGACTTCTAACCTCAAAACCTAGTATGTTTTCCAGTGGAGAGGAAAGATTAGTCTGTAAGTCACTTTGCTTTTAAAGATGCATGGATTTGTAAATATTCTTGCTTAGGAATCTCTCTCTCTCTCTTTCTTTCTTCCTTCACTACGTAAAAATGTGCAGAATGCAAGTAGCAGTAGCAAATTGCGTTGCTAGACTCTTCTCAGTTTATGTTCTTCTGAGTCATTATTTTAGTGCTTTAAAATGCACTCATCCTTTAAATAGGTAGGCAGACAACTTAGAAGTTTCCTTACACACACTAAAAAGTTGAAGCAGTATGTGTTTTCCTTTGTGCTTACATCCTATAAGTATAGTGATAGAGAAGACTGAGCAGCTTGGGCAGAACTGGTTGCTTTTTGCTCTTCACACTTAAAACCAAAAATGAGGTTTCACTAGTCTTCTTTGCGAAGAAGTGCCACAGTACCCGGTTGTGTCTCACTTGGTCTGTTCACAGTGTTGTTTAGTGCGTGTTTGTCGTTGTCATTATGACTCTTCCCTTGCTGTCTGCTCTGAGACTACACTACTGAAAAGCCCTTTGACTTGACTGAATGATGTTCTCCATGAAAGGTGACTTTTTCAAAGCATAACTGTTTGGTGGCAGCAGACTGAGGGCACTGACGCACTTCAGTTTTTGTTTTTTAAATCTCAACCCGAGCCCTTTGAGGCTGAGGTTCCGTTGTTGGGGTGTTGCTCGTGTACAATGTGTATCACAGAAGGTCTCCAGGCCTGGATGGAGGCTGTAAGCACTGTCACAAATGAATAACGGAGTGATAACTTTGAGCAGAAAAACACAGAGTGCTTTAGTAAGTTGCAGAAGGAAACGTTAAATGATGCCGAGTTTACTGCTGCGTTGGAATACCGTTGTGCCTCCAGGATACCGATTTTACAAGTGTTGAAGATGGAAAATGCCAGGCTAAATTTGTAGTCCAAAGCACCAAGACGAATAACATTTCCAAGAAACAGAGTAGTGAGCTCACCGATACCTCAGCAAGGGCAGAATGTTTCCAGTGTTGGTATTTCCATGTACTTTCGATTTGAAATACCAGAAAAAGAAAGAAAACAAAGTGGAATAGAACTTATTATTGTAAAAAGCGATGGCTTGCCACAGTGGTCAGTGGTGTGGCAACATAATGCGTGGTCAGAGGGGCTGGTGTGGGCGGTATTTGTAAGCAGTTTCTTTATCCTTTTGCCCTTGTTTTTCAGTGCCTGCAGAACTCATAGCAGTGGGTTATATTTATTCCTCCCTTTTAGTTGTTAGCAGGATGGGAACAGGCCTGGAGTGGTTCACCTCTAATTTCTTGTACAGTAATGGCTCTTTGGGTGCTTTTATTGTTACAGAGGTGGTTGTAAAGGTAAGAGAGGAAAATCAGAGATTATTTCTCTCACCAAAGTCTGTGTTGAAAGGCAGAAGTTCAGCCATGCCTTGGCTTTTACGACCCCACGCTAGACCTACATTTGCAGTGTATTTCAATGGACCTTGCTGCACTGACTTGCATAAAGCAAGACACATCAATGACTCGTATTAGCTGAAGACCCATCCAAAGGCCTTCCTGGATACGAGTCTTTCACAGCTCAGCTTTCCTACGGAACATGATACACATGTAACACACATATGTGGACTTCCATCCCTGAAGACAAGCTGTCCTTCGGCATGTGGCTTTCTTCACATTGTATGAAATCATTTCCACTGTCACCTTCTCAGTGTTAGTTTCATAAACGCGAAGAAATCCTGGACTGTTTGTTCCACAGTGGCTCGCCCTCCATCCCTTTCTCTCTCCTTCCCGTTCCCTGCATGGCTTTTGAGATCAGTACTTGTGACAGCACAACTATGAGTACAGCATAAGTTTCTATAAAACCCACACAAATAATGTGTCCCCTCTTTTTCTGATACCACTTTTCCAGTACTACTCAAAAAAAAAAGTGGTTTCCTCCCTTTCTAAGGAGCAGTTAGTGAGCCAGTGTTGTCTCTGGGCCAGGTATATTTTCCAGAAAGCTCCCTTCAGGCGTCTTCTTTCCGTGTTCCTGTTGAGCTGGGTGTTCAGGTATTGAATAATTGAACACTCGCATCAAAACATTTTCTCTTGTATGTGCATAGGAAGGCTGAGCAGAAGGTAGATCCTTCTACCAGAACAACTGTGCTGCAGGCTGCAGGGGTGGCTGACAGTAGAGCATAACGTAATGGGAAGTGTAGTGAAGAGGACTTACCAAAATGATGGCTATTTTCTGAAGCTAGTGCTTCAGAATTAGTCACACAGCCTGGTTACCTTTCTTGCCTTAGGAGGAACCCAGCAGCATTTTGCCACAAGGAAACCATGATCATTCCTCCAGAACCAGCTGAAAATTACTGTAGGTGTAACAACATCAAATTGCATGGTTTTATCTGTCACATATTTGCTGGATTATAAAATCAACAGGGACTTGATCTAGATACATGATGTGCAGGCAGAGATTAGTAAACATCTGGTTAGAGAAGTTATCCAAAGAATCAGAAAGGATTCAGTTTAAATAGCTGAAAAAAATGTCTCACAATATTGACTTTTAAATTACTAAAAAAACAAATTGCTGAGCTAGCTAGTATGGATTCTGTAGCACTCCATTCTACTCACCCATATGAGTCACTTATACACTCTTTAATTTCACAGCAAGAAATTATTTAGCATCTATTTAACATCACAAAAGCAATAAAACTGTCCCTGTCCTTAATGTCTACAGACAACACTCTCATCTCAAAGTGTCGCTTGAAACTACCTCAGCAATCAGACTGGAGATGTTTAAGATTCACTGTGTATGTCAACGTCTTCTGCTGCTGCTGATTTTAAGATTCTCCGGACTGAAAAAGTCTGTAAAGGTTCACTGCACAGAGCAGGCTATAACAAAGCAGTTAATGGTTCCTGCAGCATGAATGCTGCCACTTCAGTTTATTTGAATGATGCTGGTATTCTCTCTTAAATATATCACTTCGTACTAGTTGTGGGGTTTTTCTGAAACCGACTGGATATTAGGCATGGATATGCATCTTAGCCAAACTATAACCTAGTAGCCCGTGCCTTCTGCCCTGCAGAGTGCCCAGAGTTTTTCAAAACATGTAACCACAGTGATATTTTTATAAAGGAATGTTCACCTCATGGGATTTTTTTAAGGTGTTCTATTTTTTTTTTCAACGTTACAGCTTCACTTTATTGTACATGATGTCCAATAAAAAAGATATATGTCTGTGATTGGACTTTGAAAAAGGACCGTGGTGCCTATTCCATTTAAAGGGAATGAAGTCAAGCAGTAAATTTGCTGGTCGCCCTTTTCATATTGACTGTATCTCGGCCAGCAGTTGGTCTTTGATGTTGTAACAATAGAGCAAAGGCAGAGGAGGAGGAGGAGGATTAGGACCTCCATAATATAAAAACAAGCCTGCATTCATCTTGATTTTTATAGAGCACAGCCCCTGTCTGTTGGAGGTTTGCAGTGTAGACTAAATGGTCTGCAGAAGCGTAGCGATCTTAGCTGTTGCAGGTGGTTTACGATTCATCCGTCGTTACTGCTGCTAGCTCCTCTTAATTCAGAGTCTGTTTGGGCGTTTAGCGTTTAACTTTTTTCCTGTCTTCTTACTTCTTCTTACAATAGCAAAACAGATGCTTGTCAGGTTAGAGCTTCTGGAGTACCATTTTCCATTACAGGGGTTGATAGTGGATTTATTAAAGGCTCGCTGCAGCTGGCCAATAGAGCATCTATTCCTCATCTTGTGCTTTGGAGTCCAAGCTTTTATTAGGAAAGAATAGAAGGGTTGATATGTCCGTGTCTAACGTTTCTGAAAATACATACCAAAAGGGAGCCAAGGGCAGCCACACTGTGCCTGTGTCTTCAGCCATGCTGGAACAATAGTGCCGAAGGTTTCAAATGAACTCTTCAGCCCGCTGGCATCCGGGAGTGTTTGATGTGCATTTAAATTGTAGCAGCACTAGCTCGTGATCAAAACACGCGAATGGAAGAGTGGCACGCGTTTCGTGTAAATGTGTAAGGTACCAAGCTGCACTAAGCACTGGTGGGAGTAAGTAGACTGAATTGTGAGCAGAACTTGGAAAGTGCTGAATAATCTGCGAGGCACCGTTGTAGCCACACGTGTCACAGCAGTTGTGTGAGGCAGTGTGAAGGGGGTAACTTCCAGGGACATGACGATGTCAGCAGCAACAGACACAGTGCAAGTGGACTGGTATCAAAGCCCAAAGGCAGCTCTTAGGAATTCATGGGATGCACTGGGTGAAACTGCTTTACTGCACCCAATTCCAGTGCCTCTTGCTTAAGGGAAGAAGTGCTGAAGCATCCCAACAAGGCAGAACACCTGGAAACTTTTCTACCACACTCCAAAGACACCTGATCCAGTGAAGGAAAGGAGGGGAAGGTGCCAATATACAGTGCTTTTGACATTTCAGTACTTGATTTAGGGTTGAATCCTGTGCTTTTTCGGTGTTCAGATTAGACTTGTGAGTCCCAACTCATGAACAAGTCACTGCTTGCCAGCTGAGCTGCGGTAGCTCTTTGGATATCTTATCTCACCTTCATCTTACCACAAAACACGAGGTAATTTTATATTTATCAGTAAATTAGCACTGAGCAAACAAACCCTACCCTGGTCTCTTGCCAGGGTGACTGTATCCTTGGACAAAGCACCAAACTAAGGTGGTCACTAAACACGTGACTCTTCAGTGATGAATCTGTAATTTTATTTAACATCTACCATGATGGCCATTAAAAAGGCAATGTCTGGTGCAGAAAATGCACACGTGCTGGTTCTGTGCTCAGTTGAATGTCTCCTTCATCAGGCCCAGATACACCGGTGTCTTAGCTGGCTCTGCTTTCCCCAGCATGCCAGCTGATGAAAGCAGACTACGTGAGGCTTAGCTAGTATAACGTGGAAGTTCTGGCTAGCTAGAGGCATCGCTTAGTGTTGAAAAGAGTTTGTCCTTGAGGGATCAATAGCTTTCAAAAAGCTGCTGAAATCCTTGTGCTGAATTTGATCCATGCCTTTCTTTGATGTAGCACTCATAGCTTTTTGAATAATGTAAATCAGAGCTGCCTTTCTCACCTACCTATTCCTCTTTCTTCTCTTCCTTTCTCCTGAGTGGAAGACTTTTTTCATGTTCTTAAGAGTATAGCTATGGTAGTCTCAACACCAAAATAAGATGAAATAATTATTTGCATAACAACATGGTAAGGGCCAGATTAATACCATCTCTCTGATTCTTATTTTCTGTTTTACTATTTAAGTTGTCCCACAATAAAATGCAGGAGGAGCTTGCAGCTGAAACTGTGTGTTTGCACTCATGTGGTCTAAAAGCTGTGCGCAACAATTCCCCAGTACACACTGCTGCCCTTGGTAATGGAGCCACAATTACACTGCAGTCAGGCTGTAAACCCCCTACAACTCTCATGACTATTACTGCAGTTTGATGGTAAGAGCTGGTATATTGAGAAAGACTGTGTATTTATTTCTTTAGCACAGTTAGGTAGCTGGCAAGGAGTTCCATGCCACAGCCTGCCAGGAAATGCTCTTCAACCTGCTCTGCAGTGTGTCTGCTGTACATGCTCTGAGATCTCTTTGTGGAGAAGCAGCTCTCCTTTGCTGGGATCTGGTGTACCAAGCGGAGTCTCATCACTGCTCCTCAACAGATGTTAGGATGTCTCAACCTGACGTGTATCTCTCCTCTTCTACCTTGCTGCTGTGGCTGGCTGCTGGGACTAACCAAAGATTACTTTGACCTGCTCCGTACAGTTTATTGTCCTGGTGGCATCTGAGTGGCTTCAGACACAGGCTAGGATTATAACAAGTTTGAAAAATAAAACTGTTTATCCTAAAAAATAGCCCAGACCTAACTGGTGATCATGGGGTGGAGAGGAGGCAGAAATGAAGATATTTTCTTTTCACATAAGTGTCAGATTCAAAAGCATCTGCCCTGTTCAGTGCGTGTATGGTATTCATTTCCTGCCTGCAGTCGATTGGAATGCCCCCCGAGTCGTTTGAAATTGAAAATCAAGTCATGCTTCTTTAATCCGCTCTAGGAAATGGCTCCCCCCCCCCCCCCATATTACTAGAACTTAATATCTATGACAAAGGA
>JAOXOE010000256.1:10927150-10966493 GCA_028565055.1 Phoeniculus purpureus | reverse complement strand
TACAAATCAGAATCTAGGTGCCTCTGCTTGAATGGATATGAACTCTAAATCCCCCTCTGGAATTTTTTGCAGGAGAATGCACATGTGAGTTTTTGAAATTCAGGTGTTTCAAAGTGTCTAGCGCAAAAGATCCTTTTCTTCTTTTTTCCATCTCAATTATGATCCCTTAATTGGCTAAAATGTCCCAATGGCTGATTGTCTGTCAGAGTTTCCTAACTATCTTTTAAATGGCATTAAATTGTAGGAACATACAGATTAGGATGTAGAGTTGTGGCTGATGCAGAAGGATACAGCTCCTTCAAAAGCAATGTCAGTGGTCCATTCTCTTTTTTTTTTTGGTCCTATGAACCTTCTCCCATCAAATGGGTCACTTACAGTGCAACTCATCTCTTCTTTGCATGAATTATGGGATGTTTCTCGAGAAGGAATGACAGCTGATTGATGTTTTCAGTGTCCTCAGTTCATGGTGAATGTGCTTCTGCCAGACCGTAACTCAGGGGCCTTACTGTCACAGTCATTCTAGGTAGTCAGAGTTTCAGTTAGTGCACGTCTAAATCACGTCTAAAAGCAGATTGCAGGCTATTACTTGTTGGTAGGAAGTGTAGTAGTACTGATGGGCAGAAGACCCAGTTAACTCTTTAGTGAATAAATCACTAAATGTGGGCAGGACAGTAAATGCCACGATGCATTTGCTAAATGGCACATTCATCTCCCCTGAAAGGTGCAGCTGAGAGAAGAAAAAGGATCCCACCCATGAACTTAAAAGGAACTTCTAGTAAGTTCCAAACCTAAGTGCAATAGTTGCTGTCCCTTCTCCAAAGAAGTTGACAGTTTGAAGAGCAGTTCTTGCTACCAGGGAAGTCACACAATTCCAGATTTCAGCCACCAAATCACAGAAACCTTGGCAAATACAAATAAAACCACTTTCCTTAAAACCTGTGTCTCCAATAGCTGTTGCTAATGATACTGTACTTAAAGGTTTGTGCAGTTTGCAGCAGTACAACATATACTTCCATTATGACAGCATCAGAAGTTTAGTGTTGCCCCATAATTCTTAAAATTAACATCTTTTAAAGCCTTAGCTGAGGATAAGGACAGAATGTTAATGGAATGAATGCTAATGGAGCACTTCCTAAGCTTTAGTTTCATCTTGATGTATTTTGAACACTGAAAGAGGACCTGCCCATATGTCATTGTTGTGCTAGTGCACAGAGTTCTTTGGATTGAAAATCACTCTCTGTACTAATGCAGAACAGCAGGAGGCTTCCCAAACAAGAAATTAATGACAGGAACCAAAGTAAATAGAAATATGAACCCAGATCCTGACACTTGTGCCTAACAGAGCACCTAACAGACACCTGTCAGAACAGAGGTTTTTAAGGGAGCGCAGTAGTATGTACAGGACTACTGAACTCCAGAGAAACTCAGTTGCATGGTTGTAAGAAGTGATGGTCTGAGCAGGACCTGTACATGGGCTGAAAAAGGACCTAGAATGATGCTTAACTACCTGAAGATACAACCTTGTATATCACAGAATCGCAGAACATATCCAGGTGGGTTTTAAACATCTCCAGAGAAGAAGACTCCACAATGCCCCTGGGCAGCCTGTTCCAGTGCTCTGTCACCCTCACTAGGAAGAAATTCCTTCTCACATTCATATGGAACCTCCTGTGTTCCAGCTTACATCCATTGCCCCTTGTCCTATCACTAGATGACACTGAGAAGAGCCGCCTGGCTCCATCCTCCTGACATCCACCCCTCACATATATATGGACATTAATCAGGCCACCCCTCAGTCTCCTTTTCTCCAAGCTAGAGAGACCTAGCTTTCCCAGCCTTTCCTCCTAAGGGAGGTATTCTACTTCCAGCATCATCTTTGTATATGGGAACTGCTTCCCTAAAATCCACATGTAAAGTTGTTGCATTTTCTTTTACTGTTGCTGGAAGGTGACAGTCTGCATGCCTTCTGGAATTTGTTTTGAAATAAAGCTCTGAAGACACAGTTAAGTCAACAGTGAAGCTGAAAGGAAAAGATCCCATTAGTTCTGGAGCAGAGACTACTTCAAAATCTTCTAAATACAGTTTGGAGATATCTCAATGCCATTGAAAAGCATGAGTAAAAAAGATTTAACACCTCTCACTCCCCTTATATAGATAACTATCCTCTAGCCCTTTTTATCAGAAATGCAAGGGTTATTGATTCTCACACTTGAATATCACATGCACAGCACATCAAAAATATTTACAAAATGTGGCACTGGAATGAAAAAACTTCATAAAGGTGATGAGAGATAGGTGAAGGCAAAGGAAAACAGGTAAGGATACTAGTAGAGCAGGACAGCACCTGTAAAACAGTTGCAGGGTCCAAAAGAGAGTTGCTCTACAGTCAGGAGAGATTTTAAGCAACATTAGAGTAGTGGAAAGTGTGAGTGGAAATTGCCTTTATCCTTCCAGCATGAAATATGAGGGCAGATGAGAGAGGAGCTATATATTATATCTAGGCTACTCACAGAGGAGACATCACCCTGCCTATTTTCTCTACATGTTTATTCTGAATTTGAGTGTGAATTGTTCCTAACAGGATTAAAAGCCCAGTAGACCAATTTGCCACAGCTCAATTAGTTCATTGATCAGAGCTATGAAACCACAGCCAATCAAAATAATAACAATATGGGTTACTAACCTCTGCTGGGGGGTTCTAATGCTTTGGGTGGACCAAAGTGTATTGTTCTTCTGTTGAGTAATATTCATAACTTGCTTTTATAAAGCAGAAAAGAAATTGCATTTCTTTTGATCCTTATAAATGAAGAATGATAGTGTTGTCTGCAAACACTGCACACAGTTTACAGTCCCAGTGATATCTTGTCTTTTGTACTTTTTTTTGGTCAGTTTGACCACACAAAGTTCTACTACAACTGTTTTGTGCTAGAGCCTGGCAATCATCAGAGTGTAATCAACAATTTACCACCAACAGAAGAAAAATCTTTAGCAATCAATACGTAAAAACAGCTTAGCTAACAAAAGATGCTGTTTTGTGCTTGTGCAGGGACAGGCTGGGCATTGTGCTGCAGGACCTGCAGGACAGGTACATACTGCAGATACTGGCCTTGTAATCTTTGCATTTGTCAGTTTTAGTAAGGAATCGTTATTGATAGCTGCTAATGGTTAAAGTTTCTGACCTAGAACTCCTTTTAGTTGCTAAAAATATCACCCAGCTTTAAGCATTCCTGTTCATGTTATGCACGGGCTGTTTTCCTTATTTACAGTAGTCTCTGCTGCAATAGTTTGGAGATTTTCAGAGGGCAAGAATGATAATATTTTGCAGACTTTAAATGTCTTCTTAAAAGTGTCTCATTAGGTCTGTGCTACAGAGTAAGGACTTGGCAGGGTGACTTCCGTGGTAAAGAGTATTTTTTTTTTCTGATTTTATGAAGGCTTCTCCAAATGTGAATAAATCATAAAGCTTTTGAAATATTACGAGGCTAATTATGTGTGACTTGATAGATCTCATTGTTTCCGTCTTCTCAAGATACTCTTGCTTCAGTCAGCTTCTTAGTTGCCTCCTGAGGCATGGTCCTGCCACCCTAGAAGTGTAGGCATTGGCCGGCTTGGGAATTCATATGTTTAGGATGCTTCTGTTCATGAGGATATTCCTCTGTCTGTTGTTGCTTCTGTAGTGGCTTCAGTCTCTGTAACTGAGAACCACTGTTCCTCAGCAGCTGAGCAGCTCTTTGATCACACCATTGCATATTTCTTCATCAGATAACAAATTGCTGCCACACTGCCAACTACATGTTCCCATCCCTCTCTGCATAGTCACCCTTACAGAAAAGAACAACCTTCTGCAGGAACTGCCTAAATTTTAAGTGTCAGATTGCACCAAGCTGCACATCTGAATCCCTGCCTGATCCTATGAAGAGAAAGCTCATGAGGCAGAGTCAATCAGGAAAATCCGTGGAATAATATGTACTCAGGCTTCCACAGGAAACCTGACTTCTACCATTTCCTATCTTTTGAGAAGGCCTGGCTTACTATTTTACTATTTTTTAGCAGAGCATTTTGGTCAGGATTTATGTATATCTGTACAGCTCTCTGCATTCTCTTTGAAGCTAGATTTAGCTGGTTTTTTACAAACAGCTGAAATGTAGACTTCTTTGTCAATAAAACTAATTCTGTGTGCTTTTCTAGCTTTTTTCCCCCAAAAAAATTACCTTGACAAAAAAGGATATTTTTCACTGATTTTATTTTGGATTGAAGTATTATGCCTTGCCAGTATGTGTTGTTAATTTACACAGCCTTCAGGTCTAATAAACACAGCCTCCCAAATTCATAATTTCTCTGCTTTTATCGTCCTGTGTGAATGCACAGGCACCAGTCCCACTGTACCAGTTAGGGACACATTTTCTGGGGATCTGACACTGAAGAGAGATAACTCTGCTTAATTTCATCTTAGGGCAGTCTATGGTAAGAAGTGGAGTATAATCAAGTCACAATTAGAAAAGCAACTGGCTAAATTTCTTCCATTAAAAAAAGCAATCGTGAATCAACACATGGAAATCCATTATTAATGAACTAATACTGACAGCACAGAAGAGTAATGTTCCAATTGCTTTCAAAATTTAAACAATTGACTGTATGGACCTTCCACACACAGCTCACTTTGCAAAACAAATCCTTTAAATTTTAAACAAACATAGAAAAACTCCAAGGTCTCTCTACAAAGGAACATGTCAGATAGAAACTGTTTTCAGTAGCCAGTACATTTTCAAGGATACAGCAAACAAATTTTGAAAATAGAGTGATTTGGAAAAAAATAGTCAAGTATATCTCTTCTGTGCTGTTAAAGAGAGGTTTGTTATTTTCAGAGACATCGTAGCAGACAAGGAAGAAAGAACGGTAGAGTACCAGGAATGCTGGTGACAGAGGATGTCATTCAATTACCCCTCTAAGGCCTATGGGATTGTCTTTTCCCTGTTTTGTTGTCGATGGCTTGTCCTTCCAGCTGTTCCTTTATAACCTTGCCTCACTGTAGCACTTTTAGATATTTTTCGGCATGCCTCTCCTAGGGATCAGAAGTCTCAGAACAATCATAATCCCTGGCATAATGCAGAAGTTTCCGAATGAGGACCGAATCATTGCATACAAATCAGGGTGGCTGGTAAGCCAGTGCAGCATCCATCTATCACACCGTGTTTTCATAGGACTGCACTGTATATCTCACATTGGCCATATTAAGGAGGGTCTGTCAACACGAATGTTAAAAATACTTTGCTTATGATTTTGAAAATATAAACCCTGAAAATATTGGCTTGAGTTGCAAAACATTTCAAGAGAAGTAGATTAAATGGACTAATTAGGGAAAACCCCCTCACATTCTCATCAGTTTCAGACAGCAAAACACTGTGTATGACTTCTGAAGCAGCAATGGTACAGCCAAGTTTCTACAGTGGTACACAATGTCTTCTTCTCCTGGTGCTTATGAGAAAGAGTCTTGCTTTTGTGCCAGTGTCAGGTGGCAGCATTTTGTGAGACATGAAATTTTGTAATTCTCTCAGTTCTCAAGATCTTGGTTAGGGATCTTCTAGAAAGAGGAGGAGGAAGCTCTCCAGTACAAAAATCTGCCAATCTTCATGAACAGGATCTTAAAGGTCTTTTCCAACCTAAATAGTTCTATGGATCTATGGCTGCGGAAAGGCAAATTAAAGTCACCTGCTGGGAAAAAGTCATCTTTATTGCCTTGGGTTTGTTGACTGATAGCATTAAATAGATAGAAGCATTTAATGCAGTTCAATCCTGCTCGTGCTCAGATAGCTTTCCTGATTGGACAGAAAGCTAACTGCTCTCTGTGCTCTTTCAGATACGTTTTTTATGCTTTATAAAATACATGTTTGCCTGTTATTTTCTATTTTCCTTCCTCACTGATTCACTGAGTCTAGTAGTTTTATTTTTAGGCATGCCTATAAGCATTTTCCTTGCTTTGTTTGATACATGCCATTCTTATAAGATGTTTTTAATAAGCCACAGTAAACCATTATCTATATTTTCCCTGCTTAGACAGTGTGGAAAACCTACCCACATTAAGTTCTATCCACACTAAATATATCTATAATTTCATTTTCATGTTACACTTAGTTTTCTGCTTCCTCCACTCACTTTTTTTTTTCCTTCAGGTCATAATTCTTATGATTTTCTAATATGAAGCAGCCTTTTGGCACACTTTGGAAGGTAAGACATGGAGTTATACAGCATAGGGGCATATGTCTTTCCTAATAGTTGCTGAATGCTACAACATAATTAACTATGCTAACATTCCACACTATGAGGAGAAATCATTGTTGTGTGGATGAGGTCCTTTGAAAGTGATAACTGTGAAAAAGTACTGACTCCATTGCCAAAGGACAAAGGGAAAGCTGATTAATGGCACTACGGAACATCAGGAATCTCAAAAAAGCTGCAGTAGTTCATTGTACGGTTCAAAGAACCTGAAATCATATCTGAGTTTGGCAGGCAAGTAGCTACCAAAACTCCCGTCCCATATTTACAGTCCCTGTCACTGTATCTCGCCTGTAATGGAACACTCTCCCAGTATGGCACAGCGGACGCTGGTGAACTGGGCAACTGATCACAGAACAAGCTGCCTCAGAGACTGGATTTGCATGACTGTGTTAGCAGTATTGAAGACTGAGGTCCACTGAGCCCAGGCAGAACATGATCTACCCTAGCTGTATTTCTTTTAGTACCTGCTTTACCCCGAAACCTGGTTTAAGGGAGAACACAATCAGAAACAGTGAAGTAGAAGAACAGAGAGAAGATTTTCAAGTTGAACACATAACCCAATGAGTGTGGCAGAATTTTGACAGCAGACATCTGCCGACAATCTGCCATCAGCCAGTGATTACTGTGTTTTTCATCCTTAGTGGCAGTGAGATTCCTCATATCTTTAAATGGAAGCAATTAAGTCTCAGGTGTGATCAGGACAAGCATGCCATCGTCATACCACCCTGCTGCTGCTCCCTTCCTTATTTTAGTACCAGAGAGACTAGCGATTTTACTTTTGATCACATTTGAGCTCAGATACTCAAGGTGGAGTGGCTGTACCCACAGGGGATATTATTTTCTTTTTCTTATTAATGAGCTTATGTAACACAGCAAAATTTATGACATATCTGAAAATGAGAAGGGAGTGGTCTTGTGATTTCATTCCATTGCCGTGTTTATTCAAGTAAAACCTCTGATAACTCTGTACATCAACCACTGACCCTCAGACTTGCAAATAAACATTGCTCAACCAGAGGAATTCATGGTGCTTTTCCACTTGGAATGCTAATTGAAATATTTATAGTGTTTGTGGATTCATACATGAGAATATTTTAAAGTTACATAAGGCAGTGCAGAATTTGAAGACTATTTTGCAGTGTGCTATTAAAAAACAGAGGTCTAATATTTCCTGCTTGCTCACAGCTTTGGGGACAGCAAGCACAATCTGTCCTACATTCATCTAGGTGACTAGCTTGTAAACTGGATGGATCTAGTGATGCGGCAATTTATGCTGGTAGGCTGGCCTGAAGAAAGGGGATTGAAAATAGATACTGCCTGTGAGAATTATTAATGTGAAATGTACTCATTTCCAAAGCCACTTCCACAATTCCTGAGTATCTACAAATTCCTAAGATACAGCATTGTCTTCTGTCCATTGTTCAAAAAATGAGTCTGTTGCAGAATTACACAGTTCTCTAGCACTGCACCGATATTAACAAGGATGGGAATATTTCATACTAAAGGGCACGATTGTGCCTCAGACACATGGGGCTAGTTACACTGAACAATCATAGCTTACTGTGATTTAAGCAGGAATCAGTGTCACTGAACATTTAATGGGATCAGGATCTTCTGATAATTCATTCAATCTGCAAGCGATGTTTGGTATTTTTTCCTCGACTAGCTTTTCAGAGACTGAATTTGGGAGACCTGAGCTGGCTCTGGATTCACTTAAAATGGTTTCAAGAAATGCAAAAAGGATCATTTGCCTTGGATATTTGGAAAGAAAAAGCACTAAAGGTTTCACTTGAATACATTTAATAGCAGATTCTGCCAGAAATTCATATTTGTCAGGAAACCTAACTTTCAATGATGGAAACAAAAACAATGTGAAATTCTCCATGAATGCAAGAGAAACCAGCTAAATATTTTTATATCCATCTTTTTGTAACAGGATTTAGGGGAGATAATACATTTTCTTTTTGCTATTAGAAAGTATGCCACTCATATAAGATGTAATGCAGTTTGTGAAAGCTGCAACCACAATATCTTCATCATTTGCTTACTGTTACCTAGTCAGCTTGTTGTATCTATACATCAAATAATATCCTTTTATTATAGGTTGTGCAGCTGCTTGGGCATGGGAACCCTGATACCCACCCAGCTGAGACCTCTAGAGCAACCACAGCACACTTAAGAATAAAGAAAAGATCAACTTTTGTTGTTTTAAATGATTTCCAGTGACACTGGATGATGAATGTTCATAATGATCTTTGCTGAATGCCAGTCACATTTCCCCATCCGTTTGCCATTTGCTATAAAAACCAGTCTAATTTAGCAGTACAAACCTCAGTGGGCTACCAAAGCTCAGGCTCAGGCAGGAACTGTGACACTTGGCAGGTTTTGCATTAATCCCTTGGATATGCTTGGTATTCGTCTCAGGCTGCAGTCTCCATACTTTTAATATGTGCTTGGAAACATTAGTTAGGCTTGTGACAGAATGGGTAGCTGTGGCTTCAGGCTGCTTTCCTTTCTTAAGTTGAATGTTCTTTTTTTATTTTGGGTGATGGAAGTGACAAAGGAATGTTTTCACAAACTGGGCTTAGACATACTCCTTCCATCTTTTTTGTTTACTATCAATATCTTCATTTTTTCCTCAGCCGGAGAATTTTAAAAGCTGAAAGTGAAATGAAAAAAAAAATCCACCTCTTTTTCTTTTTTCACTTGGCCATTAGAGGAAAATGCCTGAGATATTCCCAAGGCAGATGAAACATTTGGCATTACCAGCAAGAAAATACCTCATCTTGTCTAATGTTGGACACTAAGCTTGGAGCTGGAGTGCACTACCTGAGGCCATTT
The DNA here is from genome assembly GCA_028565055.1 of Phoeniculus purpureus. Classification (NCBI taxonomy): domain Eukaryota; kingdom Metazoa; phylum Chordata; class Aves; order Bucerotiformes; family Phoeniculidae; genus Phoeniculus; species Phoeniculus purpureus. The sequence goes on along the minus strand of JAOXOE010000256.1, from coordinate 10,957,376 downwards.
GAGCAGCTTCTTCTGGCAGCTTTCTACCTGTAATCAAGTCACCCAAGTAATTGCACTGTCTTTGTAGTAGCATCACATCTCCAGCCTTGATGTATGTGCCCAGAGGAATTTGGGTGGGACAGATGATAGGATTAATGCTTCTCATTCCAGCTCTCCTTAAAAAGCTTTGCTTCCCTTTGAGTAATGTAAATAAGTAGGAGGAATACCTGCATTTTATCTTTTGTCATTTGCAGCCTATGATTTCAGTGTGAACAGCAATTGACGGGAACACAGAATAATGACCCAGCCTGCACATACCATCGGCAGAAACACAGCCTGTGCAGCTGTCACAGAATCATAGAATGCTCTGGCTTGGAAGTGACCTTCAAAAGTCATCTACTCCAACATCCTCTGCAATGAGTAGAGACTTCTCCAACTAGATCAGGTTGCTCAGAGCCCCCTCCAGCCTGACCTTGAATGTATCCAGGGATGGGGCATCTACCACCTCTGTGGACAACCTGTGCCAGTGTTGTATTTGTATTTACTCTAAATCTAAGTTTAAAACCAGCCCTCCTTGCCATATTGCCATAGCTCCTGCTAAAAAAGCTGTCCCCAACTTTCTTACCAACCTTTAAGTACTGGAAGGCAGCAATAAGGACTCTGTGGAGCCTTCCCTTCTCCAACTTGAACAAGCCCGGCTCTCTCAGCCTGCCTTCACAGGAGAGGTCCATCATCCATCTAACCATATTTGTGGCCCTTCTCTGGATCTATTCAATAAAGTTGATGTTCTTTGTGTGCTGGGGACTCCAGAGCTGTATGTAGTACTCCCAGTGGGCTCCCACCAGAGAGACAGCAGAATCACCTCCCTCAACTTGCTGTCCATGCTTGGTTGGCAATGCCTGCATCTTTCCAGGAGCGGGGCCCACAAAGCCCTGATACAACTCAGAGTCCAAGTTAAAACCCTGCTACCAGAAGCAATTTCACATGTAGTTGCTATGACCTAAATGTACTTACTGTCAAAAGCATTTGATTATAGTTTTACTAACAAGAGAGGGTGAGGCCAGATACTTCTCTGACTATTCTTGAAGTGTGGGAATTCCTTAGTGATGCTGTGGGCTGACCCAGAACAGTTCCTATGCCTATTCTTTGGTTTGTTCATGTTTCCAATTCAAATAAGAGCTTTAAACTGATGAAACAAGTTTATTATACATTTTTTTTTTTGGTCTGGATAAACTGCTTCCATTTTACAGTGTTTTACAGTTAGTCTAATTCTACTTATGAGCTATCTTTTATAAATTAGTGTTTAACAGAACTGAAAAATTTCAGACCCACTGAGCACACTAAAGGCTCTGGTCTGGGTGACAGCTGCAAAATAAACAACTGTGGCTTATAATAGTTACTGCTCCAGTTCAGCTCTACCAGGCTATCAGCCTATTTGCAGCACCTCTGACATCTGTACCCATTTTCACTATGTTCATGAACTTTTTAACCCATATTAGCTGCTCTTCTACATTGCCCAAGCAGAAGGACAGAAGCCAGTAGAAAACCCTGCCTCAGGGCAGACAGAGCAGTTGATGGGCACCTGTGTTTGACTTCTGGATAGATCCAAAATATTTTTAGGTGTTCAGGGTGTAAGATTTCAGGAAAGCTCTCATTGCCAAGCCTTGTTGCAAATATTTAACATTGCATTGCATATTCATGAAACACTAAATATATTTTAGGTCCTGATGATTCATTAACAAAACAAGAAAACAGGCTGCATAACTCACACAATATTTAAAATAAACCCATCAAGGTGTTTTACATAGGCGGGTCTTTTCCTTACTCATTATTTGAAAAATAACATCATCTCAAGTTTGCATAGGATTTCTTTTACTACTTTGCATATTTTCAGCTTGCTTTGAATTTCTGGTTTCATTTCTTTTTTCTGTCAAGAAGCAGCTTCAAAATAAGAAGTTAAAAATTACTGAAAACTCTTTGCTTGGATATCCTCATTCCCAATACCCAAGTTCATGTCTTGTCCCAAACTTGATAGTCATCTGAAAAATCCAACTTCTTTTATATTCCTTGAAAAGAAGAGACTTGAACAAAAAAATTTAAAACTAACTTTTTTCCTTCTCATTTAAAATTCTAGGAGCTCAGATCATTTGGCTTTTCTGTCTGTTACCAGAGGAGCTGCCATCCTTCTCTGCGGCTAACAGGGTGCTCTTTCAGTAACCCTCACTCATGCTGAAATCAATAAAGCTACCTGTTTCAGCATGACCAACCATATTAGCTCTCACTGAAGAGATTGAAGACTTTTGGTTTTGAATGATGTAGCTGTAATTATTTGTGCATTCATCTCCTCTTGACTGTATCAAGGTGGTTTAGGTATACTCGGGTACACTGGGGTACATGATGTGAAGGCTTCAGTGCTAACCACAGAAGGAATGGAATTCTACAGATTGTTTTATGTTCTCATAAGGTACTCTGAGCAGCTTATAGCAGTCGTGTGAGCTGTATGGTATTTGTTTGGTGCTAGATCTCTGTCTATATTTTCAAAAATGTGGTGCCAGATTGTTCTTTTCTTGCCAAAGTAGTTAAATGGCCTTCACTGAATAGTAGGGTAAGACCATGGCCAACAAATGTGCTTCTTCAACACTTTGCACTAGGGACAAGACTTTCATTGATACATAGAATACCAGGTTGGAAGGGACCTCAAGAATCATCTAGTTCAACCTATCAAACTAAAACCAGAGTTTAAATTAGATATCCCAGCAATCTGTCAAGCTGGATCTTAAAACTATTCAATGCAGGGCAATAGACCACTTCCCTTGGGAGACAATTTCAGTGTTTAGTTGTTCCAATGGTGAATAATTTTCTTCTGGACTCCAACTGGAATCTCCCCAGGAGTAACTTATACCCAACATCCCTTGTCTTTTCCATATGATGCCTTATAAAAAGGGAGTCACCCTCTTCTTGGTAGTCACCATTTAGGTACTGGTTAATGGTGATAAGGTACCTCCTAAGCCTTCTCTCCTCAGTGCTGAACATACACCGCTTTCTCAGCCTTTCTTCATATGGCAGGTGTGCCTTTCATATGTGAAGGACAAAGAAAACTTATTGGTTGGTCTGAGACTTTGGATTAAGCCTCTCATAAATAACCAACAATCATCGATGTCATCACATTTTCATCCAAATGAAAAAATGAAGACAGCAGTTATAAAAACATGCAGTGGCCGTAGAGCAGAGGGTGAAACATCTATAGCCTGACACACCTCTGGATATGTGTCTTCTCCTAGGAAAATGCTCAGAAAATGAATAAACCACATAGCTCATGTGTAATAAACACGCTGAGAGTGTTAGTGATCATAAGATGATTATTAGTCATTGATGTGAAGTGGTAATGAAAAAACAACAACTGAAGATGTCAGATACAGTAGGCCAGGACAGAGAGGAAAGACACAAATAAAGACAGCAGTAGGACTTCCTCAAACATAGCAGACACAATCGCAGTCCCCATGTTGAGAAAAATTATTTTAGACTCCAGCAGACACTGCATCAGAGTGATGTAATCAAGGAAATGAATTCATTTTTTGCAAGGAGGGGATGACTTTAGGTGAGCAAAATGTTACCAGATATGATTGCTCTCTATAAGTAGATGAAAAGGTCAGCCAACAACTTGTGGAAGTTAAAGCATTTTGTATTATGCTATAGCATAAGACAAGCGAGTAAAAAAAGGTCAATCAGTTTGGGGTAGAACGATGAGCAAGTTTCTCAGCTTCAGAGCAAGAAGTTTCTGAAACACTTTGCAATGAGAAAAGGGGAAGCAAGAATAGCCAGTTTTAAGGAGGATACATTTAAGAAAGGGATTACTTGACAAAATGATGACTGGGCTTGGTGACCTGGGCTGATCTGTTTTCATGACTCTATCTTGTAGGCATATTTCTTGACAAACTAAAGGCATGCTTTTATAGATCACAATGATGAGTACAGTGGAAGGGAGCAGAATAGACAAAGACAATCAATAGATTAATTCACGTTAGTTTGTTGTTGAGTTTTGTCCTGTATTTCTTCTCAATTATTGTTATTTTTGGTTTCTTCTTTTACTACTGGTCATTCAAAAATGCCTATTTTGATGCATTGTGATTCCCAAATTTATCCCTTTTATCACCACTACATGGATTAATCTGTTAGAAAATACTACTTCTTCATATAAACTTTGTCTCTCTCATACCCTTGGCCTGCTATAAAAGCATTACTACTCATCAGCTGAAGAGCGTAATTGAATTTTCAAGAGACCAAACCATTTAGTCTATGTCTGTGTCGGTGAGGATTGCTGGGTAGCTCAGAAGCTGGCCAGCACCTACAATGCTTCGATGCGTACTTGAAATTATGTCTGAAGGCTGCTTAGGACTATTACAGTTAGTATGAGCCAAAACTCTGACAGCCACTACTTCGGTAACTGAATAATCATTGAATTGTTTAGGTTGGAAAAGACCTTTAAGATCACTGAGTCCACCGCCAACCTAACTTTACCAAACTCACCGAGTGGAATGATTTCTGATGTCCTGTTACATTCCCTTGAGCTGCTGAACTTTCATAAATGTATGTGTTTTCAAGCTGCTAATGCAATGTCACAGGAAGCAGATTATTTTTACATATCCTCAAAGCAATTGTATTTCTTTGCATCTGACGTAACCATAAGAAATCTTGATAGTCATATAATGAAAGTAGTAGTGAATGAGAATTATCATCTTCACAGTATGCTTCTCAGTATTCCAAAAATGAGCCAGAGGGTTGTACTTCTGCCGCAGAAAATTAAAACACTCTGGCAAGGATAAATCTGGTGTCAGCAAAAACACCATATTATCCTCTAACAAAAGAAGAGACTAAGTTCTGGAAATTTCAGTGATAATTTTATATGTTGAAAATGCTCTACATGCAATGGGAGGCTTTATGTGTTTTGCAGTCAATTCTGAGATGCCTGAGAAGGGTTGAGTTTTGTCATCCGCTGGTAGGGATACCCACTGGCACCATTTATGCTGGTGAGAAACATACACATAATTACAGATGGTGTATGTGTAAGGTTGATAGATCAGTAGATCTTTTGTTGTTCTTTAAGAATTAAAGACAATGCTGTAGTATAGGCAAGGGTTTGGTGGGTGTTTTTTGCTTTAAGAAATTTGTATTCAAAACATTTATCTGTGTTACTGATCAGGAAGTTTTTTCTGTTGTTGTATAGTTTTAAAACTATGGGGAAAACTTAAAAATGCAAAAAAATCTAACCCCAAGCCCAAATCTTTGCTGATAAGCAATGTAATGATATTAAACCTGTAAAGATCTCCATAGACTTAAGTGTGAATAGATGAAGAATTAAAGCTTATGGTTTCCTATAGAAGTGGCAGTTTAGATTGGGCAAAATATATAAAATAGATTTAAGTTACAGACTGCCTGTGTTACCCAAGGAATAGATGTGTGACAGCTTTAGGTTTAAAAAAGAGATGCCACATTAAAAATTTTAACCAAGAACACCACCAGCATCCTTGGGTGGATCAGCAGAGGAGTGGTTAGCAGATTGAGGGAGGTTCTCCTCCCCCTCTACTCTGCCCTGGCTAGACTGCATCTGGAATATTGGGTCCAGTTCTGGGCCCCTCAGTTCAGGAAGGACACAGAGCTACTGGAGATAGTCCAGCGCAGAGCCACAAAGATGATAAACGGACTGGACATTTCCCCTATGAGGAAAGGCTGAGGGAGCTGGGTCTCTTTAGCTTGGAGAAAAGGAGACTGAGGGGTGACCTCATTAATGTCTATAAATATGTGAGGGGTGGGTGTCAGGAGGATGGAGCCAGGCTCTGCTCAGTGTCATCTAGTGATAGGACAAGGGTCAGTGGGTGTAAGCTGGAACATAGGAGGTTCCACATAAATATCAGAAGGAACTTCTTCCTAGTGAGGGTGACAGAGGACTGGAACAGGCTGTCCAGGGAGGTTGTGGAGTCTCCTTCTCTGGAGAGGTTTAAAACCAGCCTGCACATATTCCTAGGCAACTTGGTCTAGGTGATCCTGCTGTGGCAGGGGGATTGGACTTTTGTGGTCCCTTCCAATCCCTAATGTTCTGTGATTCTGTAAAATTCTCAGAAGTTAGAAAAGAAGTAAATATTTGGGCACACACTGTGAAGCTGTTTTTTCACTCTTCTCTTAAAGCAGGAAGTAATGGATGCTCATCTTATGGCAATATTTGTAGTATTCTGATTGGGCACAGACAGCAGTGTTGGTTGCTGTAGCCAGTGTGGCCAGTGAAGCCTGGTGTGTTGATGTGGTGTTTTCAGAATTTATATCTTTGCACAGCTCCCTCTGGTGCTAGGAATGAATTTTGGCGAGACACAGCTTTGCAAACTGTTTTTAACCAGACACTCTACTTCCTTTTTCATCCTGACTGCTGGTTGGTTGTGGTGTAACCACCTACTTTCAGAGAAGTAAAATTGTTTTTCATGTGATCCAGACCTCAGATTTTTACAGAGAGTTAACAGAAGCATAAAGAAGTGAGGAAGGCTGTTGGCAACAAGAACAAATTGTGGAGAGCGGAACTGTAAAGCGCTGAGAGCTTGTTTGAGCTGAATTAAAGCCACAGAAGCATTAGATGTCCAAACCTAAGCAAATCATAACTCAAAATGTCAGACTTGGAAACTGTCATCCTTAAATGCCCCACACAGGCTGCTGCCTATGGAGAATGAACATAAAATCTACCCACACATTTTGTGTAAAGTGCCCTGATGTCTGAGCTGAACTCTGGCCATGCTCAGAGAATTTAGTTTTGATAGCACTGAGCTGAATTGCCTCCCACGGACAAGGCTGACAGTACCTGCAGAAGTGCTCTCCCTCTTTGTTGCCAGGTGAGGAGACCAATTTGGCAGCATTTGTGCATCATGATTATCCAATTTAAATATGACAAATGTGAACACCAGAGGGGATAGATGTGCTAGCTCGCTTTTGTCCAACAAGTTGGCTACTTGAACCTGTGTCATGCTTGGATTTTAATTCCTTTTCCTTCTTACAATGCTCTCAAAGGAAAGCTTTAATTTGTAGAAGGTAGTGTGGCTGGAGCTGGTGGTGTAGTTAGCATAGTCATCAACAATCCTGTTGGATCTGCTCCAGGTTTAATACCATGCTAGGATGAGATGATCTTCCACTTCCACTCTTTATATGTAAACACTGAAGTATTCATGAAATTCAGCCTAAAACATTCCTTTGCTCCCAGCAGGTGCCCAAGTATTTTGGGTAGTGGTTAAGTCAGATGACATGGAAACTTGTCCAAAGACATTGAAGTCACTCTGTGTGCTTCAAAAGAGTCCCTTGGCTTGAGGAACCCATCTGGAGGAGAGGCAAGGAAAGGGCTCAGTCCAGTAGCATCTAGAGTGATTCCCTGAATATTACCCCAACAGACAGGAGAGGCTGACAGTAGCAAGCATCTTCCCTGTAATTACACCAGCCAGGTGCTGTGAATCACTCATTCCCAGATCGTTTGCCTAGAGGTTAAGAGCCCAGCAAAAGTACCAAGAGTCACTCTCAAGTTGGGAGCAACCATCCTCAGCAACTTCAGGTCTGGTCTGAGGTAGGACTTTATATTATGTATGCTGTTTTGTCCTCTGTGAATGATTTTATTAGGTGAATACTACCTCATATGGTCTTCCCACCACAGCTTTAAAAGTTAAATTAATGGGACTGTGAAATCTCTTGCTTTTGATATATAATAGACTCTTACCTCTGTTCTTCCTTTCACTTCTATTGCTGTGCCTATGAGTCTATGGCCCATATTTCCTAAGCTGTGTTTGAAGTGTGAAAAAGACCTGTCCTCAAGGGTGAAAGAGTAACAAAAAATACACCATTGTAATAAAAATCCATTGCAACTGCACCTGCCTGTGCTCCATGACAAAATACAGAGGTAGAGGTTTAAGTGTTGAGTAGGAGGGAAATGTATTTTAACGATGTAGAGAGCAAGAGGGTTGTAAAGAGGAGGTGTCTTTGTTCTAATTTTCTCTCTCCCTTGTCCAGGAGAGATTCAGGTTGTTAGCAGTGTGACTGTGATATCTGATGGGAGAGGCATGAAGGTGTTTTTGTCCATTCTGAAGTGGGTATTAGAAAGGTAAAGTTGTACTAGATGAGGAAGAACAAAATGGGAGATATAAATGTAAAAACTTGAATTGCAAGGGTGAAATGGTGGAGCGATGGAGTCAGATGGTGGGTGAGGTGGCTGGGTGAATTGCTAGGTGTGCTTGTGGATGTGTGCAAAGGGTGTTGTAGACAGAGAGAAGAAAGAAGAGACTCATCAGGAGAAACTGTTGGTTATTTGTGCTATGGTCTTTAAAGTTCTTTATATAGGTTTTCCACCCTGAGGTGAAGAGACAGTTATTTCTTTCTCTCATTTCTCTGAAATTCTTATTCAAAACACTTTAAGTACCAAAACCTCAGGTTACTCCCTTTCCATTTCAAAATAATGTGGATAGTGAGCAGGTAATGTGTGAATTTTTGAGGGAGAACTAAGGGAAAGTTGTGATTGTCTGCTTTATGCTTTGTCCTTCAGTACCAATAAGTGAAGGAGAACTATAGTGCTCATCAGCTTGATGAGGTTCGCAGGGGTAAGGGTAGAGTGCTGCACCTGGGCAAGAGAACAGCCCTGGGAAGAAGGACCTGGGGGTGCTGATGGACCATGAACCAGCAATGTGTACTTGTGGCTAAGAAGGCAAATAGTCTCTTGGGGTGCATTAAGAGGAGTGGATAGTAGGTCAAGGGAAGTTTTTCTCCTTTACTGTGCCCTGGTTAGGCCACATCTGGAATACTGTGTCCAGTTCTAGGCTCCCCATTTCAAAAGGGACAGGGAGCTGGAGAGTCCAGCACAGCCCATTATGGGGCTGGAGCATATTACTTACGAGAAGTGGCTGAGAGAGCTGGGGCTGTTTAGCGTTAGAGAGGAGGAGACTGAGGGGAGATCTCATAAATGTTTATAAATATCTAAAGTGTGAGCTTCAGGATGACAGGGCCAGGCTCTTCTCGGTGATGCCCAGCAACAGGACAAGGGGCAATAGGCATAAATTGGAGCAGAGGAGGCTCAATTTGAACATATGGACAAATTTTTTTTTTAGGGTTAAGGTAACAGAGCACTGGAACAGGCTGCCCAGAGAGGCTGTGGAGTCTCCAGCTCTGGAGACATTAAAGACCCTCCTGAAAGTGTTAAAGAAAGGATGGTGGGAGTCATAGAATAACTAATGTACAAATAAGTCATGCCAGACCCAGATACAGTCTTAAACTCAGAAAAATTTATGTTGTTGCACATTTTCCTTTAGTATGCATCTGTAAGTAATGTTTTTAGAAGATGCTGCCTGCTATGAAACTTTCAAGTCTGAATGAAACCTACTCAGTCAAAACAAATTACTTCAGTGAAGAGAGGTAGACCAGTACTCACTGAGGACATTTTCCTGCTAGTTTTAATTTTAACCCAACTAATTTTTTGCCTTCAAAAGTGGTGACACTATGTTGAATTTCTTGGTTTGGTGGGTGTTTTTTGTTCCAAAATGGCAACAGGAAAGAGGCAGGTTTTTTCCTCAGGCATTAGTACACTACTTCTATTCAGAAGTACATAGTGACAAAAACTTCAGAGGAGAAAAAACCCAAACCAATAAAAAATACATATGAAAATTTAACAGTTGCAGACCAAACTCCACATGATGATTTAGTGTGTTTATCTCCAGTCACTGTTCAAGGGAAGTAAACACAAAAACCAGCTTGCCAATGGTTTCAAGGACATTTGCCAGTATCAACTAACTTTCTAATTTGAGATTAAAAATTATTTTGATGCTTTCTGCACTTTTAAGATTTTTGGTTTTTTTACTCCTTAGATTAAATTTTTATCTATGCTACCACATAAATCAAAAAATGCATGTGTGTGCAGGTGTAATGTAATGCACAGATATTAAAAATACACATTTTTAATAAAGAACTCATAACACACTGGTCTATCAGATTTTAAACTCAATACTCTACTATTATGATAACTGGATTTCTACGAGTTGTAAATTTGAAATATACCTTTAGTTTCTTGTATTGTTGTCCTGTGCTATTACATCCCTCCTATTGCTGATGACAACTGATAATCTCTGCGTTGCTTGAGCTGCACTGTTACAGATTCCTCGGTGAATATTACTTGGATATTTGCAAGGATTATTTGTTTGTGTTCTGTAGCAGATATCTAGTCAGCCACTGAAGTTTAAAATGGAAAGCTGTGTGTAATGCCACTGCAGCTGCATTATATCCCAGCCCTGATGGCAACCACAGTGCTGCCCTTTTCACTCAGGAACAAGATTGAACAGGAAGAAGCCGGGTTTGCGCATAACTCAGCTGCAATTATCCATCCCTGTAATTTCTGTTCTGGTTTTGTGAGGGGAATACTGGCAGGGCAGCAGAGGAGAGTTTTCTATAGTTCTGCCAAAACTGAAGTGAGTCACTTTATACTCTCCTGAGCCCTGAGTGTTTGTGGTCACATACAGGCAGCTGAGAGAATCACAGAATTTCTGAGACTGGAGAAGACCTCTATCATCAAGCCCAGCCTATAACCTAACATGACAGTCACCTGGACCACGGTGCTAAGTGCCACATCCAGTCTGTCCTTAAATACCTCCAGGGATGGGGACTCCATCACTGCCCCAGGCAGTCAATTCCAGTGTCTGATCATCCTTTCTGTGAGAAAGTGCTTCCTAACATCCAACTCAACCCTCCTCTGGTACAATTTCAGTCCCTGCCCTCTTTTCCTGTTGCTAATGGCTTGGGAGAAGAGGCCAGACCCCCATCTGACTACAACCTCTCTTCAGGTAGTTGGGGAGAGAGACAGAGAAGGTCCCCCTGAGTCTCCTCTCCGGGCTAAACAACCCCATCTCCCTCAAACCTCTCCTCATCAGACTTTCTCTCCAGTCAGTTCACCAGCTCCTCTGGACCTGCTTCAGCACCTCAATCTTTCTTGAGGTGAGGGGCACAGAACTGTACCCACTGCTTGAGGTGAGGCTTCACCAGTGCCTAATACAGGGGGAGGATTACATCCCTAGTCCTGCTGGCCACACTACTGCTGAAATGAGTGGAAGCACAAAGGAGTAGGACCAATGCTACCTACAGTGGCAGGTTCTCCCAGAGCCGTTTGTCACCAGAAGTTTAGGGAGAATAGACTGCTGGTGGATGCTCTCTACTGTTGTGTGAACCTGCATCTTTATGGAGGTACGGTCCTGTACTGTGGTGGTCAGATGAGATACAGACTCAAACTCCATCTGCCTTACCACACACACTGACCAACAGGTTATTCCATCCTGTATGCATCATATTGGATATAAAGCTGACGTACCACAAGGGTGAGGAGTCCTGGCTGCTGCTTCTTCCCTCTTGGCTGGCATCCCAGGAGGACTCTGTCTTTTTTTTACCTTTGAGCCCAGTCTGTCAATTCCTGAATCCAGTTCCCGCATCAGGTTCCTGTCTGCTGCTGAGTCCAGTCTGGCATTTCCCCATCATTTGCATTGGTGGTGATGGTGTTGTAATTGAAGGCAGGGGGGTTGGTTTTGGTATTGGTTTTGTATATATTTCATATTACCGCTGTTGTAGTTTTCCAATGTGTAAATACTTCTTCCTTATTCTCTCTTTCTTCCCCTTCTGGGAAGGGAGAGGTGTTAATAGAGAGCATCTGTCATTTGTCTTGTGGCCTCAACCCATGACAACTGGCCTCCAGTTCTGTGTTGTGTTCCGATGAGCAAAATACAGACCAATGGCTGTTGTTTCATATCTATGTCCTGTGTGGTCAGTAGAAGGGAACCCTGTGGTGTTTTTTCTTCTCTTTCAACTGTGCCCTGTCATATCTGTTCCTAGGTGACTTGAAAAATTGTCCATTATAAATCAAGTTGAACCATAATGCAGAGCTGAAGAGTAATGTAGTATGCTTGAGCAATAGTGAGAAGGAAGTTGCTTTTTCTGATGGATAAGGCAAGTAGTGCAACAACAAGCCACTATTCTGTCTTCATCCATCCTCCTCGCCACCGTCAAGCCCTGTGATCTTGGTGTCTTGAGATATAGAGCAAAGTTTGTGCTTAAAAAATTGGATGCGGATAGGCAGCCTACAGTGTCGTGTCAGAATCGCAGATCTGTTTATTCTTGAAGGGACCTTGAAGATCATCTAGATCCAATCCCCCTCTCTCTCCCACTAGACCAGGTTGCACAGAGCCCCATCCGACCTGACTTTGAACATTTCCTGGGATGGGGCAATCACAACCTCCCTGGGCGAGATGTTCCAGTGCTTCACCACCCTCACAGTGAAGAACTTCTTCCTGATATCTATTCTAAATCTCCCCTCTTCCAGTTTCAGGCCACTATCCTTTGTCCTATCACTACAGACCTGTGTTAAATGCCCAGTTTCACGTGTGGTTCACGTGGGTGTTCAGAGAGCAGGAGATAAAATGGCCCCAAACTGCACAAAATAAATATTAATATTGAACAAGTCAGATTATTCTCCAATCTCTAAGTAATCATGACAATTTTAAAGCTCTGTTTGAAGAAACTTCTCCTAGATGCCTTGGGGCCTTTGACAAACAAAACCAATGAAGAACTGTACGAAGAGCTGTAGTCTCTTCTGGAAAGAAAGAGAGTGAACATAATGACTGCGGTAATGAGGATGAATTGTTAATGAAGGTTTAAGATTGCAAATGATAGGTTTGATTCTATAATAAATTCTCTGTTGTCAGATCCTTCCATTCCTAGTCTAGCTATTTTGAGAAATAAGCTGGGAGAATCAAAGTCTTCAAGCTTGTTGCGAGGTCTGGTTTAAGACTAATTTTTTTCTCAATGAATATATGCTTGATCCAGTGGGTGTGAGTGCACGTATGTGTATTTTAGGTGCAGTAAACAGACACAGCTTTACAAGTATTAATTTCAGATTATAAAGGGTTTTGTCAGCCTAATTGAAAGGCTCTCATCCTGTTTTGGCTTTTTAACTCTTTATTGAAATTTCCATATTAAAAAACTTGTGGAAGGCAAAATTGGAAATTTTAATTGCAAATGATAACATTAAAAATTGGAAGATATTTTAAGTGGTGTATTCGTATGGTCCCTGATACTTTAAAGAAAAAATATTTTTCCTATTGATTACTTAAAGTGCTATCCACGGTCAATGCAGTTATAGATCACAGACTTTACGTTATAATAGTGATAGCAACAAACTTCTGTCAATATGGTATTTTCTGGTGAGTTTTAGACTAGACTAAACTGACCAGGAAGCCAACCTTACTCATCACTGTCTTACAAAGTATACCTAAAAATTTATTTGGTCAGTTCATAACGTATTACAAAGGAAAATAAGAGATCACAGAACATTAGGGATTAGAAGGAACCTTGAAAGATCCCCCTGCCACAGCAGGAATCGCCTAGATCAAGACACACATGTCTGGGTGGTTTTAAACATCTCCAGAGAAGGAGACTCCACAACACCTCCCTGGGCAGCCTGTTCCAGTGCTGTGTCACCCTCACTGGGAAGAAGTTCCTTCTGATATATATGTGGAACCTCCTGTGTTCTTGTTATACCCATTGCCTCTTGTCCTATCATTAGATGACACTGAGAAGAGCCTGGCTCCATCCTCCTGACACCCACCCTTCACATATTTATAAACATTAATGAGGTCACCCCTCTGTTTCCTCTTCCCCAAGCTAGAGACCCAGCTCCCTCAGCCTTTCCTCATAAGGGAGGTGTTCTACTCCCTTCATCATCTTTATGGCTCTGTGCTGGACTCTCTCAAGCAGTTCTGTGTCCTTCTTCAACTGAGGGGCCCAAAACTGGACACAATACTCCAGACACAGTCTCACCAAAGCAGAGTTGGACTAGAACCTTTCTCAATCTGCTAACCACACCCCTTCTGATCCACCCCAGGATGCGGTTGGCCCTCTTGGCCACAAGGGCACTTTGATAGCTCATGGTCATCCTGCTGGAGTGTGGCTCCAGCAACAGTGTGGCTGAAGAAGGAAAGGAGAAAAGTTGAAAAGAAGAGCCTCTTCCTGCAGCAGTGAGCTGTTGGATGGCTCAGCCCTCCTCTGAAACCTCACCCTGAGGTAAGTTAAAATTGATGGCAAAACCCCGGCCTGAAGAGAGCCATTCACAGCTACTGCTTCAGTCTGTAAGCATCTCAACTACTGGAACTCACTTAAGATCTTGCCACCCACAGGAAGAGGCTGCTTTGCACCTCTTGGATTTCTGCAATGCTAAAACTGCAGCTCCATAATCTCTAACAGCAGATGAGTTCACACTACAAATCTGATACAGATCAGACATCCAGCTTCCCTCAAATTCCCCAGAACCCACAAGACTCTGGGTTGCAGGGCGAAAAGTTAGCACAGTAAAAACACACACTGGACAGAGCCTTTGCATAGATAAAGGAGGGCTGGTCATTTAGGTTTTTTTAAAGGAGGGGCACTTGGCATCATGTGTTCATCCAGTATTGGACAGCCCCAAACCAGATTTAGCCCACTCTATAACCACAGTGGCAGCTGAGGATAAGGTCAAAGATAAGGCAAACTGATCGAACATGTAAGAGCTGCAGCTGACTGTATGCACCAGTAGAGCTTGCTGTCTGAGTGGGACAGCAAAATGTAATGGGATCTGTGAGGAAGAACAGTGGCCTGGGTTATTCTAATGCTCTGCCTCCACTGAATAGCACTTTCAAAACCGCTACTCAATGTGTTTGCTTCACCAAACCTCCAGAACCTATCCCTGTCTTCAAAACACTGCTCTGCATGGTGGCTGCATTACAAAGAACCACCAGTGTCACAGCAAAGGTGGCAGATGAAATCAGTGCTTAAGCACAGGATTCTTTTATACAGCCCCAGCTTCACCAGCTGTCTTTGTTCCCAGTCTTGTATTGCCTCCTATTGACGATGCTTTTTGCATGGTATGGCTGTGAACTGAGTCAGCAGAATAAAATGTGAAAACAGAACGCTTCCAGTTCATCTGTTCGATTAGCTTCCCAGCCCATTTGACTACACAAAGCAGAAGAGGTGTTTCAGACCAGGACCAAGTTATCAGGAAAGCCCATGAAGGCAATCATCCAAGCTGAGTAGAAGGCAATGACCACCTCCCTGCTGCTGCCTGCAACACTATTCCTAATACAGGCCAGGATGCTGTTAGCCTCGTCACACTGCTGGCTCATGTCCAGCCGGCCCTCTATTTAAACACTCCCAGGCCCCTCTCTGCCTGGCAGCTCTCCAGCCACTCCTCCCCAAGCCTGCAGTGCTGCTTGGGGGTGTTGTGACCAAGTGCAGGACTCAGCATTTGGCCTTCTTGAAATTCATAGAATTGGCCTTGGCCCAGCGATCCAGATCCCGCTGCAGAGACTCCTTACCCCCAAGCAGATCAACTCTTCTACCCAGCTTGGTGTCGTCTGCAAACTTACTGGGGGTGCATTCTGTCTCCTCATCCAAATCATTGGTAAAAATGTGAAACAGGAATGGCCCCAGTAGTGAGACCTGGGGGATACCACTCGTGACCGGCTGCCAACCAGATTTGACTCTGTTGACCACAACTCTCTGGACTCAGCCATCTAATCAGTTTTTACCCAGCAAAGCGTATACCCTTCCAAGCCAAGAGCAGTTGGTTTCTCTAGGACAACGATGTGGGCAACACTGTCAAATGCCTTACTCAAGTCAAGGTAGATAACATCCATAGCCTATCCTTCATCCAACAAGCAGGTTACCCTGTCATACAAGGTTTGTTATGTTGCTATCATAACACAAGGACAGACAAATACCATTTTAAGAGGAGTAAAAGGCTACATACAGAAGTAAATTCGCATTCACTTTACTAGAACTTGGGAAATGTCTTCAATAATGTAATTTTATTTCCAATCTGTATATTTGCATTCTCTCATAATAAAAGTATTGGTTCTATACAATATTCGTTATAGACAGCAGTTAAATACTTCTTGGTTCCAAAAGCTTTCTCTTTGTGAGACACTGTTGGTCTGACATCGTGTTTTACTTACAGAAGCTTCATAAAGCCTTTTAGTATATCATCACTTAAGTTACTGTTAACTCTTAAGCTGCTGGTAAAATCCCATTTTTGTCACTTACTAGATGTTAAAATTGAGATAAACAGGTGCAACAAAATCAATTTTACAGAATAATTTAAAGGACACAGTGAATTTGCAGAATCCTTTGGTTATATTTACTAAAAGACAAGTTAAATTGACAAATAACACTAAAAAACCCCAGTTAGTTTCATTATTTTTAGGATTTCCTTTAGCATGTTCAGTGTTCACAATGTAAAAAATGACGACGTTCCCCCTGAAGAAAACGGATAACCACAGACACCCGGTCTATTCAAAGGCACTCAGTTTGCTTCTTGAATTTTGTTTTTACATTTGGCAGATGCCAAGCTGATACTGCTTTCATCATTTGCTGGCCTAACAGCCTCTTCAGAAGTTCATGCAACACAATAAATGTATCCAAGCACAAAAGTACCATGTAATTTTTTGGGATATTTATTTTGAGTAAAATATTAATGCTCTTACAAAACTCTGATTTTACCAGACAAGGCCTTTAGCCAATTTTGTTTTGTTTTTCCCTTTAACACGTTGTGCCTTCATCTTCTTTTTCTGCCGGGAATTCATCCATATCGGGTACTGTCCATGCTGGTCTAGAAGAGTTTTTTTGTTTCGTTTATTATCTACATCCATTTTGCCATCATCTGAAAAATAAAGGCATTTATAGTGAGCTTCATATTTTACTCCTGAATTCACAAAAACGATACAAAAATATCCCTACACAACAAGTATCCACACCTAGAGAACCAAAGGCTTTATACACTGAAAGCACTTTACAAACCAATACAATTGCAACTCAGGAACTCGCAATAGCTGACAGTAAATACGCAGAACTTTCTCTGAAAGCACACATCTGGGCAGAGCACTTCATTTTTCAGTTTGCTATCTGTTCCAGCACTGCATCTAAAAACACTGTGTGTGGTCTTCATGACTCTTGTCCAATATGTAGTTATTTGACACTTTAGTTTGCAAGTAACTACAAACATAATACTGTGGTGGGAACAACTGCTAAGGGCTGAATCCTCACTCACCTGTCACCACAAAGTCTCTCTATAAGAATTACAAAATCATTGAGACTGAAGGCCTCCAAGACTATCAAGTCCAACTGTCAACCTAATGCCACCATGCCCAGTAAGTCATGTTTCCTAGTGGATGCAATAAACCTAAAGTTGTGAGAAGACCAGATCCAGTGACTTCATAGCATCTTTGGGACTTAAACGGCAGAGATTTGTTTTTCCCAACTCACTACCTGGGATAATCCCAATTCTCGTAATGAGAGTGAAACTCACAGAAACAAAAGCCATGATACCGCAGGACGTCCCTGCACTTGGCTGATGGCAAGAGAACGCGCCGAGGAGGAAACCCTGGGCAATGCGGGCCACGCGGGCAGCCGGGCTCCCCAAGGGCCTGATCCAGCCAGCCGGCGGGCCCTTCCCGTTAACTCCGGCGCTGCCCAGAGCAAAGCCGACTCACCGCCCTGCTCCAGGACTTTCTGAGGGGGCAGCACGGTCGCCACTTCCTTGACCTCCTCCATGACAGCATCCGCGTTGGTTCCCAGGATCTTTTTGAGCCTCTCAAGCTCCCTGGGCGCGTTCTTCTTCCTCTTCTCCGCCCGCATCTTCCTCTTCCACTTGCTCCTTAGACTCTTCGCCATGTCCGAAGCAGGGGGAAGCGGGGAGCGGTGACGCCGCTGCAGCCTAACGCGCGACACCGGGTCAGCCCTCACTCCGCCCCGCTCACGGCGACCGCGCACCACGACCCTCCTCCGCCCTCGCGCAGGGTTGCGTCCGCTGTCCACGCTTGCGCGCGCCAGGCCCCGCCCCGCGCCCCGGCAGAGCTACGGCTGCGCGGCGGCAGCGTCTGCCGTAATCCTCCGAGGTGGCGCGCATGCCCGGCGCCCCTGCGCTGCCGCAGCGGTAGAATAGTGTCCCGGAAGGGCTGGGTGTACAGTGTGCGCAAATAAAGGCGCGTTTCATCCCAAGGGTAACAGCGAAGATTTATTCTAAGCCACTGTGACTTATTTCTTAACGAAAGCTTGAGGTAGATAAGAGAGAAATAGTCCAGCTTGCTCCAAATAACCCGCAGTATCAACTTCAGCAGCCCCAGCGGAGTTCCAGCCCAGAAAGCCGTGCAGGCGCTGCTCGGAGAAGGACACGAGAGGTGCCCCAAGTGTCGTACCTTAGAAAATCCGAAGCTTTACTAAAGCAAAAGGATTCAGCAGGAGAGATAAAAAAAAACATAAAGATCTTCTGAAACAGGATGAGGTGGTTGTAAAAGAGGAGCCTGAGAATGCAGGCTCTGATCAACAACTCCATAAATTTGCCAACATTACTAGTTGTAATTAGCTGTGCTGCTTGAGCTTTGAATGGGTTTTGTTTATTATAATCTCGTTACCAGCTAACTGACACACCCTAAGGAACTGGGGTACTCCACTGGAGGAAGAGAACACACAGACACCCTCACCCACCAGACATGCACTCACATCTGGAATATTGTGTCCAGTTCGGGCCCCTCAGTTCAAGGACACAGAACTGCTGGAGAGTCCAGCATAGAGCCACAAAGATGATGGAGTGGAACATCTCCCTGATGAAGAAAGGCTGTGGGAGCTGGGTCTCTTTAGCTTGGAAAAAAAGGAGACTGAGGGGTGTCCTCATGAATGGTTATAAATATGGAAATGGTGGCTGTCAGGAGGATGGAGCCAGGCTATGCTCAGTAGCATCCAATGATAGAAGGGGCAATGGGTGTAAGCTGGAACATAGGAGGTTCCACATAAATAGGAGAAGGAACTTCTTCACCGTAAGGGCAACAGAGCACTGGAAGAGGCTGCCCGGAGCGGGGTGTGGTCTCCTTCTCTGGAAAGGACTAAATCTTGTCTGGACATGTTCCTGTGCAACTTTATCCAACCTGCTGTGGGCAGAATTGGACTAGATATTTCGAGGTCCCTTTCAATCCCTAATGTTCTGTGAGTCTGTGAACTCTTTGTACACTGCCTCCTAACATCAAAGCAAGAAATACTTTAGCCACTTATAAGGTAGAATTACTATTAATGTGTTAGAGAGGTGACAAAAGTTGTGTTGTATGTATAAATATTTTGGTACTTTTGTGCTTCAGAGCATGACTTGGTAAATAACTGCCTTACATACTTGTATTTGCAAATACGTTATAAATTAAAATACCTCGACTCTGAGTAAACTAAACTTTACTTAAAGTAATTACTGTCTCACACATCAGTTAAAAACTTAGGGACAAGTATTGTGTTCCCTTTTTGCCAACCTGCCATGGACAGGACAGGAAAGTGGTAACAACTCTCCAACTTCAAAGCTGAGCATGAAGTAACACTTTGAAAATCGTTCCTGCCCTGCCTGCCCTTCCAGGAATAGGAAACAGCTTAAAAAGGGGCAGCCACTGTGGGCACGTATCAGCCTTGGCTGTCCAGTTCACAGCACTCGTTCTTGGTGCCGTGAAGTTATCCAGCCTCAGCTACAAGCACACACTAAAGGCTTTCCAATTTTTATTGGCAGACAATCCCAATAAACACAAGTTGATATAATGTCAGAATCCGTTTCCAAATGATTTTCTCAGAACACTGAAAGATAGGCAATAAATAAAGAAAATTCCAACTAACATCCTCCCATCTTACGTAATAATCTCACAGTCCTTAACAAGAACAAGAGTATCTCTTAGAGACAATGTTCCATTTCACCAAACAAAAAGCAATTTTAGCTTAGTAAAACATCGCACAATGGTAAACTCAGGCTCCCCTTATGTGATATGCACACTTACAATCCCAAAGTAAACATTCCTTTGCTCAGCTACAGAGCAGCAGAGACGGGCCTCCTTTGGAGCAATCCAAAGTTGGCAGATATTTCAATCATTAATTGCCAAGTGCAAATTAAATTATTAAACCAGTGGCTGAAATAACATGTTAACTACATAAAACATATGCTCTAGAAAATAAGTTTAGCTACATAAGAAAGCCTTTTATGTCAGGATCAGTCATGGAATGAAGAAATAATAAAGATTCAGTCTCCAGAAGACAGAACTGCACAATCCAGAGATCATACTTAACTTTATACACACCACAGCCAAGTCTTCTGACTATTTTTTATTAAATGCCTCCAGTAAACGCAGCAGGTGTAAGAACAGATTGATGATGTCCAAGTAGAGACTGATTTCAGCCAGTATGTACTCTTCAGGGGACAATTTGTGCATCAGCAAATGAGTGTCATAAATAATAAATCCACAGAACAGAAGAGCTCCAGCAGCAGCAAACAGCAACTCTATTATCTCACTGTAGAAAAACAGCTGGAGGGAAATGAAACATGAAAAAAAATGGTCTCATTTTTCTTATAAATATTAAAAAAACCTGCATCATGATAAGCCATACTTTAAAGAAAGGATAGATGTTGTCATTTTCTCTTACACAGACACAAATGCAGTATTATGATGACATGTCAATGTTCTTATTTTGTATAGACCCCAGTCTTAGAAAAACAAAGTACAATTAAACCCCAAATCTATTTCCCATTCTCTCAGTTAAGCAGTGGATCTTGACTGACAAAGTCTGTCAATCAATACAAATACCACCTTGACACTAGCAAGAAAAGCATCCAACAAAAACCTACATTGGGAATGAATGGCTAAAAGATCACCAGCATCACCTACATCAGTAATGGATTCAGTTAGGAATTGTCTTTCATTACACTGGACTGGACTGTCCAACATCTTTTTGTTATACTAAAAGTTAGTAAAATATTTAAGTTAAATAATATTTTTTAACCTTGAACACAAGGTATCTTACCCTCAGGAAAACCGAGAAGATTAAAATCCACAAACAAGCAAAGAGGCTGAAAAAAAAATTTAAACTGTGAGCAACAATATCTTTTCTTTTAAATGTTAATTAAAATCTCTTCTTACAAACCTCTTCACAATATAATTGGTAAGTAGATGTCCGTAATTCTTAGATGCAATTTTTCTTTGGTATCAGCAGTAAAATTCAGTTATATAAAGATGTCAAAAGCTATGTTCTAACTTTATTTTTAAAAGGTATTTGAAGGAGTTGCCTTCTGTCTCAGTGAAAAATCCAGCCAACGTACTTTTGTAGCATAATATTTTCTAGTGTGATGTTTTAAGAATCATCTTCACAGAAAACAATTTCTTGCCAAGAAAGCAGAATTGCATAAAATTAATAATGTAAGAAGCCCACACTTCTCTCCAGGGCAAAGCCTTTCCCTCTCCCAGCTTAAGCAGAGAAAGGGTCTTCCCATTGTCATGTTGCATATCTGCTCACTTGCTCTTCTTCCTCATAATGTCACTGGAGGGAGGCCTTTCTCCTGTCTGCCTGCTTCCTCTTGTTTCTTTCTCTTGACAGTGTCCTTGCTCTGTCACTAGGGCATTTAACTGAGATGTGCAGAGAGGGCATAATGTCCGCTGCTGGTGTGTTGATGCAAAAATAAGACAGTTACTGCACTGTGTGTACAGATGCCACTGACACTAACAACTTCCAGTTGCTCTTGTGTCGGTCTCTGAAGCGTTCCGAGAGGAGAGGGTAAAACTCTGCGCTGGAGCTTGAAAGAACGCTTCTCGGCAGGAGCAGAGCTGCATAGTCGTGAGGCAGCCGCTCAGATTTCTGCTGCTGTTCTGCTGTACACTCAAGGCTGTAGTAACAAGCCCTTCCAGGGAGTGTTCTGGGGCATAGAGATTGAATGTAAACAGAGTGCTGCCTTTCCTCTCCCTTCACCCTCCGACTTCCATCCAAAGGAACATGAGTGGTGGTGGGAGGGCAGCTGAGGAAATGATCTGGCAGTGGTCCGATGGTGTGTATGTTTTGAGCATCAAGACTCAAGCGATTTGCCTTTTTTCAGGCACTGAAGCAGGACTGCCAGAAGCACAGGAAACACCATGTTTTTGGAATATAACACTTGTCTGCTTTCTTGCTTTCCCGTTATTAGCTTTTGCTTATGTGATGAAGTCATCATGTAACTTCTAGTCCATAGGGACTAAACACTTTCTAGTCTCTAAAAACATCTGCCGGCTAACGCGGCCGGAGTCATAGACACTTTTGAAAGCGTAGGGTGGATAGTCGGTGGCGTATGAGAGGGAGACAGAGAGGCTGGGAATAGCTGTTTCTTGGAAACTTAATAGCTGAAGGCAACTTTGGAAATTACAAGTGTTTCAAGTAAGGTTGCTTTTTTGACTAAGAAGAGATGAAAACTTCATTTATTAAAGCTGGTTCACCTAGTGAAATCCTAGCTGTAGTGATTTAGTGGAATAAATTTGCAAAAGAGCCTAGTTTAAAACCCATGAAAATAATTTCAGATGTACGTTTGTCCTCTTTCATTTACGCTGACTGTGTGTGTGTGCTGGCCTACAGACCCTGACCAAAACGTTATAAAAAAGCATTAGTATTCTGGATGTCCTTTGCTTTTGTGGTTTTGATTGCATCTTGAGGCAGATTTTCCCATTCTGTTGGAACCCGCTGTGTAAATTATGATGCAGGTTTCAAACGATGGGCGAGATTAGACTCGTTCGGTTAAGTTTGGTCATAGTACAAATGGGTTATGTTCAAAGCTTTGCTATACTACCAATTTTGTGAAAGTGTTTAATAAAGCTTGAAAAGAATTGGGACTTTCATAGAATTTGCACTTTGGCACCACACTTGTGGTGGTTGGAATGGTTGTGGAATAGTTGGTTTACTCTTTGGTTGTGTATTTGCTTGTCCAACCGCTAAATCTATGTGTTCTGTATGGAGAGCTCTGGCCAGGCGGTGATTACAGGGAAGGTCTTCAGTTGTGAAGAACAGTTGTTTAGCACCAGCGTAGGCAACTGGAAATATCTGTTAACTGTGAGCAAAACTTGGCACTGAAGGTCTGTCAAAGCCCTACACAGTTTTAATTCTGTGCACTTGGTGGTCCAATGGATGGCTGAGTATCTGCTGAAGGACAAAGCACTAGTGTGTCCTATTCTAAAGGGACTGGTTTTTTCCAGCAGACACTGAGCTGTAATCACCACCAAGTCCTATTTATTATCTAAGTGTTTATACAAACTGGCAGCTCTTCACCTTGAAGCAGAGCCATACTGTTTGTATTTTCCAGCTGAAGGAAAACACGAAATACAAGCAAACAACGGAGCATAAATAGCTGTGCTGTGAAATGTGTGTCCACAACACGTAGCAAAAGGCTGCCAGATCCGTGTGGGGTTCCTTTTCTTCTTAAGCTCTGAGGGAAACATACTGTTTGCCAGAGTAGTCCAGATGTCGACCCACTGTTTATTAATGATGTGGAAGAGACAGGGAGCTTGGTGAGAGAAACTCCCAGCCACAGACTGAATGAAGAGAAGCTGCTCTGGAGAAAGTTCAGCTAAGGGCTACAAAGACTGAGGGACCTGGATCTGTCTAGCCTGGAGAAGAGAAGTCTGAGAGAGGATCTTATCAGTGCTCAGCAATATCTAAAGGATAGGTGGCAAGAGGATGGTGCCAGGCTCTTCTCCTGTGCCCGGCAGCAGGCAAACTGAAACATGGGAAATTCTACCTGAACATGACAAGAAATTTCTTTACTCTGAGGGTGGCAGGGCACTGGAGCAGGCTGCCCAGTGTGGAATCTCCTTCTCTGGGGACTTCAAAAATCTACCTGGATGCCGTCCTGTGCATCCTGCTCTGGAAGGGAGTTTGGACTAGATGGTCTCCAGAGGTCCCTTGCAACTCCTACCGTTCTGTGATTCTGTGAAGGATGGAGCAAATCTTGGTGATAAATGAATAAACAGGCTTGATTGTAGGAGGAATGGTGGTTGGGCTGGCACTCAGTTCAGATGGTTCAACAAGGTAAGACCCTTTTACCTTCAGTGTGGAGACTCCTGTCTTAGTGTTGGCTTTGTGCCTCAGAAGAGTCATCTAGGACTTGCTAGACCTTAGATGTGAAGCGAGCCTCAACACTACCACCTTAGGATCTCTGCAGTCAAAACTTAGTCCTGGCTACATGTTCCATTGTTAATTTTTCCTGTGTAGCTCTAAAATGAGAAAGTTGTGATTCTGAGGTAAATGTGCTTAGGTGCTGCCTCTGCCATGTGCAGGTGCTGAGAGCTGTCTCAACATGTGACAGAACATCAGCTGTGGCAAGCTAACCTCACTGCCTAACTGCACTGCCACCGTCACCCAGAACTGAAACTTCCCACAGAAGACCTCTGCTCTGACAATGGCTGATATCGACATCTCCTCTGAATTTCTGCTGTCCTGGTAGCAGAAATATTTGCAATCCATCCTATTCTTTGCACAAACAAAGTCACTTCAAGAGCCACGTAGCCCCTGTAGCTACCATGTCCTGTAGTGGTGTCCTGGGATGACTGAGTTCTGTCTTTGCAAAGCCACGTAGTCACCTGTGCAGGGGTACTGCAGGTTAGAACTGGATACGACATCATTTTACCAAATAAAAGAGTTATTATAGAATATACCATGATGAAAAGAACAACTATCATTATTTACCATTGATTATTAAGAATTATTTTATTATTGCTATTATTTGCAGACTGTAATCAGTGATTCATCTAATAACACAGTGTTTTCAGCATATTGTAGATTTTGGAGCTTCCTAGTGAAAGCGATGGTGTAGATACAAGCCAGTATACTCTGTTTTAAGGTTATTTATGAATAGTGAGTACCTAAAACATGCTAGTAATTACTGAAACAATTCATTTATATGGCTCTCTAAAGATAAGTAAGGCCTTTCGCTTCACTGATGCATGCAAGCATGTGGGATAAGCACATTTTAAGCAAAACTGAACGTGTTGGACTTGGATGATCTTTCGAGCTCCCTACCAACCTGTAACATTCTGTGATCTCAAGGTTTCTGTGTCTAAGAAGCTGAATTGATTGATGGGACACCCTTCTGGCCTGGCTTCTTCCACCAGGGACTACTGGGAACGAGCAGAGCCGTGAGGCTCATCATCACCTCATGCTTTCAGCTAGTCACACAGAAGTTATGTGCAAACCCAAGTGAGTCACCTGTTAAATGAACAAGTCAGGACAGAGCTAAGAGCAAAACAAAGGTCTACGAACTGCCTGGGCTGGATGTGGCATTAATCATAAAAGAACATTTTCTCCCTGTATCTTTGATGATGCTTTTCAGCTGTTAACCTGACTGATTGCTTATCTGGCACTGTCCTCGTACCTTGTCCTGCTTGGTCCTCTGCTGCTTATCCCCATCACAGACCAAAACCACAGAAACCCCAGGAATCACGTCACCCACATTCATTACAGATCTTGGATCTGCAGAGGTGAAAGTCGTGCAGTATCCAATGTTACTCAGCCTCTCCAAACCAGTTAATTTTAGAGTGATCATTTAGCACTAACCTGGAAACACATGACGGCCTTCAAAATCAAAACAATCTGTTTGGGCAGGTGGGAAATGAAACCACGTCTAATGGCTGTAATGGTTTTCTGTGGAGGCCCCGGGCCTCATTTTGTCTCTGATAGCAATATAATCTTTTATAGCGTCTGTGAAGTTTCCTAATAAATAAACATTCCTTGCTCCTGGTGGTTGAAGATGCTGTACAGGTGCATCATGAAAGTGCATTGACAGACTGTTGGGTTTCAATTCAAGGCCTCTTGTCAAGATCATTTTACAAGATATTTCAAAGGACTACCCAAGAAACAAAAAAGCAATGTAGCTGCAGCAGGGGTTTGGTAATAGATTCCCTTGCTGCCTGGGAGCTGTTGGAGGTATATGTTGCATCAGTTTTCCCCAGGTTTTCCAATTCCATAATTAGAAGCACTTCCAAATGTGCCCTTAGTTTTGCAAGTGGGGAGGGAATGAATGAAGGAGAAAGAGCAGCTCTAAGAGACTATTTCTTTTGTTGTTCCGGCCATTCCTCACTTGTCTCTCTCTCTCGGTTGTTTGTCCAGAACTGGAAATGGGATTAAAATAAGGGAAGATTTAGATTGGACGTTAGGAAAAAATTAACTCACTGAAAGTAGTGGTCAGAGATTGAAACAGGCTGTCCAGGGAGGTGGTGGGTCACCATCCCTTTGAGGTGTTAAAAAACCATGTCAATGTGGCACTTGGAAACATGGTTTGGTGGGTATGATGGTGTTGGGTTGGTGGTTGGACTTGATGATCTTGGAGATGTCTTCCAACGCTAGTGATTCTATGTTTCTAAGAGGAGGTGAGGTGGATTCTCCCTTGCTCAATATGCAGGCTCATTCTCTTTTTCTTCCCTGGTGTGATACTTTTCCAAGTTCCCATTTCTTTTTCATTTCCTTGTGGGGAAGAGAAGCGGTGCGCTGCCCTGCAACTAATGTCTAGTGTGACAGAGAGAGACTCAAAGAAAGTAATGGAGGACGTTAAATAAAAGTTAAACTTGATGTCAAGAAGGAAGGTGGGATCTTTTTACTGGGTTGTTCCTGTGGTGCCTTGAACTCTGCCGTGGTGCAGAGTGAATTGGTCTTCCCTGATTTATAGACAGACACAGAAATACTGATGTGCAGTGAACTTTTGCAGTTCCTTCCATTTGCAGTGATGGGTATGGCAAGGTGTGTTATTCTGTAATAGAAGGAACGTGGCAGATCTCCGAGGTTTATTGCATTGCCTTTTCACACAGCTATGACTAGTGTGTTCCTGCCTTTATATTCCATCTATGCTGAGAGCACTCAGAAATCCCGCTCTGTTTGTGTATCAGAAACTTCTGCAAACATCCATCGCCAATAGGTCAGCAGGTTTGTAGCAAGCATGAGTAACTCCTTAAAATTATCTTAATGGAAAGTTTAAAAGTTGTGAATAGTTCTGTTAAATGAAGGGGAAAAAAAATCTTCGAATATTTGGAGCGGATGCACCGTTGGAGTGTGTCTGAATTGGAAGTGTCATCACTTCAAAGAAACCGAGTCAGTAGTTCAGAATGAATTCACATAGCTTTGAAGGGAAGGCTAATAACACAGTTTTCCCCAGAACAATCAGGAATACACATTTCATGCACCTAAAAATAACAAGTGTGAGGTATAAACATGAGGAGTAGTGTCGAAGTAAGACGATAATGTCCCTCCCTGCAAAAAAAAAGAAATCAAATTTCATCTATTAGCTTTGGAACTCAAACCCTGTTTTCTTCTGAACAGATGCAGTATTGGTGTAGAATCATAGAATCATTAAGATTGGAAGAGACGTCCAAGATACCTAATCCAACCATCAGTCCAATGCCACTATTCCCACTAAACTATACAAGGACACCATTTTTCCTCCTAGATTGGCCTTGGAAGTGCATTTGCCTGAGGCAATGCAGTGGCAAAGAGCGAGCTCCTCTTCACATGCTTTCCAGGCTCACTTTTATCTGTTCACCAGAAATATACATTTCTCATACTACTGCAGATCAGCTTGGACACTACACCAAGAATTATCTACCTAAAAACAGGCATTCTGCTGATTTTAGTAACTGGAAACTAGTGGCATTTTTGTTTGCTTGTGTTGCACTATGACACAGGAGCTCCAAGGAGGTAAAGAATAGCCTTATATTCATGTGATAGGGATGGCAAGGGACAGCCTTGCTTTCAGGAAGAGAATGCACTGCTTAACCTGTGTTCTTCCTTCCAGGCATTAGTCAGCCCTGCTCTTAAATATAAAATGTTGTGTTCACTGCCCAAGTCTGCTCTGTAGCTTGGCCATCGCTGCCTTTAGAAGTATGTACGTTATGTTGAGCTGCGGTCTTCGGATCATGTCCACCCTGAGCAAGCAGCATGGTCCATCCCTCTCCTCGCTGCAGCAGCCTCTGGTGTGGGGCAGTTATCGTGTCCCCCCTCTGCGTTTCTTTTTAACATTAAATAACCTCAACTCATCCAGCCTGTAATTAATGACAGTCCCTGCCCCAAGCAGCTTGGTAGTGGGCCCGATCAGCCTGATGTCATTACTTCACCATGACAGTTTTCTAACTAACTCCATGTGATATTCCATCTGTCTGACACTATTAAAAACTTCTTATATAGAACTTATTATTGTACTTGCTGAGCTCCCTGCAAACATCACAGTGAGGAAGGGAAGTGTTGTTATCCCCACTGAGACACAGACACACCATGACCTGCCAAGATCACACAGCAAGTCTTACCAGAGAATCAAGTGTAGGTCTCTAAAGTCCTTGGCCAGCTCAAGCTTTACGGTATGTTAATGTGGAGAATCAGGATGCTCCTGAAGTGGCAAGCAGATCGGGAAAGTATGAAATTGTATGCAAGAGTTTTATTATTTTTAATAAAATCTCACTTTATTTCTAATATAGGTAAGATTACAGGCATGATACACAAGCAAAAGGTCCTTAAGAAATACCTTAAGAAAAGGTCCTTTTTCGGTTCGTGTCTGAGGTAATTTAATAACAGCACAACTACACCTTGTTGTTAGTCAGAATAACTGAGAAGCCATTTAATCCTTGTGTGCCAAGAAGTTTGCAGTTAAAGTCTGTTTGGTAAGTGTTAAGTTAAAGCCCTAACACGTGGGTAAGGAACCTGAAGTTACCTAAAGGGACCTCAGTTTCGTTTCCCAGAACTGGCTGATGTGTGATTTGCTTTCTCTCTTATATTGAATAAGCGGTGGCCCACGAGAGGCATCTCAGAGTCCTGCCTGGTGTTCAACCAGGAGAAACGTTTTTGGTTTAGCCCTCATGCCATGCACCCTGCTGGGAGCAGACACACTTTTTTTCTGCACACGTACACTAGCTCAGAATGAATTTTGCACATCTGAGCTGTCGATAGATGTGTGAGTAGTCTTTGGCACTTTCAAAGTGCGACCATTGTCATCGTGAACATACCAAGACAACGTTAATTCTGGTAAATTTGATTTTGCTCTTGACAAATGCAGTGCAGGAAGATAGGGAGAGAAGAACCGCCTTAGTTTTTGCTTGAGGTGATTTCTCTTAGTCCCAGATTAACTCTTAAATCTTGGTTTATTTAACTTGCTGAATGCTTTCATGTAACGTGCCTGGATTGTATTGAAAAAAATCTCTTCAGAGGTCAGTTTAGAATCTTTTAAGCAAATAAACATGAAATAAAAGGCATTGGAACTTATCTGTCTGAGAGCTTAACAGAAGGTATACTAGCTTAATCTGAGCCAGGGGGGCCGGATGGAGGTTGCGTTTAACCAGAAATGCTGCCAAAAATATGCTTCACTCCAGCCAGAACCACATGAGGCCATTCCACTTTAATTGTGCTTGCTTTAAAAGATAGGTCTTTAACATTGACCCTCTCCATGCTTGCTGTCTCTTTATGAACTGAAAATAAAAGCTCCCCAGGCAGTCGTACTAAGACCTCAAGCCTGAAGTTTTTTATCTAAGGCAAAAGCAAAACCTATGCTGAAGCTGCCCCATGCATTTTTTTAGTAGCCATCAGACTTGACTTCTCTGGGTCCCCAGGCCAGTCTTACCCCAGGGAGTCAGTGTTTTGATACTAACTGTATCTCCTTGGTGAGGTCAAAGGCAGTGGCAGCAGCGCTACTGGTTTGAAGGCAGCCCGCTGTAATATACTACAAAACCTGAAAGTACGGTCAACAATAACAAAAGCATTAACCGCTGACCCACAGCTTGGTGAAACTCAATCCCACCATTAGGCAAACATGAAAATGAGGTCCCAGAGGAAGGAAGGTTCAGATGCTAAAGACCAGAGAAATTGGGTGAGGAACAGAGACAATGAGATGGAAGTCACTGCAGATGGAGGAGGGAGAGGGAGAGGCTGCCAGTTCAGCGGTAGAAGCTTTTAATACCATAAATTTCAACATGCTCATAGCAGTCAGTGGCTTTGCTCCACTTTGGAACAAAGCAGACTAAAGCCATTTATTATAGATACCTTTCACCATTTTAGGAACACCTTTAATCTCATATAATCTGATTTGCCAGTGGTTGTTTCAAGAGGTTCATGTTTCCAGACTTGCTTTAAATTAGGTGCTTGTGCCACTGTGTACGTGCTCACCGCAGGGTGGGTTGTGGCAGGAACCTGAAAAGGCTTGGCACTCGAGTCTGACTCAGTTTTACCCTGTGTCAGGGGGTTACAGTTTTGCAGCACCTGAACCAAGTGTATTCCAGTGAAAGTCAGACGCCAGACTCCTGAGCACCCTCGACTAGCAGAATCACAACCCTGGACTTCAGGAGGGCCAACTTTGGCCTTTTCAAGCAATTGCTAGGGGACATCCCACGGGACAGGGTAC
>JAOXOE010000256.1:10886572-10918689 GCA_028565055.1 Phoeniculus purpureus | reverse complement strand
CCCTTCTCCTCCCCTCTCCCTGATCCTCCCCTCTCCCCTCTCCTCTCCTCTCCTCCCCTCTCCCTCTCCTCTCCTCTCCTCCCCTCTCCCTCTCCTCTCCTCTCCTCTCCTCTCCTCTCCTCTCCTCTCCTCTCCTTCTCCTCTCCTCTCCTCTCCCTGCCCTTCTCCTTCACTCCCCTCCCCCTCTTGCAATTTTACTACTAGCAATCATGTAAATAACTTCTAGCATAGTAGAACATCACTCTGTTTCTCCTAGGTTTACCCTAGTTTTCATGGAGTACTGTCTCGAAAGGCTGCTTTGTAGACCTGTGGACCATGGGGAACGCGTCCATACACGCTGAACATTACAGGTGTCTCTGATAGTCTCTGCTGCAGCATGGCTGTTTAGCAAGTGCAGTGTAATGACCAAACCGTGTTAGCATGAAGCATCAGAGCATTTTATGGTTTATCCGGGTCCGTGCTATGCTTGCCTGACCCCTAAAGCCAAGATTTCTCAGGGATAGTCCCTGTTTCTGCCTAAACAGCCACCGATATGCATGCACAGCACTTTTGCAAGAGTTTTGTAATTGCAGCACGGGAAAAGGGGAATCAAGGGATGTTCCTGTGCAGGACTATATTCACATTCATGATGTCTGTAAGGGAATCAAGGACCAAACTTTGAATCTTGGCTCTTCTTCAAGAGATTTCTCTTGATCTGCGTGTTACACTGGGGTAGAGGCAGGTGTAACACACAGACTGTCTGACCTCATCTCACCTCCAACAGTACTGTCCTAACTTACTGTGCAGTCAGATATCCCCCATAAATGGGTTGTGTGTCGTTACACTCTGCAGCTCAGAAGGAGGACCTACTTCAGAGGCCTTACCAGCAAGCGACTTGCTGCCCAGTGCCTGAAGGACCTGTTGGCTCTCAACACTGTAGAGTGTGGTTTCCACAGCAGTGACAGCCCACACCGTTGTGTGATAGAAAAGCCAGTGCTGGGGAAGTGCCAGGTGAGGGGCTGGGCTGAGCTGCCCCTGGAGGGCAAGGCTAATGCAGACCCTGGGCTCTGCATCTCCATCTTTGCTCGTGTGGACTTTCTTCATCCTGTCTTGAGTCCTTGGCATGGGCTCTGCACAGCGATGTGCTTCACGCTTGCTTCAAATTCAACCTCAGCACAATTAAGAGGAACAGATTTGGTTTTCTTTTTCCTGCTCATATAAGTTCAGATTTAAACATCTTTTCCCCATAAGGCAGAAGAGTTCTGCTGCAAAGGTTTTTGGCACAGCATGGGTTATTATTTTATGCGGGATTTTTCCGAGCCTTTGTTCCAAGGTCTGATTCAGCAGAGGTAGCAGAAGGAATCACTCAGCTGCTGCATATCTCTGGGCTCAGTAATCTGCATATGGTTTACAACATGTGGACTCTACAGTATGACACAGCCCCGTGCAAAGCAGCACCAGTGATTTGTCTTCGCTGTATAGAAAGTTTCCCACCAACAGAGATACTGACAAGGAGGCTGGTCTGTCTTGAATCCCATAGGTTACCATTGAAGTGGTGGATGGCCTTGACACTGAGGCAGAAAAGGACCTGCAGAAAGAGAACAGCAAGCCTAGCTGGCCAGTCCCATCACCTGACTGGAGAAACTGGTGGCAGAGGTCCTCCACATTGACTCGCATGAGCAGCGGCGACCAGGACTACAAGTACGACAGCACTACTGAGGACAACAACTTCCTAAACCCTCTCGGTGGGTGGGATAGTCATGCACCCAGTCACCAGACATTTGAGTCCCAGGAGCAGCCAGAGTATGGTAAGTTTGCGTTCCAGGCCTCTTATGGGCATCTTGGGATTGTAAAAACGAGTTTGGAGGAAATGAGAATGGTGAGGCATCGCTGAAAGTAGGCCAAGCAAAATAGAGTTTTTCAACATGTGGCTTTTGTTCATCAGCTTTTAAATACAAATCTGCAGATGCACAGGCTGTGCTGTGGTAGCTGCATTCCACCAGTAAGTCTATAATCTTGAAAATCATACCAGTTAGCCCATAAGAGGACTGTTTTTTAGTCCTGAGTGTACTTTTATAAAAAGCAAAGGAAACAAGGTTTTGTATTTATTTTTAGAGCAAGGATAAGTACGGATTTAGAATGGTGTGGTGGTTTAATTTATTTATCCAAGATAATTATTGGATGAATAAGCAAGATCTAAAACTTGATACTGTTTGGTGGATACACAACTAAGATGAATTGTGTTGGTGCATGTGTGGGGAGTGGCTCATGCAGCAGGAACATTGTGTATTTGCGTGTGTAATTCTCTTCCAGATGTGTCATGGTGAAAACAATTGTTTTCAGCTTGTTGTATGAAACTAGAAACAGGAGCTCCAGCTATTTGCTGCCCCAGTGGACTGTAACCATCCACCCAGGAATGACTGGAGGGAGGTGGTCTGAGATGCACTCACAGGTAGCTCGGAGCCTCTCAGATTTCAGCTGTATGTAAATACAGAAGATTTTTCATTAGAGCAGGGTTTCAGAGCCACAGAACTTTTACCCTGACACTGCCACTGCATTCCTTAGATGCTGCAGAGTGGCTGTCATGCACTGAGTCAGGCTCATTTTTCCCCTGTTTTGGTTGACTTGAAGTCCTAGATCCGCAGCAACTGAGACTTTGTGGAATGGTGTATTTAGCACATACTCATGCATTACATTAAATTTAGAGGTTAAAGTCTACCCTGTCTTGTTTGCACCTGCATTTCTTTGTGGGCATGCTTTATGGCCAAGAACTCATGTATTGGGCTATTCTTCTGGGCAGGATAGAATTGCTTTCAAGGAGAGATCTGTTTGAAAAAAAAATTAAAATATATTTTTAAAATACATTAAAAAAGGAAGAACATGTTGAGCTCCAGATGAAAATCTAATGTGGTCTGTTGGATAGTGGATACTGTATGTTTCACAGCACAGTATAAACAGTAGGTAGGTAGACCTAAAATCTTCCTAGAGCTCTGTGCTGTGCTCCAGTGCTTCGTATTAACTGACCTTCTCGCTAACCTAAAGTGACATCTGATAACAGGCCTTGTCCAGGGGGAT
The DNA here is from genome assembly GCA_028565055.1 of Phoeniculus purpureus. Lineage (NCBI taxonomy): Eukaryota > Metazoa > Chordata > Aves > Bucerotiformes > Phoeniculidae > Phoeniculus > Phoeniculus purpureus. The sequence goes on along the minus strand of JAOXOE010000256.1, from coordinate 10,915,635 downwards.
GCAGCAGCAGATCCTGCCCACATGGAGCTTCTATGCTGCTCTACCCATCGCCCTGTTCCTGTTTCGTGTCTCCATCTCCCTTGTCCTGCCTATGCCAAATGATGCCACATGGCTCTGCCTGTGTTCCTGGCTCTCCCAGAAGGACAAGCATCGCACCTGCTCCATTTCCCTTTTCTTCACCAGCCATGTTGAGAAAAAAAAGCAGAATTGGAAGATAACTGGAGGACAGCAGTGCCACGGAGGGATGGCAGGTCACGTTTTTCTAAGACATCTTAGGCTTCTTCATGATGCCCGTCTTTGGGCAGATCCCAGAGCCTTTGCAGACAGATGATAGCCACACTCTCACCCACATCACACTACAGACACCTCATTCTGGTGTGGTGGCTCCCTGACGAGCAGCAGTACAGAAAAAGGAGGAAGAGCACCCAGGTTCCTGCCACGAGGAACTTGTATTTATGCAGTTTGCTGTAAGTGAGATATATAACCTTCCCATACTCCTGGCCATAAATGTTTAATAGCACCCCACAGAGTTGTCGTCAGTCATTACATATGGTACAAATCAAGTTACATGTTCAACTAAGCAGCTCAGGAAGTCCACAGACAGCATGGCAGTTGGGGGGGAAGCGAGAATCACACTACCTGTGATTCACAGAGGCCAGTGCAGGCAGAGCTGTGTTTCCATGAGTTGCCTGTAGATGCAAGCCCAGCCTGTAGCTAGAGAACAGGGCTGGCTCAGAGTCACTAAACCTGATTCTGCTTGGCTACCAGTGCTGGTTTAACCCAAGTGAGCAAAGGCTGCAAGTTCTGATCACAGGATCAGCTGAACATCTTCTATGAGGCGCAGAGAAATCCGTTAAACTAGACGTTCCTTAGTGAGAGTCAACGCTCAGCTGGAGAGGCCAGTGGGAAGGCAAGAGAACTGGAACTGGTGTGTAGACTCCATTGGGTGGCCTTTGCAAGGTGGGACACGCAACAGTTAACTTGGCAAATGGGTGAGACTGTTTCTACGAGGCTGACACGCTTTCAGGGCTGTGCCCTTGTGGTGCAAATGTGGTTATTGTTGACCCTTGGCTGTCTACTAGAAGATAATAAAGTCATGTTTCACTTTCAGAAAGTTCTTGCTATCAAAGAGTTGACTTTGATGTTAAAGGATGCTTGCGAAGCCCCACAGATTGCACGTTGGTCTGGGTGCAAGGAGCACGTGCGGTTCCCTTTAACTGTGACAGTATTCTGATAAATAATACTCGTATGTATACGTGATATCCAAGGCACCAAAAGCCAAAATTGCAGTTTTCACACATGACCCTCAGCCTCCCATAGCCCAACATTCACTGTGTCCTAAGGGTTTGATCGAGTATTATTGTGCTATTTCTGTGTGTTCTGAATTGGAGGAAAATAAAACTCCTTTTACCCTGTGCCTGATTAGTCTGTGGTCAGGAAACATATTCCTGTGTGCGGAGAAATGATGTGAATAGATGCGTACTGTTTGTTAGTTCATGACCCAGCTTTGCAGCTGAGGATTGTCAGCTGCCAAAAGGTCAAAAGAGAAAGGAAATATTTTTTCAAATAGTGTTCCGTGCATTTCCCTGAGGAGCAACAGTGTGAAAACCATTTAAAGAGCAAGCTTACACCTGGCACTTAGCCCAAACTTCAGGTAGAGACATCTGGATTCCATTCTTGTTTTGCCTCCTTAATAAAAAACACCACACAGTAGTTTTGGGTAGTAGAAGTTTTGTTTCTTCATTTCCTTCCTCATCTTTATTCTTACACAGATTATATTGATGGTGAGGGAGACTGGAGCACATGGTCCCTCTGTAGCGTCACCTGTGGGACCGGCAACCAGAAGCGGACGAGGTCCTGTGGGTATGCCTGCACTGCCACCGAGTCACGGACCTGCGACAGGCCCAGCTGCCCAGGTGTGACCAAGTTCTTGGGAACGGCTGTTGGAGGGGAGCAAGGAGAGGCAGTCAGAGGGGACAAGGGCCCTCCTGTACACAAAGCCCTGTGGTTTCCAGGCTAGATGAGCATTCTGGTGGGAAAAGACACTCCGATAGTGAAATGGCAGGCTCTTTACTAGTAATAATACACTGCTAGATGCAGCACATCCCCCAGGACTTGAAGGACAGACAGGCTTTTTTTAGGTTACAGCAGTTGTTTTTGTGCACAGCACGTTTGTTTTCTGAAGAGTGTAATCTTCTCTTTCAAAATGTATTTGTATTAAATTTAGCTTTTCAAACCAGCAGTGCTGCTACCTCAGTGAGGTCCTGTTTTGTCACGCGGTGAGCAGACGAGTTCTGCCTAGTTACATGCCTACAGCACACAGACTTGCTTTAAGACTCTGTGTCTATTAATAAGAAAAAAGAGAATTTAAATACCTGCTTTAGACTGCTGAGCTTTTGGGTTCATTGAGCATCAAGCTACAAAATTTCCCCTTCTGAAAAGTCAGTGTTAAATGTCACCTCTGTTTCATTGTATGCTCTCTGATAATTGGTGAGCTAACATAACAGCACTTGGTTCTGCAGCAGCTGGGCACAATGGGATGGAGGAATGGATCAGTTGTGGCTTGAATATATCCAGAAAACACAGCCAAAGAGCCTCACCTTAGCTCCTGCTCAAGTGCAGGCATCTACGACCTTCAAACACCACCGACAGAGGTGTACTTACCTTTGTCGCAGTGGAAGCAGAGCTGAGCACTCAGACCTACATCATAATTAAAAAATATAAAGCTGCTACAGAAGACTTTCCCATTGTGAGGTTCAACAGGAGCAAGTGTAGAGTCCTGCGCCTGAAAGCGAACATTCCCATGCATCAGTGTACACTAGGGGTAGACCTCTTGGAGAATAGCCTTGTAGAGAAAGATCTTGGAGTCCTGGCAGAGGGTAAGCTGACCGTGAGCCCATAGTGTGCCCTTGTTGCCAAGAAGGCCAGTGGTATTCTAGGGTGCATTAAGAAGTGTATGGGCCAGTAGGTCTAGAGAGGACATCTTCCCTGGGGAGCTACATCTGGAGTACTGTGTCCAGTTCTGGGCTCCCCAGGTCAAGAGAGACAGGGAACTACTGAAGAGAGCCCAGTGAGGACAATGAAGGTGATTCGGGGCCTGGAGCACCTCTCTTATGAGGAAAGGTTGAGAGAGCTGGGACCATTTAGCCTGGAGAAGAAAAGAATGAGAGGAAACCTGATTCTCTGGTCCTATAAATATCTGCAGGGTGGCTGTAGGGAGGATGGTGCCAGACTGTTTCCAGCTGTGCCCAGTGACAGGACAAGGAGCAGCGGGTACAAGCTGGAACACAAGAAGTTTCATTTAGAACACGGAAAAACTTACTTCCAGTGTGAGTCACAGGGCACTGGAACAGGCTGCCCAGAGAGGCTGTGGAGGCTCCTCCTCTGGAGATATTCAAACCCCACCTGGATGCAGCCCTGTGCAATGGGCTTTAGGCAGCCCTGCTTTGGTACAGAGGTTGGACGTGGTGATCTCTTAAGGTCTCTTTCAACTCTGAAGGTTCAGTGATTCTGTGATGTTTGTTACCTGCTGACATGTGTTTGGATTTAGATAAGTTTGTGATGCAGTGATGCAGTAGTTGCCACAATGCTGCAGACCTCCCAGCCTGGTAGAGTCTGCTACAGACCACCCAGCCAGGATGAAGAGACAGATAAGGTACTTTATAGAGTGAGGTCTCCTCTTGACCTTTACCCCTTATTCTCATTGGGGCTGAAATATATAATACAACAGTTGATTTCTCAACTATGTGTGAGAGAACTTCCTGACACAGATGGTTAGGAAGCCAACAAGGGGAAGTGCACTCCTTGGCTTGCTGCCTGTTAACAGAGAAGGTCTTGTTGTGGATGTAATGGTTGGAGGCCATCTTGGACAAAGCAGTCATGTAACATTACAGTTCTCAATTCTTGGTGAAGCAGGAGTGGGGCCAGCAGAACTACGACCTTGGACTTCCGGAAGGCAGACTTGGTCTCTTTCAGAATACGGTTAAGAGACTTCCCTGGGGGACATGGGAGCCCAGGAAGGCTGGGCATACTTCAAAGAAATAATTTTACAGGTACAGGAGCTGACCATCCCCAAGTCACATAAGTTAAAATGACAGGGTAGGTGACCACCCTGGCTAAACAGAGAGCTTTGGCTGGGACTCAGAAGCAAAAGGAGAGTTTATAGTCTCTGGAAGCAGGGGCAGACAACCTATGAGGATTACAAACACGCAGTGAAGTTATGTAGGGAGAAAATTAGAAAGGCCTAAGACCAACTAGAGCTAAAATTGGCCACTGCGGTGAAGTTTTTGTAAGTACATTAACAGTAAGAGGAGGGGTAGAGATTATCTCAACATGTTGTTAGATGCAGAGGAGAACACAGTAACCAAAGAGCATGGTAAAGCCGAAGTGCTCAATGCCTGCTTTGCCTCAGCCTTTAATAGTAAGACTAGTAGTTCCACAGCCCCCTGAGCTGGAAGATAGACATGGGAAACAGATTAGGGCCTTCATAATCCATGAGGAGATGTTTATGAACCTACTTCATGAGCTGGCTGCTCATAAATCTATGGGACCAGATGGATCGCACCCTCGAGTACTGAGGGAGCTGGCAGATGCGGTTGCCAAGCCACTCTTCATAATCTTTCAACAATCTTGGTTAACTGGGGTTTTCCCAATGGACTGGAGGCTGGCAGATGTGACGCCCATCTTCAAGAAAGACAATTCTGGCAACTACAGGCCTGTCAGTCTCACCTCGGTACCAGGGGAGGTGATGGAACAGATCATCTCAAGAGACATCATGGAGCAATTAAAGGTCAGCAAGGCACAGGCCCAGTCAGCATGGGTTCATGAGAGGCAGATCCTGCTTGACCAACCTGATCTCGTGCTATGATAAGGTGACCTGCTTAGTGCCTGTCAATGTAGTCTATCTGGACTTCAGTAAGGCCTTTGATCCTGTTCCGCACAACATCCTTATGAATAAGCTGGCTGCCCATGGCTTGGACAGGCATGTACTCTTCTGGGTAGAACACTGGCTGGATGGACAGGCCCAGAGAGTTGTCGTCAATGGAGCTAAATCCTCTTGGAGGCCAGTCACGAGTGGTGTCCCCCAGGTCTCAGTGCTGGGTCGACTCCAGTTCAACATCTTTATCAATGATCTTGATGAGGGGATTGAGTGCACCCTCAGTAAGTTTGCAGACGACACTAAGTTGGGAGAGAGTGTCAATGTGCTGGAGGGTGGTGAGGCTGTTCAGAGGGACCTTGACAGACTGCGTCGATGGGCTGAGGATAGCTGTCTGAGTTTCAGTAGACCCAAGTGTCGGGTCCTGCATTTTGGTTACGACAATCCCCTGCGACACTACAGGCTTGGGGCAATGTGGCTGGAGAGCAGTCTGGCAGAGAAGGACCTGGGGGTTCTAATTGACAGGAGGCTGAGTGTGAGTCAGCAGGGTGCCCAAGTGGCCAAGAAGGCCAATGGCATCCTGGCCTGTATTAGAAACTGTGTGTCCAGCAGCAGGAGCAGGGAGGTGATCGTCGCCCTGTACTCAGCAGCTGGCCTTGAGTACTGGGTCCAGTTTTGGGCACCTCAGTACAGTGCAGTGGCGGGAAACAAAGCTGGGACTAGAGAATAAATCTTATGAGGAGAGATTGAGTTGGGGCTGCTTAGTTTTGAGGAGGCTAAGGGGAGACCTCATCACGCTCTACAACTATCTGAAAGGACACTGTAGAGATGTTGGTGCTGGTCTCTTCTCACAGGTAACTAGCGACAGAACCAGAGGGGATGGTTTCAAGCTTCAACAGGGTGGGTTTAGATTGGACATCAGGAAAAAGTTATTCACAGAGACAGCAGTAAGGCCCTGGAATGGGGTGCCCAGGGTCACCATCCTTGGATGTGTTTAAAAGTAGCTTAAATGTACTGTTGGGAGATGTGGTTTAGGAGTGAACTTGTAGAGCAGGCTTAGATGGTTGGACTCGATGATCTCAAGGGTCTTTTCCAACCTGAATGATTCTGTGATTCTAATGCATCGGCGATGTGCAATGTCATTACTCCCCGGGATCAGAGAGAAGTGAAAACACGTGCTGTGGTGGTGTGCATTCCACTGACTTTGCTTACTGACTCAGAAGGCAGAAATTGTCAAACTGGAGGTCATCTTTTTCTGATGGGGAGTGAAATGTCAGCAGTGCTGGGTGGGAGTCTTAGGAGTGTCTGTAAGGGAGCCAGACGGAAGTGTCTCTCTTGCAGATAGATGTTTGCACCCCTTGCAAGATTAACACTTGTTAGGCAGTTCAGCAGTAAAACTGTGTTTGGATGCTCTCATACGTACTGAAACCTCCATACCAAGGGGTTAATTCCAGAGGAAAGCATGAAAGCATGTAGCCCCCAGTTATATTCTCCAGCATTTACTACCAGCTACCATCAAACAGTGGCAAACTTGAAGGGATGTATTATGTCATATAACAAGACCCCCAACAATCAGCAAGCAAAATATATTCACTCTTTGAGGCTGTGCTGACATTTTTAAAATTACAAGGGCAAAGCTCAGCTTCTGCTGTTTATAGTTCCAGCAGTGAATTACTGCCTTGTAGTGGGTTCGTGGGTATCTGTTATTCTGCATCTACTTGGTGGAGTTAAGACAAAACCCTATGATAATTTTATTGAAAAAAAGCCTGAGGCTGTTTTGAAGCTGCTCAAGTCAGTATTATGACCCAATTTAGGAGATGAGGAGAAAGTTCACTGACAAGATGGATGAACAGACCGCATTGTTAACCATATAGTTATCACATATTAAAGAGCTTTCTGATGTCTTTGGAGGTCTTTAATATAATGGAGAGGAAAAAAATCCCAAACCTGTTCAAGTACTTATTTGAAGAGACATTTGTTTTAAGGCTACGTGCACGAAAACATTGGTGAAACTGTAGGCTGGTGGGTAGACCAAGCAGTGCATTTTCTGGCAATCCCTATTTCTTTCTACTGATAGCAAACGCTTAACTGGAGGATGTTGGAAGATCCTGACATTTTAAGATCCTCCTATTTTATTTGATTGCTGTAGATGAGAGAAAGAGGGATGAATTGATTCGAAAGATTATTCATCTTGATGAGTAAATATGCAGATGACACCAAGTTAGGTGTGAGTGTGGAACTGCTGAGGGCGGAGCATCTACAGAGAGACCTAGACGGGATCACTGGGCTGAGATCAATGGTATGAGGTTCAACAAGGACAAGTGTCAGGTCCTGCACTTGGGCCACAACAACTCCTTGCAACACTACAGGCTTGGGGAAGTGTTGCTGGGAAGTTGTCCAACAGAAAGGGACCTAGAGGGTGTTGGTCAACAAGTATCTGCATATGAACCAGCAGAGCGCTTAGTGGCCAAAGAAGGCCAGTGGCATCCTGGCTTGTATCAGAAATAGCAGTAGGGAACTGATTGTCCCCCTGTACTTGGCACTGGTGAGGCCACACCACAAGTACTGGATTCAGTTTGGGGCACCCCAATTCCAAAAAGACATTGAGGGGCTGGAGTGAGTGCAGAGAGGAACTATGAAGGAGTGGCTGAGGGAGCTGGGGTTGTTTGGCAAGAGAGAGAGAAGGCTGAGGGGAGTCCTTATTGCCCTCTATGACTACCCGAAGCGTCACTGTAGAGGGCTGGGTGCTGGTCTCTTCTCTCAGGTAACTAGTGATAGAATAAAACAAAATGGCCTCAAGCTGCACCAGGCTAGATGTTAGGAAAATTTTTCATTGAAAGGGTTATCAGTTCCCATCCTTGGGTGTGTTGACACATCGTTTAGATGTGGTACTCAGCAATATGGTTTCTTGGTGAACTTGGTGGAGTAGGGTTATTGGCTGAACTCAGTGATCTTCAAGGGTCTTTTCCAACCTGAATTACTTTATGATTCTGTGATCTCTTGCTTACTCACATCTTTCAGCTCCCTAGCACTGGCAGAGCCTAAGCAGTGCCAGTCTTGTCATAGCATCAGCCTCCCTCGTATATCCTGAAAATGGTTGCCCGCATACAGAGATGAAGTGCCACCAGTCTTCAGGTGTGCCATTCTGTGTTAAAAAACTGGCACAGAGGCCGATTGTCCCCTTTAGATGTCACATTTTACCCAGGGCTTCAGTGCTTCTGTGAGGACCCTTGTTTTTTCTGTCTTGTCAGTCATTTGTGGTACATGCTCTGGAGACGATGCTGGTCACATAAAGCTGACTAGGAGGCTGTTGGTGAAGCGTATGGGAGATTCTGGCAAGCCCTGCATCAGGAAGAGCAGGAACAGAACTGGGTCCTTCAGTGCAGTCCCTGAACTGGGTTGTTAGCTGACCACTTCGTTGCTTAGATATAATCTAAGCTCTAAACGTTAATAACATGTGACCTTCGAGCTAAGCTAATGCTTTATCTTCCTAACACCACAGATTTCTTGGTCCTTATGCTTTTAAATGAACACTTCCTCCAGCAGCAGCTGCCAGACAAAAGCAGCTTGCCAACCTGGGGAGAGAGGGGAGTCACTTGATGCATTGTGTTTGAATGGGAGAAAACCATCAGCCACTAACACGTGTTTGTCTTAGGGATTGAAGATACCTTCCGGACCGCTGCTACAGAAGTGAGCTTACTTGCAGGAAGCGAAGACTTCAACGCTACCAAGCTGTTTGAAGTTGGTAAGCAGCCTAGTGAGTCTTTCAGTAATAGATAAGAGACTTCCTTAGATGGTCTTCTTCTGACTCTGTCTGTGGGACTAAGATTTTGAGTTTACCATTAAAAATGTCAGTAATGATGGCCATTTAATATCTTGCGTCAACTTTACCATCTGAACTTGGTCATAGAGTCTTTCTCCTCTTAAATCTGAGCAAATTTCTTGCTTCTTTCATTATAAAATGGTGATTTTCAGTGCTGGCTCAGAAAAAGGCTGCGTGTGAGTCTTCACAATAACGGAGACATAAAAAACCCCAAACCCCACTATTCCACAGTTTGCTGGAATAGCCTTGAATGGAAGACACCATGAAAGCAAGTTAGGTGCAACTGTCACATTACCAAAAATGACAGTGACGTTTATGATCTGGCTCAGCATTTATAGCTGTGAGTGCTGCCAAGGCAATTTTACAGGGCATGACTTGGTACTCTCCAAGTAAAGCTCATCCCAGCCTCTGCAGTGTTCTCATTTCATCCCTCCAATGAGACCACACTGTGGCCAGTCTTAGACAGTGGATGCTGGGCTAATTGGGTGAGTATGTAATCCAGCACCACCCTCCAATGGTGGCAGAGTGCAATAGTTAATGACAGCCAGGATGGGGTCTTGAAGGAGATAGAAAAACAGGACACAGATCACTAAGCAAATATTTTGAAGAATGTTTGCTGTGAGAGTTTTAGGTCCCAGTCTCTGCCTTAGACCAGGGTCCTTTTTAAGTAAGTGTGGAGCAAGCTGGGCAAGGTTTTTTTCTAAACCTGTAGCCTGAAATCGTGTTTTAGGTAGGAGACATTTAACTGGGTTCTTCCAAGACTCTTGCAGAAGAATGAAGTGCCAGTTATCAGTGGATCAGATCAAAGGGACTCTTTGGTATCATGTCCCAAATCCCTTTCAGAACGAAGATCATGTCTCGCTGCGTTTGCCAGCTGAAGTGTCAGTCTCCAGCTGGAGCTACAGCTGCATGAAAAACCCTTTGTGAAGATGGAGACCAAGCAGAAAAAAGTATTTGTTAGTTAAAAGAAAGGTGAATTTGGGCTTAATAATGAACTATAGAAAAAATAATCCAGGCCTTGCTTTCCATCTTGGCATTTCTAGTGCAATGAGAAACTAATCCTTTGACATCCAAACCTGCAGTTCTTGCAAGGGGTGTGTGTGGATTAGTGGGTTAAACTGGAGTGTTGTGTGATCTCTCTATTTCAGTTCTGTTGCTTGTAAACCCATGATTGCATCTCTTGTGCTGCATGGGCATGTAGGCAGCTTAATTAGGATTTGTCAGGTAGAAGAGATGTCAGAGATCCTTACCGGGTGCCGTGCTGCACCGTAATTGAGCCTGAGGCCCTGGAGCCACTGGCACGTGTGATTTCTTTCTCTGACCACACAGCACAGTGCAGCAGCTTTGACAGCCCGCCCTTTTTAAGCAATGCACTGGTGATGACCCGTTACTCATCTCCTCCTGTGTTATCGGTGCTTCGTTATATTAAATGGGATGCTGCGTAACAAATCCCAACTTTCTGTTTCCTGCCCTTAAACAGACACCGATAGCTGCGAAAGATGGATGAGCTGCAAAAGCGAGTTCTTGAAGAAATACATGCACAAGGTGGTCAATGATCTTCCCAGCTGCCCATGCTCCTACCCTAGAGAAGTTGCGTACAGCACTGCTGAAATCTATGATCGAATTAAGAGGAAGAACTTCCGCTGGAAAGATGCAAGTGGTCCAAAGGAAAAACTGGAGATCTACAAGCCCACTGCACAGTACTGCATCCGTTCCATGCTCTCGCTGGAAAGCACAACGCTTGCGGCACAGCACTGCTGCTATGACGATAACATGCAGCTGATTACCAGAGGGAAAGGGGCAGGTACACCAAACCTGATCAGCATCGAGTTCTCAGCAGAACTCCATTACAAAGTGGACATCCTGCCTTGGATTATATGCAAAGGTGACTGGAGCAGGTACAATGAAGCACGGCCTCCAAACAATGGGCAGAAGTGCACAGAAAACCCTTCAGATGAAGACTACTACAAGCAATTTCAAGAAGCAAGGGAGTACTGAGATTTTTTTTTCCCTCCTTTTCAGACACACAAGAGCATTCATTTCCTGGATGCCAAAGAACGGATGATGGCTGCTGCATTGTCTCCCTGACAGGGGCGGATCGGTTTCTTTCTAATGAATGTACATAGTTGTAACATAATACATAAGTATTTTTCATAGTGTGTGTAGGCACAGATCCCTCTGTCTCACACACACCTATTTTTACATACAGCCATACGTAAAACTTGTCCTGGTAGGATTTTATACTGCAGCAACAATCATTTAACAATGTGCTTTTCATTTTATTCCCTAACTGCACCATGAGGTGGAAGGGAGCTGCCATCACCGTCAGGCCCCAGGGCCCCAGCTGAGGAGGGCACATATTTAGAAGTTGTTGTGAACAATAGGATTGAAGAATGTACTCTTCCATATGGAAATGGTTTACAGAATTAATGCATCTACAGCATCCGTTTTCTCTGTAATTGATTTCATGACTATTCATATCTAAAAGAGGAAAAAATTACTTCTTTGGAAGGGTAATGCTCAGAAGTGGGTATAGACAGTCACTAGCCATTTTTTTCAGAGCTCTCCTTGTTACCCTCTAGCTCAGGTCTTTGCAGACCACCTAGGATAGGCTTGCAAGGAGACATAGCTCTGAAGCGGGAAAGGTCCCAGTGTAGTGGTTCTGCAAGAGCTGCAAACAGCCCACTCCCAGAGACTTCTCAGGTATGGAGTTGCAGCTGTCACAGCTTAAATCTTGTGCTGGGGAGCAGTTTTCAGGGCAGCTACCTGTGAACTGGACATTCCGTAAGTCTTTGGAGGAGGGAGGCCAGATAAGGAAACCATGTCCAAGGGAATAAAAAAACAAACCAGTTATTTTCCAGTATTTAATAGGGAGAGTGTTTAGCTCTGTTTGTTTCTCTCTTTTAAGAAAAGAAATAAATCTATTTGCTTAAAGATCAGAAAAAGTAGGGTACATGTTTCTAAGTCCCTGGGATAAAGCATGCAACCAGCCCTCCTCCCCCCTTTGTCACGTGCCAAGTGCACCCTATCCTCCAGAAGAGTCTGCTCTTCAAGGAAGCTGTCTGGGAGGATCTGTTGGTGGGTCAAAGTGTCTTAATTTTTTTAAAAAGCTAGCATTATTTTTGTAAAGTATTTATTAAATTGTAACAATAACTCAGTGTGGGACATGTTTTTAACATAGAAGGATTCTGTAGATGGAACTCGACTGCCAAGAATGGGACTGTTGAGAGGCAAAGGTTTTGCTTCCAAACTTTTGTGAAGTGCAAGTTCATACACGTGATCCTTTAACTAAGCAGCTGATACCTGCATTCTCATGAAAGTTAAAAACTGAACACCATGGGTGAATAAATGCTTATAGTTCCATCTGCTAACAGGCCAGCTGGCTACACGTCAGTGTCTTTGTTGGCAAACTGAGGCTGGATGATCCTTGAGAAAAGCCTGTTTTGGGGTTACGTAGTGGGATACACACATGTGCACTGCATGGGGAACCTCACAGTTGCGCTGCAGTCACACTCAGCTGAAAGTCCCAAGACAGCTCTGGAAGACCATTCCTTCTGCTCTAGGCACACACACACTGTAAATCTTTTCTCTAGCTCTGCTGAACTTCCAGCTGCTGGCTGGTTGTGACTTCGCAGGGGGACTTGTGCATGATGGTCCCCCAGCATTAATGTGTGCATAATATTTGTGTGTGTGACGTGCACGCTGGAGAGCAGCCCTGTGGAAAAAGACCTAGGAGCCACCAGTGTGCAACTGCAGCGCAGAAGGATAACTGCATCCTGGGCTGCATAAAAAAAATGTGGCTAGCAAATCGAGAGTAGGATTCTGCCCCTTCACTCTGCCCTTGTTGAGTCCTCATTTGGAGTGTTGCATCTTGTTTTGGAGTCTCCAACACAAGAAGCATGTGGAGCTGTTGGAGGGAGTCCAAAGGAGGCCAAAAAATGCTCAGAGGACTGGAGCGCCTCTCTGATGAAGACAGGCTGAAAGAGCTGGGATTGTTCAGCCTGAAGAGAAGACTCCAGGAAAACCTTATAGAGACCTTCCAATCCCTAAAAATGGCGGGTAAGGTGGCTGGGGAAGAACTGTTCACAAGGGCAGGGAACGACAGGATGAGGAAGAATGGTTTTAAGCTAGAAAACGGGAGATTAAGGCTGGACGTGAGGAAAAAGTTCTTTAATCTGAGGGCAGTGGATCACTGGAAAAGGTTGCCTGGAGAGGGGATAGAAGCTCCATCCCTGTAGACATTCAAGGTCAGGCTTGATGGAGCTCTGAACACTCTGTTCTAGTTAGAGATGTGCCTGCCTAGGGGGGCTGGACTAGATGACCTTTGGAGGTCCATTCCAAACCAATACATTCTGTGATTCTATAACATAGAACAGTAGGTGCCTGAGTCTGTGAAGTGTCAGGCTGGTGCAAATCAGGAGATTAAAAAGCAGCCTGGAGCTTGGACACCTCCTCTGAGCAAACAAGCAGCGCGCATGCTGCAAAGGATCCACCAGACACAGCCTGACAGGCTGCAGGGTCTCAGCACTGTGCTTCTGCCTCAGGTTTCCAGAGACACGGTGAGCAACAGCTCTACAGAGGTAACTTCAGCAGCTGGAAATCTTGGCCAAGTCACTGGGTCTTCACAGCTGCAGGCTTGAGTCAGAGGTAGGGGGAGACATGAGTGTGTGCCAGCACTGGTTGCTAATGACACAACGTGATTAGTTGAGCAAAGGGGTAAACATGGGGATTGCCCCTTAATTTTTATAGAAACCCGGTTTTTTAAATTCTTGCAAGGTCATAAGAAGGAGCGAGTGGAGCCAGTTAAATTGACAGCAGATGGATGAAAAGCACAGGCAGCTCCAGGATCAAGCACTTCAGAGGGAAGGCAGGTATGTTCTGCAACACAGGGGAGAAAGCTCGGCTTTTTCCTGCACTTAGCAGTGTTGAGGGAACAACAGTCTCAGGTTTCTCTGGAGGGTGATGGGAGGGCGGTCGCAATTCCTGAAATACAAAACACATCCCTGCAGTTTATGGATTACTAAGGTACGGTGCTACAGAGAAAAGCTACTACTCCACTGATAGAAACCATAACCAATACAGTGTCGGGGAAGAGGAAGAAAAATTATTCTAATAAATGAAATGATGCACAAAGTCTCAAGTGTTATCATCCAGAATTTGCCAGGGCAAATGTGAGCTGAAATAGCCACTGCTGAGGGCCAGCTGGGCTTTTCATAGGGTAGAGCCCTGGCGCAGAGGACAAGAGCGTGTTTGCATCTACACAGTCTTCAGCAATAGTCTTTATTAACAACAAAGTCCTATTTCATAATAAATTATGGTCCATTCTGGGCTGGTCTGCTTTTATTTTTTATTTATCTATCTATTGTCTGCTTTCCACCATCTGAAGTTGTACCTGGAGTGACTTTGTGTAGTCCTATTGCATGTGTAGTTATAGGTAGCCACATGGCTAAATGTGGCTCAGTCTCTTAAGTACAGAGCTCTTCATACTAGAGCTGAGGCAAGGTTGATGGTCTTAAGTTCCTGGGCACAGGTCAGTGGTTAGAAGCTGTTACGTTTCCGTATCACCACAGAATGGGCAGATTGGAAGACCCAACCCAAGTTAGCAGTGAGTTTGCTTCTCAAAGCAAACTTCAAATATAGATGTCACAGGGACCTATCTGACTCTGGGAGATGGTCTGTTTGCCCATTCCTCATCAACAGAGCCAGAGCAGGGTGGTTTCACCTCCTGGCCTCTTGTTCCTTTGCATCACCTTTCTCCTGGGTACAGATGCATGTGCAGCCAAAGGACCCAGTTTAGTCATCCAAGTTATTTTTAACCTGATCAAGCTACAGATACAGGTTACTGCAAGGTTTCAGCTTCTCACTGGTGAGAGGGAACTGTCCTAAGCCAGCACCACTACTGAGGAAGATGTGTGAGCAGTGCCCTGAGGCAGCCAGAAATGAACGGAACGGGTACCTTTGATGATTAAAAGGATGAGTGTGCCTGGAGTCCCATTGTGGGGACAGCTGCTGAGCAGCAAAGTTCCACTAACATAAGCCACAGCGATGCACATGGGTTGTAGGACAATGTAGCAGAAAACAAAACCACACACATCCGCACATCCCCTCAGCCCTGCACTAGTTACCAGCTGCATCATTCTGCCCTGCTGTGCTAAATGGTTAGCAGTGTCAACACAGCACTTCTCTCAACAAACACTGCTGTGTGCCTAGGGCTGCCTTTTGCATCCCTAAGCCTTCCACTGGGCAGGCAGGGTTGCTGTGATGCTTATGGGAACCTGAGCACTTGACCCTTTCAGCTGGATGGGATCAGGCAAGTGGAAGGCAGGAGAGAGTGAAAAGCAGCCTTTCCTGGCTGAAGTAGCCACTACTCATGGTGGGGAGGCTGCAGGATGTATATGAGACATTTAGCAAGGTTATAGAATCATAGAATGTGTCGGGCTGGAAGGGGCCTCCAAAGGTCACCTAGTCCAAACCCCTACAACAAGCAGGGACATCTCTAACTAGAACAGACTGCTCAGAGCCCCATCAAGCCTGACCTTGAATGTCTGCAGGGATGGAGCTTCTATCACCTCTCCAGGCAACCTTTTTCAGTGATCCATTGCCCTCAGATTAATGAACTTTTTCCTCATGTCCAGCCTTAATCTCCCCTTTTCTAGCCTAAAACCATTGTCCCCTCAACAGAGGGCATTAATGACAGTTTCTGATCCATGGTGATCTCCAGGGCAGGCTTGACAGTGCTTCCCTTCCTTTTCTCTCCACCAAAGCACCCCTGAAGCTACCTAGCAATCGTCCTTGGAGTAAATTACTCACAGTCAGGATGAACAAAGACCTTGCCAGTGTCATTTCTAGGCAGTCAAGAAGTTGGGAGCCTGTTCCTAACCCAGTCAGACAATGTTACTGTGCAGGTTCCACACAGCACGATCATCCAGCACGACGAGGGGGGAATTGGCACGGAAAAGCTGTCCCCCTTTCTGCTCACTGCATGCACCTGCACAGGCACCAGCATGGCTGTGCTTAGGAGGGAGGGCACAAGCAGCAAGACCAACAGTAAGCACCAGTATGAGGAGGACACTTTTTCCAGCTAACTGGTGTACGTGTGTGCTGCTGCCTGGCTGCTTGGCATTTACAGGGCAGCTGAGAGAACGTGGGGTTTTTGTCCCCAGTCCCCACTCCCTTCCTTTTGTAACTTTTAATGGAAAAATGTGTGGGCAGTTTCCATTATGCCTGCACTGTTTCAGACAAATTAAGGGGTTGACTAAGAAATTGTTGGTTTCGTGTTTCATGCCAGCTACACGCACACACACATTTTTATACAGATGTGTGTGTGTGTGTGTGTGTGTGTGTGTAAATCAATGTAGGACATCGCCTAGCCAAGCACTGCACAGCAGCACACTGCCAGGTGCGGTGGCTGTAGGAACAGACCCACAGCAGGGCATGTCCTTTGCCCTTCGCAGGGAGGGGAGCCTGGGTTTGCACTGGCGTGGGGTAAGAAGGGCCAGGAAGCTGACCCAGCAGCAGTCACATCAGCAAAGTCACTTTCCAGGGGGGCAGGTTTATCCGTTTTTCCTGTTCAGCTGTCAATGCCCCGTACACCTTTCCTGACTGCAATGATTTTCTGCCAGAGGCTCAGGTATGACCCCAAAACATGCCTGAAGCAAGGGACAGCATTTGCACACGATGGTGGTAGATGCAGGATGTGAGTCAGAAAGTTTGGGGAGCAGAGTTGGGAAACAGCTCCTGCTCCTAACACTATCTGCTCAGTCGGCTCCTCTGTCTGCACAGCTGGGTTTAAACCACCTTTTTGTCCCCAAAGTCAAGTTGCAGCCATCCCCCTTCCCCACCTCTCAGGGGCAGATCTTGGATGGACATTCCTCAGCCACAAACAAACAGAGGCAGGGCACACCTGATACTGGGACAAGCCCTGTCTAGCTGAGCTGGGCTCTCTGAGTCAGGTAGAAAGATGGCAGGGGGGTTGGACTCGATGATCTCTTTGGGTCCCTTCCAACCCCTAACATCCTATGATCCTATGGCAAGGCACAACTGTACCTTGCACTGAAACAAATCCTAGAAGACATTGGGTTGGAAGGGACCTCCAAAGGTCATCTAGTCCAAACCCCCTACAACAAGCAGGGACATCTCTGACTAGAACAGATTGCTCAGAGCCCTACCACACCTGACCTGAAATGTCTCCAGGGATGGATCTTCTATCATCTCTCCAGGCAACCTTTTCCAGTGATCCATTGCCCTCAGATTAAGGAACTTTTTCCTCATGTCCATCCTCAACCTCCCCTTTTCCAGCTTAAAACCATTCCCTCTCATCCTATCGTTCCCTGCCCTTGTGAACAGCTCTTACCCAGCCTTCTTATAGGCAGGCCCTTTTCAGGGGTTGGAAGGTTGCTATAAGGTCCTTCCAGAGTCTTCTCCTCTTCAGGCTGAACAACCTAAATAATATAATTTAGGTTGGAAAATACATTTAAGATCATATAGTCCATTAACCTTACTGCAGAAACCCACGGCTAAACCTTCTCCATATCTACACGACTTTTAAACACAACCAAGGATGGCTATTCAACCCCCTTCAGGGCAACCTGTTCCAATGCTTAATGATCCTTTCAATGCACAAGTTTTTCCTGAAGTCTAACATAAACCTCACCTGGTGCAGCTTGAGCCCATTTCTTCCTGTGTTGACTCCTGTAACCCACAACATTTGCTGTCAGGAAGTCAAAGGAGAGCACCTTCAAACCATAAAATCTCCTGGTTTCAAAGGGACCTCCAAAGGTCATCTCAGTCCAGCCCTCTGCAGTGAGCAGGGAGAGCCTCAACTGGATCAGGTTGCCCAGAGCCTTGTTGAGCCTCACAGAATCACAGAACATTAAGGATTGGAAGGGACATTGAGAGATCATCTAGTCCAATCCCCCTGCCACAGCAGGATCATCTAGAACAAGTCACACAGGAACACATCCAGGTGGGTTTTAAATGTCTCTGGAGAAGAAGAAGATTCCACAACCCCCCTGGGCAGCCCCTTCCAGTGCTCCATCATCCTCACTGTGAAGAAGTTCCTTCTGATATTTATGTGGAACCTCCTCTGTTCCAGCTTACACCCATTGCCCTTTGTCCTATCATTAGATGACACTGAGCAGAGCCTGGCTCCATCCTCCTGACACCCACACTTCACATATTTATAAACATTAATAAGGTCACTCCTCAGCTGGGGACTGAGGAAAAAACTGATGTCTGAGACTGAGGAGACTGAGTTACTCCGACAATAACTTCTCTCCTAATTCTACCATAAGTGGAAATAACCTTTGTGCTTTAGTTTTGTTAGCATTCTAACCGAGGAAAATAGTGTGTACCCTCTTTAATTGCAGGCTTGGCACACAAACCAAATGTCATCATTTTAATCCTTTGCAGTCCCAGACAACCTTGTTATGAAGATCCTGGCAGACCGCCTAAACACACTGGACTGCATGACCAATGGCTGGGTGCTTCATGGCTTCCCAAGAGACATAGAGCAGGGAGAACAGCTGCAAAAATCGCATATGATTCCAAACAGGTAAGATATAAATTCAGTCTTCATGACATAAAGTGCATGAAAAATCTCTTCATGGAAAGTTTCAGGTCTTTATGGAGACTCTACAGGCTGTTGTGTCTTACTTATTTATTCCTTCCTTAGCTAGGAGAGGGGTCTTGCTCCTGGAGGGTAAGAAATAGAGCCTTGGCCTTACAAATCCTCCAGATGGCCAAACTGTGGGAGAGAGAAGAGGTTTGTTCCTCTGATTATTTGTTTGAGTTGCCTCTAAAGGCAAACCATAAGAAACGGATTAAAGTTCGGATTATATCGGAAGGTGTATTTTATTTGCAGCAGGAGCAGGGATCTACGTCTTCTTTCTTTAGCATTGGCATAATATCGTGGCACTATATTAGTATCGCAAGGAGCTCATTACGAGACTTTTGGGTTTTGCAAAATAATTAAAAACAACAAGAGAATTATATTTTATTTGAGCTATAATGAAGTGTTCAGAAATGTAATATAAGAGAAATGAGCATCCAAAGAGAACTCCCAGGCAAATCAAATGAAGTTATTCTGCAGCTGGTCCAAAGGTGGTGAAGATTTGAAGTGATGATGTACTCATCAAAGCTGAGAGGCTTCTCCATCCCACTCTCGGAGTCCCTGGTTCAGGCCGTACCACTGGCTGACTCAATGGCCACTCCAAGGACACAGGTTGGGAATTTGTAGTGTTTGTGCTTCCAGGAAGCTTATGAAGGGAGTAGAACTTCTCTCTTATGAGGAAAGGCTGAGGGATCTTGGTCTCTTTAGCTTGGAAAAAAGAGACTGAGAGGTGACCTCATTAATATTTATAAATATGTGAAGTGTGGGTGTCAGGAACTTCTTCCCAGTGAGGGTGACAGAGTGCTGGAAGCAGCTGGCCAGGGGGCTTGTGGAGTCTCCTTCTCTGGAAACATTTAAAACCTGCCTGGACATATTCCTGTGCAACTTGTTCTAGGTGATCCTGCTGTGGCAGGGGGACTGGACTAGATGATCTTTTGAGGTCACATAAATGTATTAATCAGCACCGCTTAAACTGGCGTCCTCTGGCTCAGGTGTAAGTGGTGACCCAATGTTTTTGTGCTGTGTAAGGATCATATTTTCTGTCCCTAAATACATTGTGTTTACAGAATGTTTAAGTCGGCAAAGCTACTCTTTCTGTGTCTTCCCTGTGGCTGCCGTCAGTCCTCTCCACACTCCCTGTACAGGGCATATTGGAAAAATATAAAAAGTTAGGACTGAACTTGGGTAGGAATGAGTTGTATAGAGAAAACAGGAGAGTGAAAAGGGAAGGAGGTATCAGTCAGGCCATCGAGATGTACAAATGAAAGGATGTGAAAACAGCGGCAGCTCTATTAATAGTAAATAATCAATTTCATGAATAAAGGAAGAAAGATACTGACATTTTTCTAGAGCTAGATCAATAACATTTCCTATAGCTTCTTCATGTGCATTTAGTAGGTAGGTCCTGAGACTAACCACGATCCAAGATAGATGTGAATGCTCAAATGTGTGCCATGTGCTCATCTGCAGGATTGAGACCTCATCAAGTGAGGAAGAACTACTCATTATACAACTGTATGTGTGCAAACTTGGCACCGATCCGTTTGCTCAGCTTCCATTTGCTTTGAAGGGCTCTGCACACTCATATGTGAGTGAAGAATTTGTCCCTTCCTATTTTGTACAGGGGTTGAAGTAAGGGACAAAACCAGACATCATGCTACCTGATTCATTTTGGGGCTGATACATTCCATGGAACTGAAGCAGTAGGTGTATAAGGGAGAGCAGGTGATTATAAACCAAAGGACATATTGCAGCACAGGATAGCAGGGCAGTAATTCAGTTTCAGTTGTGATGCTGGTTATAAAACACTATCTGCAGAGGTGGTGTTTCTGACATCAGGAGAAAAACCTGATAGAATTATGGCCTTGAAATCAATCTGGGAATAGGATGCAGAAATCTATAAATCAGACACAGAACAATCCACAAAGTCTCATTTTTAGGAGGGCTCTGTTGATGAAATTAGATTAAAATAAATTTACATATATATCAAGTTTATTATTAAAATCTAGTCACATCAGTAAACAAAATTATTTGTGAAAGAGGGTGTTATTCTGTGGTTTGAACTCAACGTAGACCTCTTTGGCTGATCAGAACACAGAGTTATTGTCTGCTTGTCAAGTCACAAATCTATTCCTTAGAGCTAATAAGTGGTTAGTGTTCAAATACTATGTTTTATCTGACTCCCACCTCATAAAGCCAGCACACATAATACTAAATTACATAGCATCGAGCAGGATCAGTCTCCTGACTCCTCCATCTTATGGAAAGAAAAACAAACCTAGTAATTGATGGGAGGAAAGAAGGAAAATAAAGTTATTTGAAAACAAACAAAATGGGCTATAAAGTTTGTTAAAATGTAATAATAAAAAAAATTCATACAGCACCAGCCACTGAATCCAGAGAACTGCCCTGGAACTGAAATAAAAAAAGGAAAATAATTCATTTTCCACTGAAAAAGTAAGGTGCCAGTTTTTCTTTAAATTAGAAGTTGCCATAGAGCAAAGACTGGCTTCCAGACTGGTGCAGGAAAACCTGCCAGTGTCAGAACCTGCCTAGCAAAGAGCTGCTTTTTCTGTACCGGGAGAAGACGAGTATTGCTTTCTATGTTCCTCCCTGTGAAGCAGTTGCTGCTTAAGTGGACAGGATCCTAATCGTATTGAACTGTGGCAGCCTTTAGGGCAAATAAGAAGCTGAATCCATTACTGGTCTCTCAGCTCTCTAGCGAAAGAACACCTTTAACCACTTAGTGCCTACGGTAAGTGGGAATCCAAATACAATTACTGGTTGGCATCTGAAGCTCAGAACTACTAACGCAAAGGATGCAACTCAGTTCCTCATCCAAATTACTGTAAATAGGAATTTTAGCTTTTTTTAATCTTTAATGCTTGAGCAACAATAAGAAATACATGCTGCAGTCATGGATGGTTCTACTGTTTAGTATCTACCAAAATATTTCCTAGCCCCTTCTGCTCTCTGCCAAACTTACAGTTAAAATACGATTCAGCAGCAACAGTGTCATCTGTTGTTCCGTATCCCTTGTCATTAGCTTCGGCTGGTTTGTGACCAGCTGTCTGCTGGGTCCAGGCCAGCTTAAGGCAATCAGTGGTTTAAGGATTCACTGAGCCAGAGGGTCATCTGGACAACTGTCTAATAGCCCTATTTGCCTTGACTTTATAGTCTTTATTTTTTTTAAATCACTGTGCTTTTGGCCTCCAGCAAATGGTGTGGAAAGGAGTTTTTTGCTGGGTGTGGTATGAAAAGAATTCACTGTGGTTTTTCGAGGTTCCTTTCTTCTGATGAGGAACAAGTGTTCCCTGTTCACATTTCCCAACAACCTTGATTTTAGAAGCCTCTTGTATGTGCCTGTGCCATCATCTCTTTCCCAGTCTATTTATCCCTCCCTAGATTTCATTCTTCGATCATCTTGTTCCCCTGTTCTCTGCCTTCTGTAGTCATTGTAGGTGTTTCTTTGCTGAGGTAGGACAACCAGAACTGCAGTAATTTTTGAGGGTAGCACTGTGTACTGAGCGTATCCATATTACTATGAACATTTCTAGTTTTGACCTTACCTCCATTACTCACAATTGTTGATATTTTCTAAGATGCTGCTGTGATAGGTTGTGGAAGAAATTCTTGTGTTTGTGGACTAGGGTAACTGTGCAGTGGACTAGGGTAACTATACAGTGGACGAGGGTAACTGTACAGTGGAGTCGGGTAACTATATAGCAAACTAGGATAACTATGCACAGTCTCAATTCTCAAGGAGCCTGTAAAGACCATCTGACTCAAGATCTTATAGTTCAAATGGTTTGTGTTGGGTTCTCCTCAAGCCAATGATGCAAGCCCTTCCCTCCGTGCCAGCAGGGTCTGCTGCTAAGTGTGTCCTGGGATTCCCAGTTCCTCTGTCCCATTGTTTCCTTTATTTTCGTCCATCTGATCTGAATCCAGGGTTGATTTTTTTACATTTCAGTATTGATTAATTATATTACTGTAGTGTCTACAAACAGTACCAGTGGACAGACATAGCTGGGCAGGGGAGGGATGAACTTGAGGAGTGACCTAACAGTACATAGGTAATATATTTCAAGTACCCATTTTTCCAACATTAACATTTTTTTATTTCCCAGCAGAGACAATAAAGACCAGTAGTTTCTCCACTGCAAATTTTCCAGCAGTGCTTTGTTTAGTCTTCCAAATGATGTGGCAGTATCCTCGATTATGTCATCTTTTCCCATAATATATTTAAAGCTTCTTTTTCATCACACTACTAAGAACCAGTATTCAAACAGTTTAGGATAATGAAGTTCCTAATTTCTAAGGTAGAATCAGTGAATGTGTTGGAAAGGGAAAAATCAGGATGGAAAAAAGACTTTACCTTTTTATTTTTAACTATTTGGTCTTTACATGGGGCTTTCATATTTCTGCAGCTGATCCCAGTGTGGATTAGGGATAATAAACAGCCTATTAATGGAGGCCTGAACTAGGAAATAGAGTTTGAGTCTGCAGCAAAATTCAATGGCTGGCGAAGGTTAATAACTCCATTACTATCAGCTCTATTTTTTAGCCGTTTGAAGAGCTAGGTGTTAGCCTTATCTTACTCCTCATTAATTGAGCTAATAGAACCCCAGTGACCCTACCATGCTGCCATTATCTGAGAGTTTACCAGACATGGACTGGAATATTTATCACTGAATATGTATTCCTCAGATTCATTTTTATATCAGAAATATTTGTGTTAAAGATGGGCTGTCTTCAGGCTTCTTTATGTCTTTTCATTTCCTTGCTGCCTTCTGTAATAGCTACGTAGTTGGAAATTAAATGTAAATGGCTTAATTAAAATCCTATCAAGGAACAAGCCAAGTCCCAAAATAGTTGCGTCAAGGAAACATAATAGTGATTGAATTGTTTTCACATGGAAAGATCTTACAGGGCATTTGAAACACTTCGGCCTAATTTGAATGATGGATATTGTGTGTTTGTTATGGATGTGGTTTTAATTGATGGCATACAAAATTCTGATGAGTTACAAAGAAGAGATGTTATCATTATAGCTTCTTATTTTCCCCTCATTTTCAGGGAAAAAAACCCCAAACAATAGAAAAATGATGTGGTAATCAAGGTACTAAATCAGTACAATAATATCTGCCTGCACCAGGGAGAGAAACAGCAGGAAAAGTACAAGTGACTGATGTAGGATTTGGCTTAATTTATAAAGAAAGTAGTCAAAATAACCAGTAGGCCAGTTCTCCCTTTCAATCACTCTCAGGTTTTGTCTCTTCTGATCAGAGAGCAGCTCACTCTTACCAGAGCTAGTTTACTGGCTGTTGTCTTCACTAATGCTAATTAATTTCCTTTTTATGATTTCTTTGCCTGTCAGTGCTCCCATCCCAGCCAGTGTCTTCCTCCTCCACCACATGTTCAAAGACAGATAGACTAGCTGGGTAAAAATTGAGGGACAAGACAACAGGAGCTAGAGGGACAGGATCTCCTTGAGGTCATGATATGCTTATGAGATACAAACATGTGGAAAGTGAATTCTTCCTTCCCCACTGCAGTGTTCACCTCTTAGCTGAGTATCCATCAAGTACACATGTCCCAGTGCCATGAGGAAGCACAACAACCTGGCTAAGTGATAAAAACCCTAACCAAATCCATTAGAGATTGTGTTTACTGGGTAAAATTAAGAAGTATTAAGTCTTTCTTTCACCTGGACCCATCTGCTTCACCAAGTGAGTGGGATCAGTTTAATCCACAGTTCCTACCCCTATAGCCTTTCACAAGCTACAATAACTCATATTGTTTTCTCTCCTGATGCAAGTGTTTGAAACTTATCCACTTAATTGACAAGATTTTAATTAAATCATTTACCTTCATTTCCTGAGCTTCCTCCATTGCAAGAGGCATCACTGATCACTCCATAATGGGCAAAATACATCCTAGAGTGGTGGTTGAGTCACCATCCCTGGATGAGTTTAAAAGACGCTTTGATGTAGCGTTGGGGGATCTGGTTTAGGGGTGAAATTGTAGAGTCGGGTTGGTGGTTGGACTTGATGATCCCAAGGGTCTTTTCCAACCCAAATGATTCTATGAAAGTTCCCATCACCTCGTGTGTAACAGCTCTGCGTAAGAAGGTCTACACTGCTCAGGCACAAAGGCTCCACGGAGCAGTCACGCTTGTGGGCTGTTTAACAAGGACAGCTCATTCACCACATGCAGTGCACAGAGCTGCACACACAGTGTTTTGCCCTACACAGAGCTGATGGAAGCAGCTCCTCACACAAGTTTCTGAGGCTTGCTCACTGACGGGGAATGTCTTCCCTAGTACATTGTGCTGTCTTCCCTCATAGCATAGCACCACTCTGAATAGAAGCTATAGCTGTTAAATAATCCAATAGATAGAAAATGGGATGATTACAATAAAGAGATTATGTCACTTCAGCTGCACATTCTGCCTGACCCGTATTGCTACCTTGAGAGCCCTTCTACCCCAAGGAAAGGCGTTAATATGCATCTTGAGCCGACAACAGCAAAACATCAAATGCCTGTTTAAAATCTTTCGCTGGGCTTTCTGTGGGATGCTGCATTTGCTGTCACAAGCTTATTCTGCTCCAACAAGAGTAGGAGGTATATTTGGCTTCTGTTGTGGGAGGCAGGTAGTATTTTTAGAAGTTACCTCATACAGGCTCCTTTTGATGGCTGGAGTTTGTTTGGTGAAAGCCTGGATGCAGCAATTAAGGAGATCTCTGATCTCAGCAAGCTTCCTGAGTCTCCAGGAAGACCAAGAAGAAGAACTGCTGCTTCTAAGTCAATATTTTTATTTTTATTATTTAATGCCCAAAATCCTTTGTTTTTTGGGGGGGATTTTTTTGCTTTTGCTGCAAAAAGGAGAGGGATATTTTTCTGCAGTAGCTACTTCTCACAATTGAGGACATATTAGGAAACCTGAAGATCCTGTCCTGATTTGCCCTTGTGTTGAAATGTTTATTCTTAAAAGATGCCACTGGCATCAGGGTTTCCTTTCTGAACTCAAACCTAAATGTGGAGAGAGAGAGAGAGAGAAAACTCTGTAAAAGCAGTAAAGTTTGGGCCACCTTTCATGTCTTTGACAGTGACAGCAAGATTTAGACAAAGCAAACCAAACCAGCAGATTCTCTGCTTGCTCCACGTGGGAGCAGATAGAGTCAAACTGTGAAGGAGATGTTAATGCTTTTAGTGCTTCTTCACAAGGTGCCTCAAGGTCCATCTCTGCTCTCAAGGCAGAGCTCCAAGCTCCTCCTTTGGCTGCCAGATTTAGATGCTGGTGTAGCAGCAGCAGTTTGAACAAGGTGACTTTGAGATGACATAGGGTTGTATTTGACTCTTGAGTCAGAGAACTTTGAATGTAAAATTCAGGGTTACAGGAAACCTGAATTTTCTGATTGACTATCAGTTTGGAAGGAGCAAACCAATCACTTCCACAAGTGTCACGATCCAAGGAGACCCGACTGGATCACCTACACAGTCCTGTGCCCTCACATGCTCTCAGGCATTTTAGGGCAAGGGACTGGCTTGTGTCCCTACAGGCAAAAGCTATTTATTGTGGGTATAACTATTTGTCTCTGGTTCCTAAAAGAGATTATTTTGGCCACCAAGATCATCCCTTGAGAGCTCCCTGACCTCACAGACCTGAGTTCTATTGGGTCTCACAGTTTGTTGCCTGTTCCTCTTGCTCTCTGTCACTCACCAGGTTGGGATCCAGCAGTATTCAAGGTGCTGTAGCATTGAACCTGAGGGCCACAGACATAGCTGCACACAGTCAGGCACCATGCGTGTGTTTGTCTGAATGTAACGCTGATTGATCTCAACAGGGTAACGCATGGTGTGCCTTGTCAACTCTGTTTTGGGCACCTCAGGACAAGGGAGACATCGAGGTGCTGGAGTGAGTGCAGAGGAGGGCAATGAAGCTGGGGAAGAGCCTGGAGAATAAATCTTATGAGGAGAGATTGAGAGAATTGGGGCTGTATAGTTTGAGGAAGAGGAGGCTAAGCAGAGACCTCATCACTCTCTACAACTGTGTGAAAGGACATTGTAGAGCTGTTGGTGCTGGTGTCTTCTCACAGGTAATTAGCGACAGAACCAGAGGGAAGAGCTTCAAGCTTCAACAAGGGAGGATTAGACTGGACATCAGGAAGAAATTCTTCCCAGAGAGGGTGGTCAGGCCCTGGAATGGGCTGCTCAGGGGGGTGGTTGAGTCCCCATCCCTGGATGAGTTTAAAAGATGCTTAGATGTAGTGTTGGGGGATGTGGTTTAGGGGTGAACTTGTAGAGTCGGGTTGATGGTTGGACTGGATGATCTCAAGGGTCTTTTCCAACCTGAATGATTCTGTGATTCATGGGCTAAAACAGTCGTTTTCCAAATTTTACCTTAATTTCCTCAATATTTCACGCACAAATAAGAAACATATAGACACGAGTCTGATCTTGTAGGATGTAGGTGCTTTGTCTAAAGAAGATACTAGTTTCAAGATCTAAATGGAACCAGAAGAACTATTGAAAAATAACTGAGGGAGGAAAACTTTCAATGTAGTGATGTGGCAGTATTTTAAATCTCCACTCAGAGAACATGTGTGGGTAAAACTTGTGAGATTTTGTGTGAGTGAGGACCGTGTCTGAGGAACCACAATGAGAAGAGGAAGGGGCTGTCCAATGTTGTCAAGTGCCTTGCTTTGTGTTGAATGTTGGATGAATATTATTCTGAATAAATGTGGAAAGGACACACTTCGACCTGTGCAGGTTACACCTGAGTTGATGAAAGTCCATTACTGCATTTGCTGGCTGATACTGAGTGCAGGGGCAGGGCTTTTGGAGGAACTGCATTACAAACGTGCATAGCTTTGAACTCCATGAGGGATTCTGGAGTAAAAATTTGAGAGAAGCTTGTGCCAGCTGTGCTCTGATGTAGTAACCTCTTCTGATCTGAGATTAATTCCAGAGTAAGCCATTGCTCACAGCTAGTGTGGCTTGCAAAACTGGCCCATCCTGAAAACCACAGGCAGAGCGGGCATTACGCTGCTGTTGCTTAGAATTTCTGAGCTGAAGATCGGAGAAGACAAGTGCATCAGTCTGTGGCAAATATAATATGGCTTGGCTGATTAAAACTGTCAGGTAATATTGCATATTGAATGGAGACTAGTTTGTCATTACCGCAAGGATTAGAAAGTGTAATCTTCATTAAAACATCCGTGGATTTACTGCTGTTTGCCTTGGAACGAGGTATTTGCTCAGAATTTTCTAGTAAGTAAATTTAGCAAGTGCAGGGCAATTTAAGAGAGTGGAGCTGAATACTGTCATGGCTTGTGCTGCAGGAAGGACGTAAGAATGATCCCTTATGTCTGACGGATGCACTGGATCTAACTCTGTTGGCCTGGATCACCCGCAGTCACATAAATGTATTAATCAGCATCACTTGAATTGGCTTCCTCTGGCTCAGGTGTAGGTGGTGACCCAATGTTTTTGTGCTGTCTGAAGATCATATTTTCTGTCTCCAAATACATTGTCTTTACAGAATTCTGTATTACAGGACTCTGTCCTTTGCAAGGCTTGAAGTCTCCTTCTCCGAAAACATTTAAAACCTGCCTGGACGTGTTCCTGTGAGACTTGATCTACTGGATCCTGCTCTCGCAGGGGTATTCGACTAGATGATCTTTCAAAATACCTTCCTATCCCTAACATTCTGTGAATCTGTGTGAAGCTTTTATCCTTCCCACAGAGGTTTTGAATGTTGTCGTTCTCTAGCATTGCTTTGTTTCTGAGCTGGATCAAACCTTTAATCATGAAGTGCACATGATAAAAATTCCTTCTTAAAAGATTGTATTTGAATATAGTTCTGATATGAATGTTGATCAATAACCCACTAACAGGCATTGTGCTGGAGTGGGTCCAGAGGAGCAACAAGGTTGGTGAAGTGACTGGAGGGAAAGTCTGATGAGGAGAGGTTGAGGGAGCTGGGGGTGTTTAGCCTGGAGAAGTGGAGACTCAGGAAGGACCTTCTCCCTCTCTACAACTCTCTGAAGGGAGGTTGTAGTCAGGAGGGGGTTAGGCTAGAGCCAGAACGAGAGGGCAGAGCCTGAAGCTGCCAGGGGAGGATTAGAATGGGTGTTAGGAAGCCCTTCCTCACAGAAAGGGTAAGCAGACACTGGAATGGACTGCCAAGGGCAGTGGTGGAGTCCCCATCCCTGAGGGTGTTGAAGGACAGCCTGACTGTGGCCCTTAGTGCCCTGGTCTGGCCGATGTGGTCGTATTAGGTCATGAGCTGGGCTGGATGAGCTCAGAGAGCTTTTCCAGCCTCAGTAATTCTGTGATTGTGTGAGTGGGTGATCTAGAGGACAGTCTGCTTGTTTGATATAACTGATCAAAATCAACATAAAGTGAGTTAAAAACTAATTGTTTCATTAAACCTTCTAGTAAACACTGTTCCTTTTCAGAACATGTTTGAAACTGATTTTTCAGGCCGAGTGTATAGAAGAGTTCCTCCTCACATACCTGCAGTGAAATCAAAGGGTTTGATTGGCCATGAATCACAGAATCACAAAATCACAGAACATTAAGGATTGGAAGGGACCTCAAAAGATCATCCAATCGAATCTCCATGCCACAGCAAGACCACTTAAACCAAGTTGCACAGGAACATAGCCGGGGGGTTTTAAACGTCTCCAGAGAAGGAGACTCCACAACACCCCTGGGCAGCCCCTTCCAGTGCTCTGTCACCCTCACTG